>CM018691.1:56514576-56941130 GCA_009363875.1 Mikania micrantha | reverse complement strand
TATATTAGAGGAAGTAACGAAAGCATTTTTAGTTAACAATTGTTACAAAATGTACCATAGGTGTGTGGATAGCCAAAGGTGATGACAAGTGTTTATGATGGAAAGACTTGTGGGTGAACATCATTGGACATGATGATTGGGTTTAAACCACATTTATATGGATAGCTGAGGTGTAGGTATATGTCTATGATGGAAGGACCGGTGGACGAACATAATAGTCATAATTGAGGTTAAATCGTTAAATAAAAGAGAAAACGGAAGGTTGAGGTAGCAACTCTAGAGAAGAAAACTAAAATTGTTTCACCTTGTAAGAAAGAAAAATTTAAGATTATAACATATCATTGTAAAATATGTGGGAAAGAACACTCAGAGAGAGTGTAGAGCTGCTCAGATTGAATGTTCCAAATGGGGAAACTAGGTCATACATCCTTGCATTTCCATAGTGTAGTGAAGTTGTGCTACAGATGTTATCAACGTGGATATGTAAGGAGTGAATGGTCTAAACTGAATCCAGAATTCGAAAGGTGAAACAGTGAGAAACTACAAGTAGGTAAAGAAGCTTGAAGCCCAAAGCCAAAACGTAGTGCATTTCAAATAAGGACGAAGGAGGCTAATATTACCTTTGATGTGGTAACATGTATATTTTTGAAAAATTATATTCCTGCAGATATCATGTTAGGCTTTTTATTTTTGTTGAACTTTTTAAACATCTCTCATTCACAGTTGATAAATTGCATAAACTATTAGAAATTGATGTGGCCAACAACAAGAGTTGTCTAGTATTCAATGTCTATAAGAATTGTTTTCTGAACATAGATGGGGAGGATTTTAATGTTGATTTAATTCCTTTGGTTATAAAGGAATTTGATGCTATAGTAGGTATGGATTGGTTGTCACAATATTATGAAAATATTATATGTAACTGAAAGGTTGTACAATTTAAAAAGCCAAGTGGGTAACAATTTTGATACATGGCGGAAGAAAGGGAGACAATGTAGTTTGTTCATATATAAAGGTAAGGACATATATAATCCATGGCTACGTTACTAAATCTAACAAGGAAGACCTTAAATTGGAAGAGGTGCCGATGGTGAATAAGTTTAGTGATGTTTTCCCAATAGAGTTTTCGGGTGTTTCGCAAGACGAAGATGTGTAATTTTGAATCGAATCGACTTAGAAACCAGAAGCAAACCTATTGCCAAAGCTCTTTATCAGTTAGCCACTTCTGAAATGCAGGAGTTAATGACACAACTGCAGGATCTATTGGACAAAGGATTTATTCGTCCAAGTGTGTCACCATGGGGCAATCCAGTTTTATTTGTAAAGAAGAAGAAGGATGATAGCTTCTGAAGGTGTATTGATTACTGGGAGTTAAATAAATTGATCATCAAGAATAAATACCCCTTACCCAGAATTGATGACCTTTAGATTGGGTTATCATTATTAAGGTGATGGAGTAGTACGTTCTTATTTGACTTACGAATGCCTGTAGCCTTCATTGATCTTATGAATCGGGTGTGCCTACACATGTTGGATAAATTAGTAATCGTTTTCATGATGATATTTTAATCTATTCACGTACGAAAAATGAGCAATCACAGCATCTTCGTGAGGTGGTGGTGATTCTTCGAAAGGAGTAATTATATGTTAAATTTTCAATGTGTGCCTTATAGTGACAAGAAGTTCAATTTCTTGGTCTTCTGGTTAATTCAAATGGCATACGTGCGGACCCTTCCGAGGTTGAGACCGTAATGAAATGGTCTCCTCTTAAAACTTGACTGCACTTTGAATTTTCTTGGGTTTCGCTGGATATTATACATGTTTTATCCATGTGTTCTCCAAATTTGCTTCTCCATTCATTAAACAAACTCGAAAAGATGTAAAATATTGTGGGGGTGCGAAACAAGATACTGCTTTTCAATTATTATAGGAGAATTAACTAATGCTTCAATTCTTGCATTACCTAAGGGCTTTAAAGATCTTGTGGTACACTCGGATTCTCATGCATGATTCTTGGGTGCGTTTTAATGCAAAAATAAAAGGTGCTAACCTATGCCTCTCGACAGTTGAAGCTACATGAAACAACTTACCCAACTCACGATCTTGAATTGGTGGTGGTAGTGTTTGCTTTAAGGATATGACAACATTATCTTTACGGTGTAAAATTTATGATTTTCACATACCATAAAAGCCTGAAATATTTTTCACTTAGAAGGAATTGAGTATGAGGCAAAGATGATAGCTGGAATTACTCAAAAACTATGATTGTGAAATTCTCTAACATCCAGATAAAGCAACGTGGTAGCTGATGCCTTGAATAGAAAAGATGAATACTCATCTATCAACATAAAAGTCATGAAATTTGTAATTACTTCAGGGTTGGTTGAGCAAATCAAAGATGCGTAGTAGACGAAGGCCTTAAATTAAGAAAACTAGTAAGGAGACAAAAAAAGGGGCAAGCATATAATCTTGATGAAGATAAACATTGATTGAAGACGAGGTGGGGTTGAGTGTGGATGCCTCCCATTTGTCCATTTATTATGTATGTTGGAAGTAGCGCACAAATCAAAATACACAATTCATCCCAGGGCTACTAAAATGTATCACGACTTACAGTTTAATTACTTGTGGCTGGGTATGAAGCTAGATATCGTTAAATATGTTCAAAAGGGTTTGACCTGCATGGAAGTGAAAGCAGAGCATCAAAAGCTGAATGGTAAATGGCAACCATTGGACATTACAATGTGAAAATGAGAACATATCACGATGGACCTAATTACAAAACTTCCTAAAACTAGTAAGAGATTTGATACTATTTGGATCATCATTGATAGATTAACTAAGAGTGTTCATTTCTTGCCATTCGTGAATCGTATTCATCCGATGGTCAATACGAAAGGACCATTCAAACAATTAAAAACATATTATGATGGCAAGCATACCTATCGCATAGCAACATAGATCTTGGTAAGAACCGAGTATCGAACCGTGGACACAACACTCCCAATACTAGACCTTTGTCACTATCTAACCGATCAATAATGAGTGATTTGCAAATACTAAATTAAACTAAAAGATTAACAAGTTAACAACTGAAGTAAGAAAATAGGAATGAAAATAACAACAAGAAGAGATATCACTTGGACTTCGAATCCACCTAGCAACACAAATAACAACAACTACACACTCAAGGTGAAGCCAGTTTATACAAATTGTATTGTATTAGAAAGAAGCAAAGACTCTTGTTAGGGTTATCTAAGCATATAACTCTTTGGAAAGCTAGAATGATAACAACACAAAAAACAACTAAAGTTATGCAATAAAGATCTAATGATACAATTATGTTAGTGGGAAAGATGAACTAGACTCCCGTTAGGGTTATCTAATCCCACAAATATTTGGAAAGTTAGTGCGATAAACACATACTAACCAACGCGAGATGTGTAAAGTAGAAAAAATATAACAATTCCTTAACCTATGAAAATCGTGTCATGATCATATATTCCAAAGACTTGAGCTCTTAATTTAGAAGCACATAAACAATGACACGAGGAATTCATAGCATAAACTATGATCTTTTCAAACACTAGCATAAGGATGCACACATGATCAATTCTCCTATATATTCAACCCTCATTCACCATTTCTAGTCAAATTCCATAAATCACATAAAGCCATATGCAATCCATGAATAAATGCTAAAATACATATGGTTTTCCAACATAATATGATTCTAACATTCACAAGGCCAAATATATCATCAAACTACACAAGCACACACAATCATTGAAGAGTAATCATACTTTTTTCATAACATTAACATAATCAACACCTAATTTTGTGTACAAGTTGTTAAAGCATGCTAAGTTTCATCTAATCCATGTGATAAACAAGTTTAGCCCATAAGGCTTACCAAAACCACAACCAAGCTTGTAAAAATGGAAGAAACCATAGCAGAACTAATAATAAAACCAAGAAAACAAGTAAAGGTGGTTGAGTGATGTTAGAAATCTCTTTGGGATGCTTGATCTTCAATCTTGGCCTTAAATCTTCAATGTTCTTCCCAAAATCGCCTAAAGGACTTGAGAGAATTAGGGTTTTGGGTAGAAAGCTCCTCTCTTCCCGAATTGGGGCGAATTGGCTTATAAAAATCGTAATTGGGCCGAACATGGTTATGTTCAAAAGTAACGCAGTCATGTTCATAGTTCAGATATAAATCCATCTGAACACGGTTGTGTTCGTATCGAACACAGTTATCTCAGAGCTGTTCTTCTCAAATCTTCGTCAATTCTTGAGTATTTCCGTAAAAATCACCAAGCAACTATGGGGAGCTACAACATTCAAAAATAACACTCCATAAGTGTCTAGATACATGAATTTGCAAAAAAAAATGATACAAATCAAGGTGGATATAAATTATTTACATGCATAATTATCTACATATCATCTCTCTTCTTTGTTGGGGAGAAGTGGGCAACGAGAAATTGCACATAAACAGGGAGTTAAAGCTATCATTGATTGAATTGATCAAATTCATGCATATTTGAAGGTGGCACATGTAACAACTATCAAAATTAGATAATCGATCCACTGTTAAATCGAACCAAATGGGCTAGGCCCAACAAAGCCCAAAGCCTTATTCATAAAGTTTGGCTCATTTAAAATGACAGATTAACGCACTAAATGACCAAATATTATCAAAAAACATGATGATTATTCATAATAAAGTATAATAATGATACTATCCAATTTGGGTGTCTATTTAGAAATCTAAAGGCGAAGTACGCGAAAAACATATAAACTAGTTAAATGGTTAAACGTATAACATTGAGTTGCACGAACCTGATTATTTATGAGATTGACCAAGTATGACGGAATAAATTTTATTCTGTGACATTTTTTCTTGGCTTGAATGTTCTGGTCCCGAAATGTTAACCGGTGACGAATGAACATGACTCGACAAAGATTTTAACACGAAATGAACTGGTGTGGTCGAAAGCCCCACCTTCTAACCCAATCTTAATTCAGCCGACCCCATCCCATGCCAATAATTATGAAAGTCGAATTCCCAAGATGAGCCATGGCAGCCAACACATAACTAGCTAGTATCCTAAGCCAAGGCTAGGATAAACATGAACAAAAGAAGGCAAGGTGGATTATTTCCTAGTACCCTTCAAACAACCAAGCACATTTGGTTAAGGAAGTTTGAAAATAAAAGCTGCTAGGAAGTACCTTACACCTAGGCCAGTCGTATCTTGTTATTTGGGACAACCATCATCTCCTTTCTTGGCTGCCAAAAACCTACCGGCCATACTACCATGGACTTGGTAACATTACCCATGACTTAACCTCATATCTTTAAGCAAGAAATGTGACAGTTGTACCTCACTACTTAACCCTAGGAAATCACACCAAACCACTCCCCAAGCTTCTCTTTAATCGATCGAACACCCACCCCATGCTATGGACAAAGTTTCCAGAGGCTTAAGAAAGATGGTATTTTGTCAAGATCCATTGGAAATTCTCGGATGTTAAGCCCTCACTTACTTCAACCACTCTAACCTTCGATCGACCCATCCTTCCTTCCCCTACTTCGGAAGCCACAAGGACATGGAGAATCATTCCCAATAAATACCCACCATTCAATGCAGCAAGACAAACAGAATAAGACAAACAACTGACACTAAAACAAAACAAAAGGGCATATCAACTGAGTGAAATTCAACAACAACAGAATAAGAGAAATTCTAAGACTAAAGTTTTAAATGATTCTTCAGTCTTTAGTCTTCTATGGTTGTAATTGGTTGTTTGTTCTGGTGTTCTTTCAGCGGTTGCTTATCCGTGGATGTTATTCTCGGTATCAGTGGTTGTATTCCAAGAGTAGAGGATCCATGGTTGTATACCATAGTTGGTTCTTAGTGTTTATGCACTTTATCCGCAGTTGTTCTTTCTAGATTATTCATGGCTGGCATTCAGTGGTTGATCCATTCAGTGGTTAAGCACGGAATCAAGGGATGTGGTTTGAGGCTCATCTGTTCTTATTTTATAACAATCTCTATCTTGACTGAGGAAGCCAAACCAATTATTTTTGGTTCAGCTTTCCATTAATTTGATCCTTTATATCACACACAAATTGCAGAACCTTGTAGTTTGTTTCTGCATTCTCTAAGGTCATATGCATCACCTTTAACAAATCAGCTTTAGAGAGGTTTAAGATGGAGTACTAATCTGTGACAGAGGTTCATGAGCCTTTGTACCTCTCTATTATTATGGCATTGGTGTATTCATTAAAGAACCAATTTTTGAACCCATATCCGGAATGAGCAATTTGAAGAGTTTGCTCAGGAGAAGGTTTAGTTGTTGAGGAGGAAGGTTTGGAAGAGGAGAAGGAACCAATCCTGGTTGAGGCCAGTGCAGAATTTCCTTCCTTTTGGCTTGAGATCTTATGTTGATCACTAATCTGACCAAGGCATGGTGATCTGGTTCGTAGTTTCTTAACAGAGTTGGCTTGAAGTCTTCATCAATCTCAAACTAGGGATTGAACTTGCCATCAATGATTCTTGTGAAAGACCAGTATCAGGTCCCCCTAAGGTTTCATTCAATAGTTGGTCCACCATTGAATTTTTAGTGGCTTCCTTGGTCTTTTTTATAGTATAGCATTCTAAGGCAGTGGATGGAGAACTACAATCCTTCCAAAGCTCGAGATGATCACTATGGACCCTTTTGAATCTAGCCCATTCATCAAACAGAGTATTATCCTTCCATCTCATAAATGTATTTCTTGGTTCCCAAACATTTTGGATAAGGATATGCTGTATCATTTTCGTCTTTTCTGCAAGCTTTTTCTTTTTATAACACATTATATGATAGCATAGAACTATGGGATGACGATCCTACCGAATTTTGATTGAAACATTTTACTCGCGCCTTGAATGGGCAACACTATTATTTCAACTGTTTGATTTAAACATATAAAACCTACGAACTCACAAACTTTTTAGTTGACACTTGTTCTTTGCAGCTATTTCAGGTACTAACTTAAGGCTAGATATGGACATTACACTTAAGCAAAATGATTAGCATTCTCTCATATTCAATGAGTTCTTGATATACAGTTTCTTCACATGTCTTGTGTTTCCGTCGACGGCGATAGATTGGTATTAGAGCCATTGGTTATAGAGAATTAGGTTTCCTATAGTGAAACATAGACTAAAACCATAAGCTCTAACCTGTTGGGACTATAGAAACTATAGTAAGATCCAACTTTATGCAAACATATTTTGTTCGGGTAACTATTTTCCCTTAAAGAACAATACTGAATTAAATAGATGATAGTCGTTGTGTTAAGCAATGAAAACTTTAATTTTGCATCACTATACTAGAATTTTATGTGACATTTCGTTCTTTACTACAAGGTAATTTCCTAAATTCATGAATTAATATTGTAATTAATTAAATCATGATTGAATATGTATACACGTGTGAATCTGTGTATATATGTAAGGAAATTACAAGATGAAACAAATCACAAATGACATTATGCAAAATGCCGAATTACGCGAAATTTTTATAATAATGACCAAAAACCAAATTCAATGGCCCAAAACTAACTTAATATCAATTATATGATGAATTGAAGTGAAATAAGTGATAGCATAACGAAATCAAAGAATCCTTAAGGTCAATAAGTTAAATTGCGAAAATCTGCGGAAAGGCAATCCGGCATGCGTAATTGGCAAATTCATGACAACTTGAACTTCCTAATCACATTATAATCACAATGGGATGTAATTGGAAGCATGACAATGATAATTGATCATTATTAGCAATTCCTGAAATTATACGCGAAAAGCCGAACAAACGATCGCGAAAATGGCAAAAATCAAACAAAACCCTTGATTTTATTACATGACTATGCTATGTCCATATCTATCTTATCATATCTGATTAAAATCAGCTAGATAAGACCAAAATAAACTTATCTAAACTTGGAGAACAAGGGTCTTGGCCATATAAGTCCAAAAATCTTGACTTTGGTCAAGATTTCTACACTTTTCCTTCTCCCCACTTCACAAATTCGACCAAGAGCCTTCTCACAACTTCTGGAACTCAAACCCATCTCTAACATCAGTTCCAAGTGGTATCTAAACTCAAGAATAAGGAAACAAGAATCAAGCTTCCAAAGTAGGATTTTTGGTGGTTTTTCAAGCAAATCTCTCATCAAGTAAGTCTCTAACTCAATACTTGATTCTAATAGCTTCATATGACTTAAATAAACATGTTTCAATGATTGGTGAAGTTTGAAAATCATCAGATCTTGAAAACCCATGAAAAGGGCATTTTGGTCCAAAAAGTGGATTTTTTCAAAGTTGTCCAAATTGAGATTTTTCTTCACAAAACATTAAATATATGTTAAAAACTAGGATCTGGAGATTTTGGCCCGGAAAAAGTGCGACGACGAAATTTGATTTGGCTCACAAAAACCTTCAATGGCTCACTGTTGCCCGGGCGCGGCCCAGGCGCGGCCTGGACGCGGCCTGGACGTGGCCTTGGGGCGGCCTAGGAGCATCCCTTGGCTGATCGTTACCGAGATCGTCTTGGTCGTTACCGGGATCGCCCTAGTCGTTACCCGGGATCGTAATAGAAAACGACCAACCGGCTCGGCCATGGCTAGGCCAGCCCGGACCAGCGACCAACCGGCTCGAGCCATGAGCCACAACCACCGAACCGCCACCACTAGCCACCGCCAACCACCGGACCACCACTTCCGGCCACCGCACCGCCGCCGCACCGCCGCCGTTGCCGGCCGGAATCCGGCGAACTTCCGGCCAAAAGTTGCCGGCGGCAGAATATTCCGGCGAATATTCCGGCGAGATGGAATATTCCGGCGAAGATTCCGGCCAAAACTCTGATTTTGTCCGTTTTGCGTTCTGAACTGCGTTTCGCGCTCCGGTTCGCAATCCGATGGTCCGTTTTCGATAAAAAGGACATATTTTGAATCGATTTTGCATTCCGGACTCGATTTCGCAAACCGTTTTTCAATCCGATGGCCTGATTTTTGTCTGATTTCTGATTAACACTCCGGTTTCAATACAGAACTCAAATTAAGTATTGGTTTGCAATACGAAAACATATTTTCAATCGATTTTGCATTCCGGACTCGATTTTGCCAACCGTTTTTCAATCCGATGACCTGATTTTTGTCTGATTTCTGATTAACACTCCGGTTTCAATACAGAACTCAAATTAAGTATTGGTTTGCAATACGAAAACATATTTTCAATCGATTTTGCATTCCGGACTCGATTTTGCCAACCGTTTTTCAATCCGATGACCTGATTTTTGTCTGATTTCTGATTAACACTCCGGTTTCAATACAGAACTCAAATTAAGTATTGGTTTGCAATACGAAAACATATTTTCAATCGATTTTGCATTCCGGACTCGATTTTGCCAACCGTTTTTTCAATCCGATGACCTGATTTTTGTCTGACTTCTGATTAACACTCCGGTTTCAACACAAGACTAAATTTAATCATTGAAATTCAATATGAAAACATATTCTCAATCGATTTCGCATTCCGAACTCGATTTTGCAATCAATTTCGTAATCCGGAAACCTGATTTTCGATCTAAAAGTCGATTAAGATTCTGGTTTTAACGACGGGATGCAATTATCATTAATTTACAAACAAATGAATATAAGAACTCAATTACTAAACGAAATCAGTGATTTTAACATTACAAATTAACTGATAACCTTATTACATTGATTCTGAATAAATAAGTGATTCCGAATCAGTTTGATGACTCGAATTACATTATCCTTGATATTTAATATCAAGGAATGTTCTGGTAATCCAAATTGGATACAAAGAACTTATAAAACCTTAATGATATGCATAATTCAATTGAAGCTGTGTGTAACATTCCAACAACACCGGTGAGTTTCATAGACCCCCTTTTAAAAGTTTTGCTTTCCAAAACTCAGGGATTTAACTACAATAACAATATGATTACATAATTCAATTACAGTGGTATACTTATATGATTTCATTACCCCTTTTTTTTAAATCTTCGGATTTCTAAAACTCGGGGTTTGCATTACAATTACATTATGGTTACATGATTCAATTACAATGACATGATTATATGTTGCTTGTGCATTTCAACTCTTGTTGATGATTACATGAAAATTGTGCCATGCTATCGTAAAAGTCCTCACATAACAACTGTAACCAATAAACTCATGGATGAGCCGGATGGTAACAATGATAGTACTATCGGGCTGACAACCCCATTCACGGGTAGATAGCGTCTACCCTTGTGTGAATGCCTGTTACCATTTATTACATTACAAGATAACAACTTAATGCAACGATAGGCATTAAGAGTGAGGCTAAGGTCTTACCTTCGGGTATTACCGCCAATTACATTACAGTCACATAGGCTTTGGTAATGGGTTTTCATGGTGAATCATATTCATAAAGTTGTGTGTGCCTACATATTCAACATGTCATAGCATATCATATCACGTTATCATATCTATGAACTCACCAGCATCCTTGCTGATCTTTTATATTACAAAACCTTTTTCAGGGAGAAGGTAACAACTGCGAGAGTGAGGATGCACGATTACAAGACACGTTTAGTAACTTATAACTGGGTAATGTTGTTTAAGAATGTTTAAACTTAATGTATAATATTATAGTTATGATGTAATATATAGTGTGTATGGTTTGCCATGGATGCATGATACCAAAGTAACAATCAGTCACACCCATCTCTGCGACCTCACCATCAAGCTTCCGCGACACGATATAACAGTTACCGACTTCATACGTCATTCAATGACTATATCAGGTAAAGTGAGAGATGGGGGTGTGACATTTTATTAAGTTGAATTTTGGTTGGTGACAGTCACACATTCAAGGTGTTGATAGAGTGGTGGGTTGGCTGCGGTATACCCTATGTATAAACACTATAAATACATTGAATGTAGGAACCATAACCAAATCATAGGCTGGCATTTACTTGTTCACAATTTACAACTTATGGCAACTAGATCCTTACTAAAGTTACACAAACTGTATGAGGGACATCATTGTAGTGACTGGCTAGGTTTCACACATTACTATTGTTATAGCATAGTATTCTCACTTAACATCATATACTTGATGCACTACTACTTGAGAAACAAATCTATTACAACTTACAACTTAAGTTAAAAACATGTCAAGTTGCTATAACATTTAACAAACCTTTATCACCAACACATACCTACCATATTGGTGAACTAAGTTGAACAATAACATCACAAAGTAAACATGGTTTGTAAAACTAGATTAAGTCCACAATGTTGTCGAACCAAGTAAGACATTTATGAAGTTCAAAGTTGCACTAACATGAGATCATACATGCATGATAATTATTACCTGTTGATCGGTAGTTCATTGAAAAGACATGACGAATGGACTGACTTTGGAGATCATGGGATTGGCGCGTTAGAAAGATTGGAATCAACAACACTATGTGATAAGAAGTGATTATACGGAGTGAACAACAAACAAATGATAGAAAACAATACAACGCATTATGACGCATAACGGGAGATTACTAGAGTGATCAAGCATGATAATTGATAGTTACACTTTGCACTACATAACTATGAATTATATTACTTATGAATTCTGGGAAATTTTATTGTGATGATTAGTGTTGGAACTTAATGATAAGTTTGGTTTTGGCACGTACAAAAGTTGATTCTTTCAAGCCGGATGAAAACAACCATACATTTTGGCAACTAGCTAAATTTAACTATTAATAGAAATACAAATGGCCAATGATGCTATAACAATGATGCTTTATAGCCGTCTTTATGAAGGATATGACAACACTAATAATGTCAGGATTAATTTCCGTATGGTAACTTATTCAATTGATCAGATTGACCTCCTTAAACTCATGAGACCTTAGTCCTTGACTACGGTAACTATTCCTAAAAGTTTAGACATACCCATTAATGCTTGAGAATTTCAAATCTCATTGGATAATGGGCACTATATTTCAATCAAATGATATGAATATATTATGAATCCTAATATCATGATGCCTTAGGGTAATTCATTCCTTTTCAAAGCATTATGATAGCTTCAGGAGACTCCAGTTAACTATCTCTCTTCTATCAGAATTCCGTTGTACTAAATTCTTTTCAAACAAGAAAAAAAAACATGATTTGAGCCTTCTTTAGAAAGATAACCTTAATAGGCACCGAATGCAAAAATAAGTTATTACATTAATTCGTGTGCACTATATCACACAATCATGTAACCAAATACATGTTATAATCATATACTAATAAATCCCATTGTAAAACTCTATCTCTTTCCTTATGAAGTTATTGTCAATAGTTAATGTGCCACCTTGTGTCTTGCTATTGTCATAAAATAACTTCATACTTAAGTACAAGTATTACACTCTTTATCAATAGAATCAATGAGATTAATGCCAATCACTTGCTTCATTTAATAGTTGCATTATCAAAACTCAATTAAATACAAAATAGTGAAACGAGTTTCAAAAACCATGCATGAGTAGACACAATGTCTATTGTATACATTCCTTGCGATCAATGAACGAATCGTTAAACTCCATCATGTTTTAGAATGTCACAAAAAATAAATAAATACAAAATACTTGATATCCTTCCATGAGAGGGAACTAACGAATTTAAAGCTATGCAAACATTCTTTTTGTCCTTGGGCAAGCTAGATCTTAATAGTGTGGCATCATACCTAGATTGTAGTCTAGTTCCCATTAAACATTTGAAACACTATACAAGACTTTCAATACAATGAATTGATTAAACAATCGTTTTAGGTTTAGTCACCTTAATCCATGATAATGGCAATGATTTACCAATGCTATAAACATACATTATGATGATAAAAATTTCACACTTCAAACTAACTGATGAAAGTAAAGCGCATTTGGATCAGGGGAAAGCAATGGTAAAACACCTTAGCGTAATTCACTTCCCTACTATTAAACATGTTGTCTTTATTTTTAGACATCTATTGATTGCCTTAAAGAGCAAATAAATATAAAAAGTTCCAATCGTTTAACAAACCTGGAAACTCTATAAGTGAATCCTACAAAAAACAAGAATGCTGATTCACGAAAAACAAGAATGCTAATGCAAAGTTCATGTAAACCTTGAACATGACATCGATCATTGAACCATGTGAAAATACAAGTGGTGTAATTGGTATACAATGCAAACAAGAAATAATCACATCAACACTAATATTTTCTTCTTACATAGTCATCATCAAATTTCGCAAGTAGATACTTGTGACCTATTATTCTATTCTATGAAACTATGAGTACTACACACTTTCTCTGTCATCATACAAAGAGTAGTATTGTAATCTTAATTCAAATGACATTAATTGATCTACTATAACTCGTTTAAAGAAAAATGAGCGGCTTGACTATCCTAAGTCTCAGAGGGCTAGATACACTAACCACATTATATTCTATTCAACGATTGAGGAAATCATATTCTATATCTTGTCTTAGTTTCATTCAATGATTGAGGAAATCATATTCTGTATCTTACACGACCTCAAACTCAATAATGTGGTGAGTATCAAACTCTAATCCATTCAAGGATGACACGTCCATCCTAAAGTTCTCTTCATCTACTCATGTTCTACTAACATTCTCATTATATAAGTTCCCACCTGGTTGATGGATCAAAAGTTGTCATTATATATATATATATATATATAGGGAATGGTTCCAATACTAACCCTTCTTACGGCGCTAACCCATTAACTTTGCCAAAAAATATCCGAATCTTGAATTTTTTTTTTAAACATCATTGTAACACAATTTGAACACCATGTTCAGTTTTGAGTTTTGGCTAATTCATCACCGTTTGGGCTCTTACAGTACTGTAGGTGTTTAAATATTTAAAACTTACAGTACTGTAGCAAAAACCTTACAACGATGATATTTTTTAAACGGTGATGAATTAGCCCAAACTCAAAACTGAACATGGTGTTCTAATTGTGTTACAATGATGTTCAAAAAAAAATTCAAGATTCGGCTTCGTTTTGGCAAAGTTAATGGGTTAGCGCCGTAAGAGAGGGTTAGTATTTGATCCCAATCCTATATATATATATATATATATAATATAACTCTGTAACCTATATGATGGTGATGTTCATCGATAATATCATGATGATTCACAAACACTTAACCTGAATGTATGTTTAGATGACTAAAACACTTGAGTTAAGTTATTCTAATTGACATAAATTGAGAGCCAACCCTAACAAATGCTATATAAATTTCGAATCAGCGCTTCGTAACCAAAAGTTGTCGAACATATTTGGTTGGAAAATGCCATTCTTTCAGTTCTTAAAGAGAGATGTACAACCAAACTCTTATCGGTAGACAAATCGAAAAGAAGTTAACTTATTTTCCACTCAATAAAACCATGTAGTGAGTGTTGATGAAGTCAAGAATCGTTGTCGTGAAGAACTTAAAACCGGCATAAGAATTTAATGATTCTTAGAGAATTTCATGAACTGTTGATGGAAATTCACGTGAGATCTTGTGTTAATTCACAAGGACTTATTTATGATTATGTCAAGAGAGCAATCAAGAAGAGAAATTCTTTTAAGATCGGAAGGTGTCATGAGTATCCGAACTCTAGTTTATACAACGGTCATACTATAATGAAGATTCAACCTGTCTCGGTTTGAGGAGTTTGGGTTGATTAAGAGTGGTCTACCTACTAGTTGCATTATCATCAAATAATGATCCCCTCATATGTATATAAAGCCTGAATGACTTATCTCTCCCAGTCGTATCTTGTCATTTGGGACAACCATCATTTCCTTTCTTGGCTGCCAAAAACCTACCAGCCAGACCCATGACTTAACCTCACATCTTTAAGCAAGAAAGGTGAGGCTTGTACCTCACTACTTAACACTATGAAATCACACCAAACCACTCCCCCAGCTTCCCTTTAATCGGCCGAACACCCACCCCATGCTACGGACAAAGCTTCCAAGAGGCTCAAGAAAGATGGTGTTTTGTCAAGATCTTTAGGAAGTTCTAGGATGTTAAACCCTCACTTACCTCAACCACTCTAACCTACGATCGACCCAGCACCCTCACTTCTCTTCCCATCTTCATTCTCAATCAAAGCTCCTAGCCCATCCTAAGAATCGGCCAAACACACATCCCTGGAGACAAGACATAGATCGGCTGCCACCCAGCAGCCCTTGGCGAGCACCATTCAGCCCTGCCAATCCTTGATTAAACCACCCCACTTGAGATCAGCTGAGATCAAACCATCCCTGGAGATCATCAGCCCAACCAAGTGCTCGACAGCAGCCTCATCCGAGTTTTCCAAGCCATTCTTTCACAATTGTGATCAAGCCACCAAAGAACCAGTGTTGATTATATCATCAAATTATGGGTTGAAATCTAAGAACCCTAATCAAGTAATAAATCACAATAAAACCTTACACCTAGGCCAGTCGTATCTTGTCATTTGGGACAACCATCATTTCCTTTCTTGGCTGCCAAAAACCTACCAGCCATACCCATGACTTAACCTCACATCTTTAAGCAAGAAAGGTGAGGCTTGTACCTCACTACTTAACACTATGAAATCACACCAAACCACTCCCCCAGCTTCCCTTTAATCGGCCGAACACCCACCCCATGCTACGGACAAAGCTTCCAAGAGGCTCAAGAAAGATGGTGTTTTGTCAAGATCTTTAGGAAATTCTAGGATGTTAAACCCTCACTTACCTCAACCACTCTAACCTACGATCGACCCAGCACCCTCACTTCTCTTCCCATCTTCATTCTCAATCAAAGCTCCTAGCCCATCCTAAGAATCGGCCAAACACACATCCCTGGAGACAAGACATAGATCGGCTGCCACCCAGCAGCCCTTGGCGAGCACCATTCAGCCCTGCCAATCCTTGATTAAACCACCCCACTTGAGATCAGCTGAGATCAAACCATCCCCGGAGATCATCAACCCAACCAAGTGCTCGACAGCATCCTCATCGGAGTTGTCCAAGCTATTCTTTCACAATTGTGATCAAGCCACCAAAGCACCAGTGTTGATTATATCATCAAATTATGGGTTGAAATCTAAGAACCCTAATCAAGTAATCAATCACAATAATACAAATTAAACATAAAATCAAGAACACTTACTTGTGGGAATTGAAACTTCATATGAAGAAGATGATGTCATGACTAATTCCCGTTATGATACCATGATCTTGATGGAAAGATTTTGTGAGAATAATTATGTTGTTCTTGAGAGAATTGAGAGATAGAATTCTAAGATACGTTATTTTCTCAACTTCATATAATTCTCATATATATACATATCTCACATATTAAAGGTATCTAAGGGTAATCATAATTGCCCCTCAACTTATCACTATTTACAATTACTTCCATCAAGTAAATGTAGGGGCTACTTATGTCATATTGGTATACTTAATTCATATTTCTAAAATGGTCATAAGGCCACAATTATGTGAATAATTTCCAAGATTCTCCCACTTGGCTAAGTGACCATTCATGATGAGTACTCATAAGTTTGACCAAAATAGTACCCATATAATTTAATGTCAAAGTCTTAGCAAAATGATACAGTCATTTGTGTCATTTACAACACAAAGACCCCATCAATTATACCAAAACATCAACATAAAAAACTTAAATATAAAACCAAAATGACTGAAATAAACCCTTAATGTACAATATTGATTTGTACAAATTTGTCTATATTTCATAAGAGCACAAGTGTTATTATATATAGACAAATATTTTATAGACAAATTATGAGTATAGTCACATGCATATATTATGGTACCAAATTAAGTGACAATTTAAATGACATCAATGAGCTTTAAGGTAAGTAGCATTTCACACATTCAAATTGATGACATGTTCTTAGAATGCTATGCGTGTTAGCCCTTTTATAAAAGGGTTCAAAAGCATTTTAGATGTAATAATATACTCAATACAAATATGTTGTCTTTCACTTGTTCTCGCATAAAAGATGATTGTGTCGATATGAACTTTAATGGCCTCGAATTAAAGTTTGTAATTTGAGTCTAAGTAATCTTTTAGTAGCATAATTTTGGTAGATCACATAATACCATGCCACAAATTATATTTTAAGTTTTGCTTATGGCTCCCCAAAATATACGGCCTTTAGCTAACATGAAATAGCATTCCCATGTTGATTTCTTATAATTTTTGCTTTTCTAAAGACTAAATTAGAATAGCTTGCAACTTATAAGCTTTTGTTAATGAGCACACATAAACACTCCCACTCATCTTGAGATATGTATATTTAATAGTTAATGCTCATGTTAATATTCAAGTATAAGAAATCAAGTTAAAGAATTAAATGGGAATCTCACATTATAAAACTATTGTGAACACCAAAACAATAGGTTGTTAATAAGTCTCGTTAAATTGATAATTTTCCGTTGGTACTCATAATCAATATGACTTATAATAAAAATAATAATAGATAAAATTATCTGTCACCATTAAAATAAGTTATTAATAAGTCTTTATTATATTGATAACTTTTAGTTGGTACTTGTTATCAATATGATTTAAAATATTGATGAAAAAAAAGGACTTGTAATTTTGACATGTAGCCACTCACAATGTTAGTAATAAGTCTTTAATATATAGAAAACTTTCCGTTGGTACTTGTTGTCAATAAGACTTAGAATAAACATTGTTAATATTAAGCATTCATATTTATTACATGTCATAATTTACAATGTTGGTAATAGGTCTTTGATATATAAAAATAAAGTATATCAAAACACCAAATTTAATAGACGAAAAGTAAGGTTCTAATTGAACATTGGCTTCGCTTTGGCTATGACCAACATTCAAGTATTATGAACATAGATTAAACATATATTAAGGCACACAAAACAACATATCAACTTTGGGCAGAAATGAAATTTCATGCAATTTAGCCTATATTTCATCATGTATACTAGACAAATAACTAGCCTTTGGGTTCATTATTTGACAATACGCACAATTGCATAAAATGGTTACATTAAACTCAATGTCAAGTCAAATAATATCACTTTGGTTCAATCATTTAACCTTTCATTGAAGTTCATCATTCTACATTTGTATCAGGTTGCAAATATAATTGTTATGATACAAATGAAGCTTTAATGTAAAACTAATGCCAAAATTATCACTGAACAATATGATGTTTATTCAATTCATTATTATACACAAAATCAATTGCAAAGAGTGTAATTCCATTTGTAATTGAAGTTATGTCATTCCAATTAAATTACAAACACTATTTTGTCCTATCGATTGAACATTGAAAATTCAGATTATTGTGATCAAAACCCATTCATACAATTCAATTGAATTACAATAAGGAACACATGAACAATCAGTGAATGGAAAACTAATTCAAATAAAATGTTCCATTCAATGTTATTTTAATATAATAATGGATAATATTTTGAGATTGCAATCACAATAATCGGATAAGGATTTGCTTTGAAATTATTTAATAAAATCAAAGCAAGATTGTTATGTTTTATGGAAATCATAATTTATGAAGGCGACTTGCGATCGAAAATTAATCAAAATATGATTCTTTATTGATTAATTCGAACAATTAATTCAAGAAAACTAAATTCAATCATGATCTAACATTCGTCAAGTGGTATGGTCACAAACGTGAAACATATGTGTTTTCCAGAATTTGATTTATCAATAATTGGATTCCATGTTTTAAACAAAGTGCAAAAAGGAGTGAGATTTATCCATTCATTTACATCAATCAAACTTCACGTTAAACAAAAACTTTAATTCATTCTATTTAATCATTTCCGAAAACAATTATAACACCGAACAGTTGAACGATGATCAAAAGGTTGTCATCAAAATTGGATTTCATTATTGAAGTTCATACAATCAACATCGCTCTGATACCACATGTTGATTATATCATCAAATTATGGGTTGAAATCTAAGAACCCTAATCAAGTAATCAATCACAATAATACAAATTAAACATAAAATCAAGAACACTTACTTGTGGGAATTGAAACTTCATATGAAGATGATGATGTCATGACTGATTCCCGTTATGATACCATAATCTTGATGGAAATATTTTGTGAGAATAATTATGTTGTTCAGATAGAATTCTAAGATACGTTATTTTCTCAACTTCATATAATTCTCATATATATACATATCTCACATATTAAAGGTATCTAAGGGTAATCATAATTGCCCCTCAACTTATCACTATTTACAATTACTTCCATAAAGTAAATGTATGGGCTACTTATGTCATATTGGTATACTTAATTCATATTTATAAAATGGTCATAAGGCCACAATTATGTGAATAATTTCCAACAACCAGCCCCACCTTTCAACAACTGTATCTCTAAGAGCTCAAGATTCTTTCATTTGTCTCTTGTTGTCGGTAAGTCTTCTTCCTCCTCGACCGGTTCTGTTAACCGTAAAGCCATACAAAATAAAGAAAAACATTCATCAAGTAAAACAAAGAATCGGTTAGAATCATAATCGATCTTGTGTAAAGAACGGGATGGATTAAGATTAACACTTTAAACTTCTATGTTATGCCATATATAATAAAAGAATTAATCTAAACTAAAGTTGGTAATCATGTGTTACCACTTGCCAACTTTAAAGTTTGAACTCAATCACCAACAAGGAACTTGGGATGTTTGGTATTAAATATTATCATTTCATGGATAATAGCAACCCACGCTAAGAAGGGGGACGGCTAAAGTCATGCAAAGATAATATGTCACTTATTGTAATGAATAAATACTCTTGTAATTATTCATATATATAGTACATGAATACAAAAAAGGTTTCAAATAATATATGTTTATAATTGGCGATGGGATTATAAAAAATCTATATTTTGACCTAATGACAACTGTTTCAACAAAATAGTTTTAAATATATGCCGTACACATATAAATACATTTTGGGATACAAGAAACCTTGTTATATATAAGTTAGGACATGTTTAATATTTTTATGAACTAACCATTCGACAAAGTTATACGTAATTACAATAATTATCAAGTTTTGATAAATACGATTATTATAGGAACATTTTAAGCATATCAATTATAAATACGGTCAATTAGATAAATAATCGAGTGTTAAAGAATAAACATTATTAACTCAAAAATACATACATAAACAAAAGTACTCGATTAATCAAATTTAGCACATGTGAGGGCATGGTAGATCCCGTGTGACAATTGTGTCATCATTAATCCATATTCGTGAAACTAGCTAAGATTCCTTTTCATTCGCCTCTGTATTCTGGGTCATCATTAATCCATAATCCATATGAATATGATTATTGGTTCTTTGATTGTTCAACGACATTGATTGCTTTTAATGTTGGAGTTGAATATGGAATTAGGATCCATAGAAGTTGCAAATTTCCAATTTCAGCTTAGACATCTTGGAGTTATGTAAGCATGTCAACCATTGTTCAAATTTAAATTTAAAATTTAAAATTCATTTGGAATCAACATCTTAAAATTTTCATGACTCCACCAACAACTGCCACCATACCCTATTCTTTTGTTTTGTCATTGACATCTGATAATGGTAGCTTGCATGTGTATATTATGACACTTTCTACTTATGAAGAAACAAACGACACTTTAATAAAGAGTTAAAACTTATATTTAAATTGATTTATAGTGAAACAATACAAGCAAGGTAGACACATTGATAAATGAACAAAAAAAAATGATGATTAGGGTTGTAAATGCAACCTTTAGGGTTTTTCAATAAATAAATTTATAATAAAATCGCGTCAAAATTTTTTATAAACAAAAGTTGGGGGCAATTTTAAATTTTTAGTTCATAGACATATACATAGAATACCACTTACTAGAAAACACTCAATATTCCCACAAAATTTTCTGACAAAATACCAACAAACAATATTTCCCACTAAATAGCGACAAAATTCAGACGAAATAAATATCTCTAGAATTTCTGATTAAATTCCAACAAAATAACCACGAAAAAAATTTTTCTCGCTATTTGTGGCTAATTAAAAGTTCATTCCGACGCAATACCGACAAAATATAATTTAACGATAGAAAATAATTAATTTTTTAGTTCGTTAGAATCTAGTCAGAAAAATTTAAGGTTTTCTATCGGAAAATGTTTTCCTACGAGGTTTTTTCCGACTAAAGTGTTTCGTAGGAATTTAGTCGCTATTTTGTTTTTACAACGAATTACAGACAAAATTTTGTAGGAAAAATATCTGTTTTTTGGTAGTGTACATACATACATAAATATATATATATGTGTGTGTACTTAACCATGCACATAAATATTTATTGATTAAGGAAATTCTAAAACTTAATTAACATATGAAAATGGTAGGACAATTTTAAATTGTAATATATAAGCTATATATAAATTTTATATATAAGTTACATAAAACAAAACACACACACACATATATATGTATATATATATGTGTGTGTGTGTGTGTATGTGTATGTACTTATATATTTGTATAACAATATGTAAAGACTAATAAAGGCTGGTGCTCACCAAACTTCTTATTTTGTCTAAGTATAGGAACCTCTTTGAATAAAAACCTTCGGAAGGAAGAAGTGATTCTTCGGAAGCAGCATTGCTTCCGAAGGATAACTGGTTCCTACCGAAGGTTATACAAGACAACTGCTTCCGAGGAATCCTCACATGCGTTGAAGACAAAGACTTCCGAGGAATCCTCTCCTGCATTGAAGAGAAAGACTTCCGAGGTTTATCCTCTGACAAAGACTGTAGCAGCTTACTCTCATAGTACAAAAGGTACTGACACAAGACATGCTGGTCTGTGTAAAGACAAAGACAACATGTAATGAGTCAGATAAAGCGCCTTACCTCTCCCATGCTGCATTAAATGCAAAAGATCATCTGAAGCCTTGAAGATCAACAACATTAAATGTCTTTTGTATTTAATAGTCCTTTGTAAAGTCAATGTCTATTAATGTAATGATCATGACTGAGTGTCTTAGCCTGTTAAGACACTCAACATACTAGAATAAGCTTTACTTTATGTACTTGTCTAGTATACCCAACTTGTATTCCTAAGTGTATACGGTTGTAGCCTCGGCTATATAACCTCCCATTGTATGTTTGCTTAGAAGTGCAAGTACGCTTCTTACTTTGAGAGAAATATATCCTTGAGCTTGAAATTACTCTTGTGTTCCTATAAGTGTTCAAGGATTATTACTTTGTCATTTTGAGTGATTGTGAGATTAGTCTAACAGAACATTCCGCATCTGTTAGATTGTATAAGAAATACTTGTGAAGTGTTGTTTAGATTAAGCAACCCGATCCAACAAGTGGTATCAGAGCTTTGGCTCTTGAACTTGATTGACTAATCATCATCAAGTTACCAATTCTATTTCTTATAAAATCTCATCGTTTTAACACTCATATTTTCTGTGTCTATCTAAGATGGCTGCTCTAAACAAACATGATACAGAAAATGGCACTCTCAACAAGCCACCAATGTTCACACCTGAAGACTTCGATACCTGGAAATTCAGAATGGAAGGGTTCATCAGGAACCAAGACTTCAAACTTTGGAAGTCTGTTCTTGAAGGTCCCTACATTCCTACAGTTGCTGTTGCTGGTGCTGGAGTTGCTGCAGTACCAAAAGATCCATCTATGTACTCAGACGAAGATTACAAGAAGATGGAAGTTGATTCTGAAGCTCTTTGGCTCATTCAGATGTCAATACCGAACTCCATTATACATGCATTCAAGAAATGCAAGTCTGCTCAAGAACTGTGGAATTCCTTGAAGCAGATGTATGAAGGTTCAGAAGATGTCAAAAAAAACAAGAAGGATATGCTGAAACAGAAGTTTGAAAACTTTTGTCAACAAAACAATGAGAATATGTCTTCTCAGTACCTAAGGTATGTCCAACTTGTGGATGAATTAACTACTGCAGGTGTAACTCTTGATAATCAAGATGTGCTCAGAAAATTTCCGAGGTCTCTTCCAAAGGCATGGAATATTTATTCAGTAACAATCAGAAGAACAGAAAACCTGAAAACTCTAACTTTAGGAGAGTTGTTTGGTATTCTCAGTGCCTATCAGATGGAATTAGATGCCCAAGAATCTAAAGTCTCCCACTTACCATCTGGTTCAGCTTCTCTTTATGCACCCATCAATAATCCTCCATACCAAAGCTATCAACCCCTCTACCATTCTACCTCCACACCCACTGTCACATTTCCTGAAACTCCAAATTCATCAAACCCTGTCTCTAACCCAACCCCACTACTAACCTCTGGGCAAGGAGCTTTTATGGCTGAGGAGACCAATTACTTTCATCTGTGTCAAGAAGACTTGGATGGTATTCCTGCAGATGATCTTGAGGAGATGGATATAAACTATCAAATGGCTATGATTTCATACAGGGCAAAGAAGTTTTACCAAAGAACCGGAAGACAGTTCAAAAAGCACAATATGAAGACTGGGTTTGGACTTGACAAATCTAAACTCTAATGCTTTAACTGTCAACAGTTAGGCCACTTTGCCAGAGAATGCAAGTCCACAGGAACTCAGCCGACAACTTCTGGGCAACCACAACAAAGACCATCAAGCTCATCAAACAATGCAAACATTGCTGAACAAGATTTTGCAGACTGGAGCTTTCAAGCTGAGGATGCCTCTATCTCTAACAGTGCTTTGATGGCAAATGACTCATCTTCCTCAAACAAGGTAACTAATAACATGTGCACACCTGAATGCTTAGAAACTCTAACTGTTTATAAAAAGATAAATTCTCAACTCTGTAATGAGCTTGAGTCTTTACAAGTTGTCAAGGCAAATTTCTTTGAGGCTGAAAGAAATTACAAAGAAAAGATTGAAGAAATGGAAAAGACCATTTCAAGTTTAAAACATGAAGATACTAACAAACAATGTCAAATTAAAAATCTTTTAGAAAGACTAACCACTGCCAAGACTGAACTTGTATTGGCTGAGTCTTACAGAGACAAGTTTCTAAGTCAAGGTGAAAAATATGAAAAACTCTTTAGGATGAGTGATACATCTGAGCTTGTAAGAAAGAAGGGAGTTGGTTTGGGTTATAATAAAATGGAGCCTCCATCTGCATATACTCCTATGGTGGAAATCAGATGTAAATCAGTAACAAATCTTGTGTATGATGATGAGTTAGACATGCACAAGGTAAATCAAAGTGATGATCTTTCTGATACAGACCCAAATAACTCAACATGTTCAGATGAGAGTGATATCCCTATCAAACCAGAAACAACAAAAACAACTTTAAGAAACAAGAAAAGAACTAATAAAACTAAGAAACATTCAACAGTTTTTGTTAAAGCTAAAAATACAGGGAGTACCTCATCAGATGAATATGTCACTTGTCCATCAGACAAGTCCAAAATGGGTAGATCAAAGGATAGAAAGGTCAGTTTTTCAGGAAAACAGGCAAATCCTAAAACCAATAAGTCTGTTGGAACATCCAATTCATCACTCTCTGAGGATCAAAGCTCACCCCTCATAAAAAGGGATCAGCAGCAACACTCTCCCAACATTCAAACTATATGTCTGATGTGTGGTGAGAAGAATCACTTTGCTGCTGATTGCTTCTATAATCCAAGAAGCAGAAGTTTCACAAAATTACAGGGAAGAGGAAGAAAGAATAGTTGGAGTCAGTCATCCACTTCTTCGGAAGAACAGAGAAGAAATTCAGTCAAAAGGGTGTCGGAAGCAAGTACCTCCAATAATAGGAAGAAACAAAATAAAAGGGATTTTGAAAAGAAAGCATCGGAAGCAAAGAAAAAGGAAGCTTCCGATAGAAAAGTAACCTCGGAAGCTCATCAAAGGAATGCTTTCAACAAGCAAAAGAAACCATTTTTCTTCGGAAGAAGACCATCGGAAGAAAAACGAAAAGTAGCTTCCGATCACTATCAAAAGAAACCAAGTCTTCCGACAACTCAAAAGGCAAAACAAGTATGGAAGAAGAAGGAATCAACTGATAAGCCATCACTCCCATCAGAAGCAAGCACATCATCTGTCCCATCTAGGATGAAATCAAAGAAATTTACTTACAATGATGCAAATGGAAAACCCAAGACCACATGGGCTTGGGTTCCCATCAGAAACTAACTCATTTCTGGTCATGTGCAGGGACAGCAGGAATCAAAAGGCAACTTGTGGATAGTTGACAGTGGCTGCTCCAGGAACATGACAGGCAACAAGACCCTCTTGCACAAATATGAACCATTTTTTGGAGGATGTGTTGCTTTTGGAAGCGATCCAGTAGGAGGATACATAACAGGTAGGGGCACAATCACAAATGGTAAGGTAAGCTTTGAGAATGTGCATTTTGTAAAAGAACTTAACTACAATTTACTAAGTGTCTCACAGGTGTGTGATCAAAAGCACAACATGTTGTTTACTGAGCATGAATGCATTGTCCTGAAACCAGGATTTGTGATACCAAATGATCAAATTCTACTCAGAGCTCCTAGAATAAATAACATGTATATGCTAGATATGAGCACAGCTGCACCTCTTAGTAATATAAGTTGCTTTGTCTCAAAAGCTTCACTTGATGAATCATCTCTTTGGCACAGAAGACTTTGTCATGTAAACCTCAAAAATATGAATAAACTTGTCAGAAATAACTTAGTAACTGGTTTACCAACAAAGGAATTTATTTGTTTTGATAAATGTGTTGCATGCTTAAAGGGTAAGCAACATAAGTCATCTCATCATGCCAAAGAGATAAATTCAATTACAACAGTCCTGCATTTACTGCACATGGACTTGTTTGGTCCCACAAGTGTTAAAAGTCTTGGTAGAAAGTCATATTGTTTGGTAATCACTGATGATTTCTCTCGGTATACCTGGGTATTTTTCTTGAATACCAAGGATGAAACTGCTGAGATCCTAAAGTCATTTATACTTAGGGTGGAGAATGAAATTGATCATCATGTAAAAATAATCAGGTCAGATCAGGGAACAGAATTCAAGAATCAGATTTTAAATTCATTTTGTGAATCTAAGGGTATCACAAGACAATTTAGTGCTCCTAGGACTCCACAACAAAATGGTGTTGCTGAGAGAAGGAATAGGACACTAATTGAG
Organism: Mikania micrantha; assembly: GCA_009363875.1. Lineage (NCBI taxonomy): Eukaryota > Viridiplantae > Streptophyta > Magnoliopsida > Asterales > Asteraceae > Mikania > Mikania micrantha. The sequence continues at coordinate 56,914,853 of CM018691.1, read as the reverse complement.
GCTGCAAGGACCATGCTGTCAGATGCCAAACTCCCAATAACTTTTTGGGCAGAAGCAGTCAACACTGCCTGTTATGTCCAAAACAGAATATTGGTAGTTAAGTCACATGGTATGACTCCTTATGAAATCTGGCATAAGAGAAAGCCATTCATTGGATTTCTCAAACCATTTGGATGTCAATGCACCATCTTGAATACTAAAGATTACTTAGCCAAGTTTGCTGAGAAATCAGCAGAGGGCTATGTCACACCCCCAATTTTCAACTAACGGAATCATACCGTTTGGGACGTGACAAACCAGGATCTCAGATCATTAGACATAACGAAGACCTCTATATGATTTTCAAACATACTTTGGTCTTAATTAGTAAAATCAAAGTTTAACATTTGCGGAAGCGTTTGAAAACTAATAATAGAAAATAACTATTTCATAACCATAAATACAATGTTCAATGCATTAAATCAACAACTAAAGTAAACTGTATGCATGAGACTCAACGTCCTAGTCCCTGCTTGTCCTTGCTTGTGCCTTAGTGTCCTGAGAAAACATGTAAATCAAGTCAACACAAAGGTTGGTGCATACACAGGTTTAAGCATTCACAAATGTTGAAACCACAGTTTGAATATAAAGTTTGCAGATAACATAATCACACATGCATAGTCATGATAGCTAGTCATTTGTACTATTTACATAAGTGGTCGACACCGAAGCTGACGATTGCCATGCTATAGCATGTTTTTGCCTTAACCCTATTGTCTAGCACAAACAATAGTAATGTGTGTTTGGTCAGTCAAACACCTGCGTAGATCCCATCTACCAAGTGAGGTTTGTCAAACCCAATAGATCTATCTTCAACTACCACGCTTTGCACTACGGCAAATTAAACGGTTCGAAATGGAAGGCTTTGTAATGCTATGTTTGCACTTAATGTAAACAGCTAACTCATGCAAGTGATATGTATCTAAAAGCGTTTGTTGCACATGTTTTCTCCCCCAAAACAGTTAAAATAAGAAAGGGGCCGTGTACGCACCTTTGATTGTTGCAGAATGATTAAACACTCGTGAACTCGCGTAGAAAATCCTCTACGAAGAATCTGTGTTTTAAACAACACGTTGTGTTATTCGAGATATCGTTTAATGTGTTTGGAATCACATACGTGTCAATACACGTATGTTAAATTGTTTGAAATGTATATACTAAAGTATGCACTACTTTGTGTTTGCTTGCTTAAATTGTTTATGTATATATGATTTCATTAAACACACGTAATTATACGCGACAATAGTTTCTTTGTCAAAATATTGATTTTATTGTGTCATGACGTTCGGAATTCCATTTCGGTTACAACGCATTTTGAACGGATTGAAACGGATTTGAAATGAACAAGTTACGAGTAAAAGACCAAAAATGTCATTTTTGTGCAAAACCAGTGAGGCATGGTCTCGAACCCATGACCTCCTGGACAACATACTCACGCCCAAACCATCTCAGCTAGCTAATGTTTCGCAACAGATAATCCAAATTAATTCTTTTAACTTCTAATTCCCGGTTTCCCTTTTGGTTAACCTTAACCGAACCACTTGATTCAAATTACCTCATGATTCGATCCCAAATGACCCTAGAACCTTAGGGCTTTTGTTCAAGGGATACAGATGAGTCTATACGTAAATTTAATTGAATTATTTCGATCAATTCCTTCGGTTTTATAACCCTTCATGCATTCGAACTTTAAACCTTATGCATTGATGCAAATTTGTTCAATTTGTTTATGTTAAACTTCTAAACCATAGGGTTTTCATTTATTAACATAGTTCGAATCCTTCTGTGGTGATTAATTCAAATTTCAAGTTCGTTTGGGTCAAAACCCCCAAAACCATTTAACCGACGAACCCTAGAACTAGAAATCATAAAATTTGACATTGTTTGATGAAATTAACTTATGGTTTTCATTCCACACATGATTCCGAAACTCTCTGTATTGTTTAATTTGGTTATATAATTCGTTTGCAATGAAATCCCCAAATAGTTTTCCATCAAGAACCCTAGAAATTGAAATCGTGCAATTCCTTCTAGTTCTCTGAAATTGATACATGGTTTTCGATCAAAAATGAATTACGAAACTATCTGTGTTGTTTAATTTGATTTTAAAACCTTTTCTCATCAAAACCCCCAAATCGTTTTGGGTTAGAAACCCTAGAACTCGATTTCACCAAATTTGTTATAATTAGATGCAATCATCATATGGTTTTCGATTGGTATGTGTTTTCGAAACTGTGTATATAGTTGAATTTGATTTTTGAACTCATTTCCATTGAAATCCCCAATTCGTTCAACATGAAGAACCCTAGAGTTCGAATTCGATTAATTTGTTATTAGAACTCGAATTTGACTTAGGGTTTTGTTTAATCGGAACATTTAGATCATGTGAAAGGGAATTTTTACCTGGATCAATGTCGGATTGGGTTACTTCGACTAATGGTCTGAGTTTCGGCCTTCACTTAGACCAATTCTTCGATAACAAGCTTCTGGATCAAATTGACGTGTGCTCAAACTCCTAAAAGTGCCGATTAATGCTTCTTAGAACTCAATTTGATGAGTTATGATCGAGATATACGAATTTGATATGCATTTGTAACGGTTTTGTGTTAATAGGTTGTTAAATGCTTTAAATTCGACAATTATGGTATTAATAATGATGATAACCGTTTCTAATCACTAGTATGAGTTAATTGTAGGTTTAATTAGGTTACTTATAATGATTTACTAGGAATTTCGAATTCAATTGTTCATATGGCCGAATTTTGACTTTCAAAGTCAACATTTTTGCATTTTACTCTAATTACAAACTAAATCCTTGAAATTGTGATGTTTATAGGTTGTTTTGTTCAATTCCAACCCTCGTAGTTGTTTTTGTTCGAATTCACATCATTTCGGTTAATTCTAAAGTTAACGGAGTTAATCCGGAATACCGAATTATCACTAATCGGCTACTTAGAACATTGTTGAACTAGATTAATCCTTTTGAGCCTCATAAATACAATTGGGCCTACCTTGGGCCTCATTGGGCCTACCTTGGCCTCATTGGGCCTACCTTGGCCTTATTGGGCCTACCTTGGGCCTCAAATTTGTGATTTTGTTATTTTCATTTAACGAGGTTAATTCGAAAAGTCGGATTGTCACATCATCCCCTTGTTGAAGGAATTTTCGTCCCGAAAATTAGTAAATGTTAGGAGTAGTTAGGAAACTACTTACGAGTTCAAATTGTACGTGTTAGTGTGATTTGATCATTCTGTGTGCTTGTGTGTATTCATACACAAAATCTAATGCTTGCAACATCACAACTAAATGTGATCGTTCAATGTGACTGTTTGTGTGTACACTAGTTAGTTCACCTAACTGTGACTTTTGTGTTTGATCATACTGTGCTGTATAACCTCACACATAGTGAGTGTCTTTAACTGTTTGTACTATGCAACCCCGCACATAGTAAAATGTGTGTAACTAATCATGCATGTACTACCATAACATGTAACATATGAAATGTAGCACATAAAATGTATAAAATGTAATATAGCATAAATGTTTGTAACAAAACCAATTGAATAAAGTGTTTGTGCTTACAGTTTGAAGTCTGAAGTGTTGATGTGTGAAACATCACGTCATCCCCTTGTTGAAGGAAATTTCGTCCCGAAATTTAATGTGCGCTCTTAGTGTTAGCAGTAGCTGTTTTGAACAGATGAGGATACTTCTTCATCATTTGGTCTTCCCGTTCCCATGTGAATTCAGGACCACGTCTTGAATTCCATCGAACTTTGACTCTCGGAATCTTGCTTTGCTTAAGTTGTTTGACCTCTCGGTCCATGATTTCTGCTGGTTCTTCAATGAATCGTAATTGTTCATCCACTTGTATTTCTTCCAATGGTACAATCAATGTCTCATTAGAAAGACATTTCTTTAAGTTCGATACATGAAAGACATCATGAACTCCACTGAGTTCATCCGGTAGTTTTAGTTGATACGCAACCGGACCAATCCCTTTTCAGGATCTCAAAAGGTCCTACGTAATGTGGACTAAGCTTCCCGCGCTTGCCGAATCGTATCACACCTTTCCAAGGTGATACCTTTAGAAGAACTCGGTTTCCTACTTGAAATTCCAACGGCTTACGACGTTTGTCAGCATAACTCTTTTGTCGATCCCGGGCCGCTGCCATACGGTTCCGGATTTGAACTATCTTCTCAGTCGTTTCATACACTAGTTCAGGACCTGTTATCTGACTGTCACCAATTTCAGCCCAACAAACTGGTGAACGACATTTGCGACCATACAAAGCTTCAAACGGTGCTGCTTGAATACTTGTATGATAACTGTTGTTGTAAGAGAATTCCACTAACGGCAAATGGTTTTCCCAAATATCACCAAAGTCAATTACACAAGCTCGTAACATATCCTCGAGCGTTTGAATCGTATGTTCACTCTGACCGTCGGTCTGTGGATGATAGGCGGTACTCATATCCAAACGAGTTCCCAGTGACTTATGAAGTGATTTCCAAAAGTTGGAAGTAAATCGGGCATCCCGATCTGATATGATAGAGATTGGCACGCCATGCCGTGCTACCACTTCCTTGATGTTAATGCGAGTCAGTTTCTCCATCTTATCGGTTTCCTTGATTGCTAAGAAGTGTGCAAATTTCGTTAATCGATCGACAATTACCCATATCGTATCACAACCACTCGGTGTACGGGGTAACTTAGTGATGAAGTCCATCGATATCTGTTCCCATTTCCACATCGGTATTTCTGGTTGTTGTAGTAAACCAGATGGCTTCTGGTATTCAACTTTGACCTTCGAACAAGTCAAACATTTGCTAACGTACTTAGCAATGTCAGCTTTCATGTGAGGCCACCAATACAGTGCCTTCAAGTCATGGTACATCTTATCTGATCCCGAATGGACTGAATATCTAGACTTGTGTGCTTCATCCATCACGAGTTCCTCCATACAAAGGTATCCACAATCGATTAATGAAATAACGAATTCCATCAGGTTTAACATCCAATTGTTCTTCCATTCCTCGTAAGGATTCCTGTACCAAGTTTTCCTTTTTCAAGGCCTCGAGCTGAGCACTGCGTACCTTGTCAGGTAAGTCAGTATGTATCGTTATCATAAACGCGCGAACCCGTCTTGTTGAAGTATCTTTTCTTCTTAAAGCATCAGCTACCACATTAGCTTTTCCCAGGTGATACTTGGTTGCGCATTCGTAGTCGTTCAACAACTCGACCCATCGTCGCTATCTCATATTGAGCTCCCTCTGATCAAATATACGTTGCAAACTCTTATGATCAGTGTAAATGGTACACTTGGTTCCATATAAATAATGTCTCCAGACTTTCAAAGCAAATACCATTGCTCCTAACTCCAAATCATGAGTAGTGTAATTCTTTTCGTGTGGTCGTAGTTGTCTTGAAGCATAAGCAATCACTTTATCACGTTGCATCAATACACATCCTAAACCCTGTGCAGATGCGTCACAATACACCACAAAGTCTTCCGTCCCTTCCGGTAAGGACAGAATCGGTGCACTGCAGAGTTTCTGTTTTAATAACTGGAATGCAGTTTCCTGTTTATCCGTCCTGTTATACTTCGTTCCCTTGTGCGTAAGAGCTGTAAGTGGTTGAACGATCTTTGAGAATCCCTCAATGAATCGTCGGTAATAACCCGCCAACCCAAAGAATTGTCGTACCTCGGTAGGGGTCTTTGGCGCTTCCCAATTCTTAATTGCTTCAATCTTTGCTGGATCAACATGTATGCCCTTCTCATTGACTATATGACCCAAGAATTGAACTTCTCGCATCCAAAAATCACATTTCGAGAACTTAGCGTACAATTGTTCCTGTTTCAGTAATTCTAGTAGCAATCGGAGATGTTCAGCGTGCTCCTCTTCAGACTGAGAATAGATAAGAATGTCGTCAATGAAAAACAATGACAACTTATCAAGGTAAGGTTTACAAACACGAATCATGAGATCCATGAATACTGCTGGAGCGTTTGTCAACCCAAATGGCATGACCAAAAACTCATAATGGCCATAGCGCGTTCTGAATGCTGTCTTCGGAATGTTTTCTTCTTGAACTCTGAGTTGATGATAACCCGATCTGAGATCAATCTTCGAGTAGTAACTCGAACCTTGCAACTGATCGAACAGATCGTCAATTCTAGGTAACGAATACCGGTTCTTGATAGTAACATTGTTAAGTTCCCGGTAATCGATACACATACGGAAAGTCCCGTCCTTTTTCTTAACAAACAAAACTGGAGCTCCCCACGGTGAAAAAAACTAGGTCGTATAAAACCCTTATCCAACAACTCTTGCAATTGTGTAGATAATTCTTGCATCTCTGACGGTGCAAGTCGATAAGGGGCCCTAGCTATCGGTGCTGCGTCTGGTGTAAGGTCGATTCGAAATTCCACCTGTCTGATAGGCGGTAATCCCGGTAAGTCTTCTGGAAATACTTCAGAAATTCACAAACTACTGGGATGTCTTCGATCTTCTTCTCCGCTACCGGCTTCTCAGTTATGAGTGCTATAACTGCTGTATGACCTTTACGCAGACATTTGTGTGCTTTCATACAAGTTATGAGACACAGTGGCGTACTGCTCTTCTTGCCTTGTACATGCAATGTCTCTCCATGCGAAAGAGGTATACGAACGATCTTTTCATGGCACACTATTTCAGCCTGGTTTTTGGATAACCAGTCCATGCCAATGACTACATCAAAACTGCCTAATGCGATAGGCATAAGGTCTATGTCCAGTGTTTGACCCATCAAGTCTAGGACACAGTCTTTGAGAATATGTTCTACTATGATTAACTTGCCATCAGCTAGTTCTACAGTGTATTCCACCTCTAATGGTGTTAAGGTTATGGCAATTATTCCACTAAATTCATTATATCCAAAGCTCATTTATGTTCCAGTATTCAACAACACAAATCCTAACATTTGTTTGTCACATATGTACTTGTAGTGAGGTCGAGCTTTTCCCTATGCTTCTTATGATCATGAAGGCTTGTCCCCTCAGACCATTGTTTTCGTTCCTCTTGTTGTTACTACCAGTGTGGTTCAATTGAAATGCCCTGGCTTCTTGCATCCAAAGCATCCTTTGAGTGTTTCTTGTTGTTGTTGTGGTCATTGAGAACTCTGCTCAGTAGACACATGAAATCAGATTTCGTTCTTCGTTTGATAGGGAATCTTTACAGATGTTCGCAAGTAGATGTTTTGACATACATTTGAAGTTATCCAGGTGAAGTGCAAAATCTCACTATGAGTGTTTCTCAAACACAGAGTAACCAGAACTACGGCTGGAAATTTAATGAATGTTATGTTGAAATCTCGATATGTTAACGGAATTCATTTCAACTACTAGAATGAAAGATAGGTGAATATTATATGTATGTGTTTCGAAAATAGGCTCACAATAGAATTTGCCAGAATTCATGCGTACCTGTAAATTCACGATTACGTTGCGCACCATAATCGTCAATTTACCTTACATAAGGATTCTAGTTCCTCCTACCTTGAGTTATTTGGTTTTTGTGGGATTCAGAGTTTATTTAGGACATCAGAATTTAGACAATAGTTACATAATGTATGATTGGATAGTCTATCCAAAAGAATAAATAGAGATAGTTACTTGAGTTAGATGCCACTATAGGGTCTAGTGTAGATCCTTCAAGGATAGTTATTCGGCTTGAGTGTGTTTTTATTATGTAGCCTGATGTCGAGACACTTACTGTGTGAGTGTTAGTGTATCTGTTTGGAGTTGCCACCTTACAGTCGATGTATCTCTCATAAGTTCCCAAGTTGATAGTTAACTCACAATAGAGGTCACCAAGGTTTTCATATAATGTAACTTTCCTTCACTTATGCTCTTGTAACGGAAATCTTTCCCATGCGATCACTCTAGTTCTTCCTAACTCAAGTGACAGTGTTCGTTTGGTGGCACTTCAAGTGTGACAAGACGTTATGTTTGAATTCTCATCTTACAATTGATGAGTTCAGAATGTGATCCTTGTAAACCGTATATGCAGAAGTACCAAGGGTTACAAGAATGTTGTCGAGGTGTTAGAAAGAATTTTCTTATCAAGACTGAAACCACAGCCTTATTAACCGTTGTCAGTGTTGTAAAGAAATGGATCATTGGCCAAAATTAGGAGTTTAGTGGAACTAGTAGATATAGTCCCGAACCAAGGAATGATTTTGTCATTGGGTTTATTTCATCCGATGACTCGTTGAGTGAGCCATAGGGCCTATTTCATCCCCTGACTTGTTCGAGTGAGCCATAGGGTCTATTTCATCCCTTGACTTGTTTTAGTGAGTCACAGGGCCTATTCCATCCCTTGACTTGTTTTAGTGAGTCACAGAGCCTATTTCATCTCTTGACTTGTTTTAGTGAGTCACAGAGCCTATTTCATCTCTTGACTTGTTTTAGTGAGTCAAAGAGCCTATTTCATCTCCTGACTGGTTTAGTGAGTCAAAGAGCATATTTCATCTCCTGACTGGTTTAGTGAGTCAAAGAGCATATTTCATCCTGCTAGTAATCTAGTGGTCTATCCCGCTGCCTCTCGTATGTTGTGAATCTCTCGATTCATACGAACAACAAAGGCTGCAATTGCTTGCTCTGGTGAGTATCTCAGAGTTGTTAATGTCCAACTGCTAGTGGTAGTGTCAGGAGTAGGTGGCGGAAGTACTCGCTCCTCACACACTCAACTGCGAATGAGATCAGGGATCCACCGTCAGTATTGGCCATTCTCCCTCGGTCGTTTGTGTATCTCCTCATCGTAGTGAGTCATGTCATCCATTGGCTCAGGTTTCCTCTTCTTGGATGCTGGTGATGATACAACTTCGTGTTCTATGTCACTAGTAGGTGTGGATGATGATGTCATGTTTGTTACATAATACTATATGTAATTGCTATGCAAACTATCGTGTAAGCAAGTGTGTCTAATGTCTACAGTTATAGTCTAAGTCTACCAATGCAAACCTAGTTCGCTATAACCAATGTCTCTGATACCAATCTGTCACACCCCCAATTTTCAACTAACGGAATCATACCGTTTGGGACGTGACAAACCAGGATCTCAGATCATTAGACATAACGAAGACCTCTATATGATTTTCAAACATACTTTGGTCTTAATTAGTAAAATCAAAGTTTAACATTTGCGGAAGCGTTTGAAAACTAATAATAGAAAATAACTATTTCATAACCATAAATACAATGTTCAATGCATTAAATCAACAACTAAAGTAAACTGTATGCATGAGACTCAACGTCCTAGTCCCTGCTTGTCCTTGCTTGTGCCTTAGTGTCCTGAGAAAACATGTAAATCAAGTCAACACAAAGGTTGGTGCATACACAGGTTTAAGCATTCACAAATGTTGAAACCACAGTTTGAATATAAAGTTTGCAGATAACATAATCACACATGCATAGTCATGATAGCTAGTCAATTGTACTATTTACATAAGTGGTCGACACCGAAGCTGACGATTGCCATGCTATAGCATGTTTTTGCCTTAACCCTATTGTCTAGCACAAACAATAGTAATGTGTGTTTGGTCAGTCAAACACCTGCGTAGATCCCATCTACCAAGTGAGGTTTGTCAAACCCAATAGATCTATCTTCAACTACCACGCTTTGCACTACGGCAAATTAAACGGTTCGAAATGGAAGGCTTTGTAATGCTATGTTTGCACTTAATGTAAACAGCTAACTCATGCAAGTGATATGTATCTAAAAGCGTTTGTTGCACATGTTTTCTCCCCCAAAACAGTTAAAATAAGAAAGGGGCCGTGTACGCACCTTTGATTGTTGCAGAATGATTAAACACTCGTGAACTCGCGTAGAAAATCCTCTACGAAGAATCTGTGTTTTAAACAACACGTTGTGTTATTCGAGATATCGTTTAATGTGTTTGGAATCACATACGTGTCAATACACGTATGTTAAATTGTTTGAAATGTATATACTAAAGTATGCACTACTTTGTGTTTGCTTGCTTAAATTGTTTATGTATATATGATTTCATTAAACACACGTAATTATACGCGACAATAGTTTCTTTGTCAAAATATTGATTTTATTGTGTCATGACGTTCGGAATTCCATTTCGGTTACAACGCATTTTGAACGGATTGAAACGGATTTGAAATGAACAAGTTACGAGTAAAAGACCAAAAATGTCATTTTTGTGCAAAACCAGTGAGGCATGGTCTCGAACCCATGACCTCCTGGACAACATACTCACGCCCAAACCATCTCAGCTAGCTAATGTTTCGCAACAGATAATCCAAATTAATTCTTTTAACTTCTAATTCCCGGTTTCCCTTTTGGTTAACCTTAACCGAACCACTTGATTCAAATTACCTCATGATTCGATCCCAAATGACCCTAGAACCTTAGGGCTTTTGTTCAAGGGATACAGATGAGTCTATACGTAAATTTAATTGAATTATTTCGATCAATTCCTTCGGTTTTATAACCCTTCATGCATTCGAACTTTAAACCTTATGCATTGATGCAAATTTGTTCAATTTGTTTATGTTAAACTTCTAAACCATAGGGTTTTCATTTATTAACATAGTTCGAATCCTTCTGTGGTGATTAATTCAAATTTCAAGTTCGTTTGGGTCAAAACCCCCAAAACCATTTAACCGACGAACCCTAGAACTAGAAATCATAAAATTTGACATTGTTTGATGAAATTAACTTATGGTTTTCATTCCACACATGATTCCGAAACTCTCTGTATTGTTTAATTTGGTTATATAATTCGTTTGCAATGAAATCCCCAAATAGTTTTCCATCAAGAACCCTAGAAATTGAAATCGTGCAATTCCTTCTAGTTCTCTGAAATTGATACATGGTTTTCGATCAAAAATGAATTACGAAACTATCTGTGTTGTTTAATTTGATTTTAAAACCTTTTCTCATCAAAACCCCCAAATCGTTTTGGGTTAGAAACCCTAGAACTCGATTTCACCAAATTTGTTATAATTAGATGCAATCATCATATGGTTTTCGATTGGTATGTGTTTTCGAAACTGTGTATATAGTTGAATTTGATTTTTGAACTCATTTCCATTGAAATCCCCAATTCGTTCAACATGAAGAACCCTAGAGTTCGAATTCGATTAATTTGTTATTAGAACTCGAATTTGACTTAGGGTTTTGTTTAATCGGAACATTTAGATCATGTGAAAGGGAATTTTTACCTGGATCAATGTCGGATTGGGTTACTTCGACTAATGGTCTGAGTTTCGGCCTTCACTTAGACCAATTCTTCGATAACAAGCTTCTGGATCAAATTGACGTGTGCTCAAACTCCTAAAAGTGCCGATTAATGCTTCTTAGAACTCAATTTGATGAGTTATGATCGAGATATACGAATTTGATATGCATTTGTAACGGTTTTGTGTTAATAGGTTGTTAAATGCTTTAAATTCGACAATTATGGTATTAATAATGATGATAACCGTTTCTAATCACTAGTATGAGTTAATTGTAGGTTTAATTAGGTTACTTATAATGATTTACTAGGAATTTCGAATTCAATTGTTCATATGGCCGAATTTTGACTTTCAAAGTCAACATTTTTGCATTTTACTCTAATTACAAACTAAATCCTTGAAATTGTGATGTTTATAGGTTGTTTTGTTCAATTCCAACCCTCGTAGTTGTTTTTGTTCGAATTCACATCATTTCGGTTAATTCTAAAGTTAACGGAGTTAATCCGGAATACCGAATTGTCACTAATCGGCTACTTAGAACATTGTTGAACTAGATTAATCCTTTTGAGCCTCATAAATACAATTGGGCCTACCTTGGGCCTCATTGGGCCTACCTTGGCCTTATTGGGCCTACCTTGGCCTCATTGGGCCTACCTTGGCCTTATTGGGCCTACCTTGGGCCTCAAATTTGTGATTTTGTTATTTTCATTTAACGAGGTTAATTCGAAAAGTCGGATTGTCACATCATCCCCTTGTTGAAGGAATTTTCGTCCCGAAAATTAGTAAATGTTAGGAGTAGTTAGGAAACTACTTACGAGTTCAAATTGTACGTGTTAGTGTGATTTGATCATTCTGTGTGCTTGTGTGTATTCATACACAAAATCTAATGCTTGCAACATCACAACTAAATGTGATCGTTCAATGTGACTGTTTGTGTGTACACTAGTTAGTTCACCTAACTGTGACTTTTGTGTTTGATCATACTGTGCTGTATAACCTCACACATAGTGAGTGTCTTTAACTGTTTGTACTATGCAACCCCGCACATAGTAAAATGTGTGTAACTAATCATGCATGTACTACCATAACATGTAACATATGAAATGTAGCACATAAAATGTATAAAATGTAATATAGCATAAATGTTTGTAACAAAACCAATTGAATAAAGTGTTTGTGCTTACAGTTTGAAGTCTGAAGTGTTGATGTGTGAAACATCACGTCATCCCCTTGTTGAAGGAAATTTCGTCCCGAAATTTAATGTGCGCTCTTAGTGTTAGCAGTAGCTGTTTTGAACAGATGAGGATACTTCTTCATCATTTGGTCTTCCCGTTCCCATGTGAATTCAGGACCACGTCTTGAATTCCATCGAACTTTGACTCTCGGAATCTTGCTTTGCTTAAGTTGTTTGACCTCTCGGTCCATGATTTCTGCTGGTTCTTCAATGAATCGTAATTGTTCATCCACTTGTATTTCTTCCAATGGTACAATCAATGTCTCATTAGAAAGACATTTCTTTAAGTTCGATACATGAAAGACATCATGAACTCCACTGAGTTCATCCGGTAGTTTTAGTTGATACGCAACCGGACCAATCCCTTTTCAGGATCTCAAAAGGTCCTACGTAATGTGGACTAAGCTTCCCGCGCTTGCCGAATCGTATCACACCTTTCCAAGGTGATACCTTTAGAAGAACTCGGTTTCCTACTTGAAATTCCAACGGCTTACGACGTTTGTCAGCATAACTCTTTTGTCGATCCCGGGCCGCTGCCATACGGTTCCGGATTTGAACTATCTTCTCAGTCGTTTCATACACTAGTTCAGGACCTGTTATCTGACTGTCACCAATTTCAGCCCAACAAACTGGTGAACGACATTTGCGACCATACAAAGCTTCAAACGGTGCTGCTTGAATACTTGTATGATAACTGTTGTTGTAAGAGAATTCCACTAACGGCAAATGGTTTTCCCAAAAATCGCCAAAGTCAATTACACAAGCTCGTAACATATCCTCGAGCGTTTGAATCGTATGTTCACTCTGACCGTCGGTCTGTGGATGATAGGCGGTACTCATATCCAAACGAGTTCCCAGTGACTTATGAAGTGATTTCCAAAAGTTGGAAGTAAATCGGGCATCCCGATCTGATATGATAGAGATTGGCACGCCATGCCGTGCTACCACTTCCTTGATGTTAATGCGAGTCAGTTTCTCCATCTTATCGGTTTCCTTGATTGCTAAGAAGTGTGCAAATTTCGTTAATCGATCGACAATTACCCATATCGTATCACAACCACTCGGTGTACGGGGTAACTTAGTGATGAAGTCCATCGATATCTGTTCCCATTTCCACATCGGTATTTCTGGTTGTTGTAGTAAACCAGATGGCTTCTGGTATTCAACTTTGACCTTCGAACAAGTCAAACATTTGCTAACGTACTTAGCAATGTCAGCTTTCATGTGAGGCCACCAATACAGTGCCTTCAAGTCATGGTACATCTTATCTGATCCCGAATGGACTGAATATCTAGACTTGTGTGCTTCATCCATCACGAGTTCCTCCATACAAAGGTATCCACAATCGATTAATGAAATAACGAATTCCATCAGGTTTAACATCCAATTGTTCTTCCATTCCTCGTAAGGATTCCTGTACCAAGTTTTCCTTTTTCAAGGCCTCGAGCTGAGCACTGCGTACCTTGTCAGGTAAGTCAGTATGTATCGTTATCATAAACGCGCGAACCCGTCTTGTTGAAGTATCTTTTCTTCTTAAAGCATCAGCTACCACATTAGCTTTTCCCAGGTGATACTTGGTTGCGCATTCGTAGTCGTTCAACAACTCGACCCATCGTCGCTATCTCATATTGAGCTCCCTCTGATCAAATATACGTTGCAAACTCTTATGATCAGTGTAAATGGTACACTTGGTTCCATATAAATAATGTCTCCAGACTTTCAAAGCAAATACCATTGCTCCTAACTCCAAATCATGAGTAGTGTAATTCTTTTCGTGTGGTCGTAGTTGTCTTGAAGCATAAGCAATCACTTTATCACGTTGCATCAATACACATCCTAAACCCTGTGCAGATGCGTCACAATACACCACAAAGTCTTCCGTCCCTTCCGGTAAGGACAGAATCGGTGCACTGCAGAGTTTCTGTTTTAATAACTGGAATGCAGTTTCCTGTTTATCCGTCCTGTTATACTTCGTTCCCTTGTGCGTAAGAGCTGTAAGTGGTTGAACGATCTTTGAGAATCCCTCAATGAATCGTCGGTAATAACCCGCCAACCCAAAGAATTGTCGTACCTCGGTAGGGGTCTTTGGCGCTTCCCAATTCTTAATTGCTTCAATCTTTGCTGGATCAACATGTATGCCCTTCTCATTGACTATATGACCCAAGAATTGAACTTCTCGCATCCAAAAATCACATTTCGAGAACTTAGCGTACAATTGTTCCTGTTTCAGTAATTCTAGTAGCAATCGGAGATGTTCAGCGTGCTCCTCTTCAGACTGAGAATAGATAAGAATGTCGTCAATGAAAAACAATGACAACTTATCAAGGTAAGGTTTACAAACACGAATCATGAGATCCATGAATACTGCTGGAGCGTTTGTCAACCCAAATGGCATGACCAAAAACTCATAATGGCCATAGCGCGTTCTGAATGCTGTCTTCGGAATGTTTTCTTCTTGAACTCTGAGTTGATGATAACCCGATCTGAGATCAATCTTCGAGTAGTAACTCGAACCTTGCAACTGATCGAACAGATCGTCAATTCTAGGTAACGGATACCGGTTCTTGATAGTAACATTGTTAAGTTCCCGGTAATCGATACACATACGGAAAGTCCCGTCCTTTTTCTTAACAAACAAAACTGGAGCTCCCCACGGTGAAAAAAAACTAGGTCGTATAAAACCCTTATCCAACAACTCTTGCAATTGTGTAGATAATTCTTGCATCTCTGACGGTGCAAGTCGATAAGGCGCCCTAGCTATCGGTGCTGCGTCTGGTGTAAGGTCGATTCGAAATTCCACCTGTCTGATAGGCGGTAATCCCGGTAAGTCTTCTGGAAATACTTCAGAAATTCACAAACTACTGGGATGTCTTCGATCTTCTTCTCCGCTACCGGCTTCTCAGTTATGAGTGCTATAACTGCTGTATGACCTTTACGCAGACATTTGTGTGCTTTCATACAAGTTATGAGACGCAGTGGCGTACTGCTCTTCTTGCCTTGTACATGCAATGTCTCTCCATGCGAAAGAGGTATACGAACGATCTTTTCATGGCACACTATTTCAGCCTGGTTTTTGGATAACCAGTCCATGCCAATGACTACATCAAAACTGCCTAATGCGATAGGCATAAGGTCTATGTCCAGTGTTTGACCCATCAAGTCTAGGACACAGTCTTTGAGAATATGTTCTACTATGATTAACTTGCCATCAGCTAGTTCTACAGTGTATTCCACCTCTAATGGTGTTAAGGTTATGGCAATTATTCCACTAAATTCATTATATCCAAAGCTCATTTATGTTCCAGTATTCAACAACACAAATCCTAACATTTGTTTGTCACATATGTACTTGTAGTGAGGTCGAGCTTTTCCCTATGCTTCTTATGATCATGAAGGCTTGTCCCCTCAGACCATTGTTTTCGTTCCTCTTGTTGTTACTACCAGTGTGGTTCAATTGAAATGCCCTGGCTTCTTGCATCCAAAGCATCCTTTGAGTGTTTCTTGTTGTTGTTGTGGTCATTGAGAACTCTGCTCAGTAGACACATGAAATCAGATTTCGTTCTTCGTTTGATAGGGAATCTTTACAGATGTTCGCAAGTAGATGTTTTGACATACATTTGAAGTTATCCAGGTGAAGTGCAAAATCTCACTATGAGTGTTTCTCAAACACAGAGTAACCAGAACTACGGCTGGAAATTTAATGAATGTTATGTTGAAATCTCGATATGTTAACGGAATTCATTTCAACTACTAGAATGAAAGATAGGTGAATATTATATGTATGTGTTTCGAAAATAGGCTCACAATAGAATTTGCCAGAATTCATGCGTACCTGTAAATTCACGATTACGTTGCGCACCATAATCGTCAATTTACCTTACATAAGGATTCTAGTTCCTCCTACCTTGAGTTATTTGGTTTTTGTGGGATTCAGAGTTTATTTAGGACATCAGAATTTAGACAATAGTTACATAATGTATGATTGGATAGTCTATCCAAAAGAATAAATAGAGATAGTTACTTGAGTTAGATGCCACTATAGGGTCTAGTGTAGATCCTTCAAGGATAGTTATTCGGCTTGAGTGTGTTTTTATTATGTAGCCTGATGTCGAGACACTTACTGTGTGAGTGTTAGTGTATCTGTTTGGAGTTGCCACCTTACAGTCGATGTATCTCTCATAAGTTCCCAAGTTGATAGTTAACTCACAATAGAGGTCACCAAGGTTTTCATATAATGTAACTTTCCTTCACTTATGCTCTTGTAACGGAAATCTTTCCCATGCGATCACTCTAGTTCTTCCTAACTCAAGTGACAGTGTTCGTTTGGTGGCACTTCAAGTGTGACAAGACGTTATGTTTGAATTCTCATCTTACAATTGATGAGTTCAGAATGTGATCCTTGTAAACCGTATATGCAGAAGTACCAAGGGTTACAAGAATGTTGTCGAGGTGTTAGAAAGAATTTTCTTATCAAGACTAAAACCACAGCCTTATTAACCGTTGTCAGTGTTGTAAAGAAATGGATCATTGGCCAAAATTAGGAGTTTAGTGGAACTAGTAGATATAGTCCCGAACCAAGGAATGATTTTGTCATTGGGTTTATTTCATCCGATGACTCGTTGAGTGAGCCATAGGGCCTATTTCATCCCCTGACTTGTTCGAGTGAGCCATAGGGTCTATTTCATCCCTTGACTTGTTTTAGTGAGTCACAGGGCCTATTCCATCCCTTGACTTGTTTTAGTGAGTCACAGAGCCTATTTCATCTCTTGACTTGTTTTAGTGAGTCACAGAGCCTATTTCATCTCTTGACTTGTTTTAGTGAGTCAAAGAGCCTATTTCATCTCCTGACTGGTTTAGTGAGTCAAAGAGCATATTTCATCTCCTGACTGGTTTAGTGAGTCAAAGAGCATATTTCATCCTGCTAGTAATCTAGTGGTCTATCCCGCTGCCTCTCGTATGTTGTGAATCTCTCGATTCATACGAACAACAAAGGCTGCAATTGCTTGCTCTGGTGAGTATCTCAGAGTTGTTAATGTCCAACTGCTAGTGGTAGTGTCAGGAGTAGGTGGCGGAAGTACTCGCTCCTCACACACTCAACTGCGAATGAGATCAGGGATCCACCGTCAGTATTGGCCATTCTCCCTCGGTCGTTTGTGTATCTCCTCATCGTAGTGAGTCATGTCATCCATTGGCTCAGGTTTCCTCTTCTTGGATGCTGGTGATGATACAACTTCGTGTTCTATGTCACTAGTAGGTGTGGATGATGATGTCATGTTTGTTACATAATACTATATGTAATTGCTATGCAAACTATCGTGTAAGCAAGTGTGTCTAATGTCTACAGTTATAGTCTAAGTCTACCAATGCAAACCTAGTTCGCTATAACCAATGTCTCTGATACCAATCTGTCACACCCCCAATTTTCAACTAACGGAATCATACCGTTTGGGACGTGACAAACCAGGATCTCAGATCATTAGACATAACGAAGACCTCTATATGATTTTCAAACATACTTTGGTCTTAATTAGTAAAATCAAAGTTTAACATTTGCGGAAGCGTTTGAAAACTAATAATAGAAAATAACTATTTCATAACCATAAATACAATGTTCAATGCATTAAATCAACAACTAAAGTAAACTGTATGCATGAGACTCAACGTCCTAGTCCCTGCTTGTCCTTGCTTGTGCCTTAGTGTCCTGAGAAAACATGTAAATCAAGTCAACACAAAGGTTGGTGCATACACAGGTTTAAGCATTCACAAATGTTGAAACCACAGTTTGAATATAAAGTTTGCAGATAACATAATCACACATGCATAGTCATGATAGCTAGTCAATTGTACTATTTACATATGTGGTCGACACCGAAGCTGACGATTGCCATGCTATAGCATG
Source organism: Mikania micrantha (assembly GCA_009363875.1). Classification (NCBI taxonomy): domain Eukaryota; kingdom Viridiplantae; phylum Streptophyta; class Magnoliopsida; order Asterales; family Asteraceae; genus Mikania; species Mikania micrantha. The sequence continues at coordinate 56,896,429 of CM018691.1, read as the reverse complement.
TTTTTGCCTTAACCCTATTGTCTAGCACAAACAATAGTAATGTGTGTTTGGTCAGTCAAACACCTGCGTAGATCCCATCTACCAAGTGAGGTTTGTCAAACCCAATAGATCTATCTTCAACTACCACGCTTTGCACTACGGCAAATTAAACGGTTCGAAATGGAAGGCTTTGTAATGTTATGTTTGCACTTAATGTAAACAGCTAACTCATGCAAGTGATATGTATCTAAAAGCGTTTGTTGCACATGTTTTCTCCCCCAAAACAGTTAAAATAAGAAAGGGGCCGTGTACGCACCTTTGATTGTTGCAGAATGATCAAACACTCGTGAACTCGCGTAGAAAATCCTCTACGAAGAATCTGTGTTTTAAACAACACGTTGTGTTATTCGAGATATCGTTTAATGTGTTTGGAATCACATACGTGTCAATACACGTATGTTAAATTGTTTGAAATGTATATACTAAAGTATGCACTACTTTGTGTTTGCTTGCTTAAATTGTTTATGTATATATGATTTCATTAAACACACGTAATTATACGTGACAATAGTTTCTTTGTCAAAATATTGATTTTATTGTGTCATGACGTTCGGAATTCCATTTCGGTTACAACGCATTTTGAACGGATTGAAACGGATTTGAAATGAACAAGTTACGAGTAAAAGACCAAAAATGTCATTTTTGTGCAAAACCAGTGAGGCATGGTCTCGAACCCATGACCTCCTGGACAACAAGCTCACGCCCAAACCATCTCAGCTAGCTAATGTTTCGCAACAGATAATCCAAATTAATTCTTTTAACTTCTAATTCCCGGTTTCCCTTTTGGTTAACCTTAACCGAACCACTTGATTCAAATTACCTCATGATTCGATCCCAAATGATCCTAGAACCTTAGGGCTTTTGTTCAAGGGATACAGATGAGTCTATACGTAAATTTAATTGAATTATTTCGATCAATTCCTTCGGTTTTATAACCCTTCATGCATTCGAACTTTAAACCTTATGCATTGATGCAAATTTGTTCAATTTGTTTATGTTAAACTTCTAAACCATAGGGTTTTCATTTATTAACATAGTTCGAATCCTTCTGTGGTGATTAATTCAAATTTCAAGTTCGTTTGGGTCAAAACCCCCAAAACCATTTAACCGACGAACCCTAGAACTAGAAATCATAAAATTTGACATTGTTTGATGAAATTAACTTATGGTTTTCATTCCACACATGATTCCGAAACTCTCTGTATTGTTTAATTTGGTTATATAATTCGTTTGCAATGAAATCCCCAAATAGTTTTCCATCAAGAACCCTAGAAATTGAAATCGTGCAATTCCTTCTAGTTCTCTGAAATTGATACATGGTTTTCGATCAAAAATGAATTACGAAACTATCTGTGTTGTTTAATTTGATTTTAAAACCTTTTCTCATCAAAACCCCCAAATCGTTTTGGGTTAGAAACCCTAGAACTCGATTTCACCAAATTTGTTATAATTAGATGCAATCATCATATGGTTTTCGATTGGTATGTGTTTTCGAAACTGTGTATATAGTTGAATTTGATTTTTGAACTCATTTCCATTGAAATCCCCAATTCGTTCAACATGAAGAACCCTAGAGTTCGAATTCGATTAATTTGTTATTAGAACTCGAATTTGACTTAGGGTTTTGTTTAATCGGAACATTTAGATCATGTGAAAGGGAATTTTTACCTGGATCAATGTCGGATTGGGTTACTTCGACTAATGGTCTGAGTTTCGGCCTTCACTTAGACCAATTCTTCGATAACAAGCTTCTGGATCAAATTGACGTGTGCTCAAACTCCTAAAAGTGCCGATTAATGCTTCTTAGAACTCAATTTGATGAGTTATGATCGAGATATACGAATTTGATATGCATTTGTAACGGTTTTGTGTTAATAGGTTGTTAAATGCTTTAAATTCGACAATTATGGTATTAATAATGATGATAACCGTTTCTAATCACTAGTATGAGTTAATTGTAGGTTTAATTAGGTTACTTATAATGATTTACTAGGAATTTCGAATTCAATTGTTCATATGGCCGAATTTTGACTTTCAAAGTCAACATTTTTGCATTTTACTCTAATTACAAACTAAATCCTTGAAATTGTGATGTTTATAGGTTGTTTTGTTCAATTCCAACCCTCGTAGTTGTTTTTGTTCGAATTCACATCATTTCGGTTAATTCTAAAGTTAACGGAGTTAATCCGGAATACCGAATTATCACTAATCGGCTACTTAGAACATTGTTGAACTAGATTAATCCTTTTGAGCCTCATAACTACAATTGGGCCTACCTTGGGCCTCATTGGGCCTACCTTGGCCTTATTGGGCCTACCTTGGCCTCATTGGGCCTACCTTGGCCTTATTGGGCCTACCTTGGGCCTCAAATTTGTGATTTTGTTATTTTCATTTAACGAGGTTAATTCGAAAAGTCGGATTGTCACAGGCTACTTTGTTGGGTACTCTTCAAATGCTAAGGCTTATAGAGTATACATCAAAGCTTCTAGAGTTATTGAAGAGTCTACAAATGTTCAGTTCAATGAACATACTCTCAATAAACCTGGAACAGGCCCTGATTGGTTGTTTGATCTTGATAGTTTTACATCTGCATTTAATCTGGTGAAAGAGTATGTTCCAGTTTCACAGTCAGCTACCACAAACATCTCCAAAGGCTCAAGAGAAGATGACTTTCGTGTTGAACTGCCAATAGCTTCAAGACAAATCTTGGTAGAATCCACTTCAGCACAAAATAGTATGCCACAATCTGAAACAGTAATTACATCTCAGGCAGGTCCGTCAATTGAATCTACTTCTGAGTTACAACATCTAGAAGGAGTAGGAAGCCATTCAGCAGAGGCAAATACTCAGCAGACCATCATTCCCAGAGAAAACCAACCGTCCACAGTCCAAATTCAGAGTTTAAAAGATCTGCCAGAGATCCAGCTTGAGGTAGTATTGCCTAACCTTGAGTCACTCAACATGGATGAAGCTTCTCAACTGGATGTGATTCCAAAAACTCGAATTCACAACACTCATCCAGTTGAGAACATCATTGGCAATGTAGAGGAAGGTGTAAGAACTAGAAGTTCTATGCATGAAGCAAATGTTTGCTTGTTCTCTTGTTTTCTATCCCAAATAGAACCTAAGAAGGTTGCAGAGGCATTAAAAGATAACAGTTGGGTAGAAGCTATGCAAGAGGAACTTCTTCAGTTTCAAAGACAAGGAGTTTGGAAGACTTGCCCTTTGCCTAAGGGAAAGTATGCCATTGGAACCAAATGGGTGTTCAGAAACAAGAAGGATGACAAAGGTGTTGTCATCAAGAACAAAGCAAGATTGGTTGTTCAGGGATATACTCAAGAGGAAGGCATTGACTATGATGAGGTCTTTGCATCGGTTGCCAGAATTGAAGCTATCAGAATATTTTTGGCATTTGCAGCTGCAAAAGATTTCAAAGTGTTTCAGATGGATGTTAAGAGTGCCTTCCTTTATGAAAAAATTGATGAAGATGTATATGTGTGTCAACCTCCAGGATTTGAAGATCCAAAGTTTCCTGATCATGTCTGTAAGCTTGATAAGGCTCTTTATGGGTTACACCAAGCTCCCAGAAAATGGTATGAAACTTTATCTTCTTTTATGTTGGCAAACAACTTCAAGAGAGGAACAATTAATAAAACTCTCTTTTTCAAGAAGTCTAATCAACACATCATGCTAGTTCAAATCTATGTTGATGACATTATCTTTGGTTCTACTAATGAATCTCTCTGCAAGGAATTTGAATCTCTAATGAAATCCAAGTTTGAGATGAGTTCAATGGGAAAACTCACCTTCTTTCTTGGATTACAGGTGAAACAAACTCCTACAGGGATTTTCATTAGTCAATCGAAATATGTCAAGGACATTCTTGAAAAATTCAAGCTTTCTGATTGCAAAGCTCTGGGAACTCCTATGTCCAAAACAACATCTCTTAGCCCTGATCTTGAGGGGGAGGATGTTGATCAGCACCAGTACAGAGCAATGATAGGCTCTTTGATGTATCTCACAGCAAGCAGGCCAGATATTATGTTTGCAACTTGTGTATGTGCAAGATTTCAGGCCAATCCCAAAGTCTCACACATGCTAGCTGTGAAAAGAATCTTTAGATACCTCAAAGGAGCATCAAATCTAGGATTATGGTATCCTAGAAATGAAGACTTTCAGTTCATGGCCTACACTGACAGTGATTATGGAGGGTGCAACATCAGCAAGAAATCCACATCAGGAGGATGCCAATTTCTTGGATCCAGAATTGTGTCTTGGCAATGCAAGAAACAGTCATGTGTTTCTACTTCTACTGCAGAGGCTGAATACATAGCTGCTTCTAGCTGCTGTGCACAAGTCATCTGGATTCAGAATCAGATGAAGGATTATGGAGTAGATCTGTTCAATACTCCTATTCAGATAGACAATTCCAGTGCAATCTCCATCACCAATAATCCTGTCAAGCATTCCAAGACCAAGCACATAGACATCAGATACCATTTCATCAGAGATTGTGCAGAAAAGAAGTTGATTCATTTGGTCAAAGTTGATTCAGAACACAATTTGGCAGATCTCTTCACCAAGGCATTTGATGAAGGAAGATTCAGGTACTTAATAACATCTATTGGGATGATTAACTTTGAATAAATTAACTGAAAAGGAATATATAATCCTTCGGAAGATAAACTTAAATTATCTTCCGATGAGTAACTACTCAGCAGAAGATAGGTTAAGTCTTCGGAAGCATTATTTCTTCCTTAGTCGGAAGATCTCACACTTCAGAAGCTAAATTACCTTCTGAGGTAATACTCTTCCGATACATTATCTTCGGAAGCATAGGCTTCTCAAGGTACTCTTCAGAAGAAGGTGTCTTCCGAAGAACATTCTACCTGATGAATTATCCAACATTTCAGAAGCACTTGCTTCCGATGTATTAAATTTATACTTCTAAATTATTGCTTCTGATCTTCAGAAGTAGTGCTTCCGATAGTATAAATCTTATTCTTCGGAAGTAAAACTCCTCAGAAAACTTTTTGGTCTAATTCACTCCTTCCGAAAGCCATATCTTCGGAAGCATTTCTGAACTTAATGAAAATTCCTACATTTATTATGAAACCGGCTGTCATCGGAAGAGCTTTTTCTGACATCCGGATTTCAAAATTAAATGTGTTTCTATATTTAATGCTGAAATCCGAAGGTATATAAAGGTCTCCCGCTCATTCAAATTCTCACAAACTGTTTCACTTTGAACTCTTCTTTTCTTTGATCTCCCAAATTGTGCCCTAAAATCACCAACTGCCATGGCTCTTCTTGCTTTCAAACCTGCTCACAACGTACCAGCGGAGTTATCAGCGGAACATGATGCTGACTTCGCCCCAATAATCTCCTTTCTTCAAAGGAGCAGGTATTTCTTTGCACTAACCGTTCAGCCCTTGGTGTATGAATCTCATCACCAACAGTTTTGGGCATCTTGTTCTGTTTCTTCGTCTCCCAATGGTCGGTCTCTTGTTGCCACCATTGATGCTCATCCTATTGCTATTTCTGTGGAGACCATCTGTCGGCATCTCAAACTACATGATGCCGATGGAAAGGTCTCATTCACAAAGGATGAGGTAGCATCGACATTTCAGTCGATGGGGTACGAAGGTCCTCTCCCTTCAACAACCTATTTGAAGGGTAGAGTGTCCTACAATTACAAGTACCTCATACATTTGTTCCTACACTGTCTTTCCAATAAAACTGGTGGTTGGGATCAAATACCATCTGACTTAGCTTCGGCTATTCATGGTTTGATCTCCAACAAACTGTTTAATTTTTCTGCTTTTATTTTCAATAATTTGGTTGACAATATTTCGTCACCAAAGAAATTTTGTATGTTTCCCAGGTTTTTGCAACAGATTTTCAATGAGGAATTGGGCACTTTCCTCTCTCTAACTGGGAATACATATAAATGCCCTTGGTCTCGTCCAAGGTTTTTGTACAACTTAAGAAGAAGGGTGCCCAGTTCTCTGGGAACTTCACTCCCCTTCTTCCCACTATGGTGTCCCATACTTCAGAAGGTGACAGCTCTGTTAACCCCACAGATGCTGAACCCACACCTTCCACTTCTGTTCCTCACCCCATCAAAATCACTTACAAACGCAAACGAAACCCTGTGCAACTCTCTACAGTTGTTCAGGCTCCTTCTACTGAACCCAAAAGGAAAAAGGTTAAAAGGACTGCTCAGGGCACAGTTCTACCTAAGGTGAAAGCCACACCCCTTGTTTGTCCACAGGTTCTTCCTTTGGAACCTGTGGCTGCCCTTAACCAGCCTGCAAGCCCTCAGCTTATGTCACAACACATAACTGAGAATATACGAAGGGATACACCCATAGTTGAGTCTGCTTCTCATGAAGCTACTCCCTTAGATCAGAGACTGTCTCCCAGGTCTCCAGGTTCTTATCACCCAGATATGCCCCCCTCCCATACTATTACCCCGGCTCTTGGAACTTCTGCCGTACCTGTGGAGGAACCACTCTCTCCCACTACCCAAACTTTAATGAGAGTGGTGACACAGTTACAGGCAAGGTTTCCTGACCCAGAGCCTATTATATCAGAGGTTGGCCCCAGTAGTTTTGAAGGGGTCAATGCAGGTGAGGCTGCCACTACTGTTGATCTTAATCAAGATCCACAGGACAGTGGTACAGGCACTAGGACCTCACCTGCGGCAACCTATGTTGGGGAGGACTTCTTTGAAGTTCTTCTCAATGAAGGGAATCCAGGGTGCCAAGAAACCACATCTGGTGGTGGAGGTGCAGGAGCTCGGCTCAGTACTCCATCGCCCCATGACTCTACTCCGGTAGAAGAGGGCACAACCACACAGGAATTGACGGCTAAAATAACTTCCCTCCAAGCCAGGGTAGCTCAGTTAGAAGCTGAGGTGGCTACCCTGCGGCTTGAGATCCAGACCAAAGAATCAACCATTCTGGATCTCAGGAGGCGTCCACCTGTTATTCTACATCCTTTTCATCCTGATCCTGCTACTTCCACTTTCACTTCCCCTGATGCTACCAAAAAGGGGGAGAATGTACCAACTGCAGGGTCAGGATCAGAAGCAAGAGAAGAGGAGGGTGCACAGGAAGTTACTCCATCCATAGTCACTTTGACTGCTGAATGGGATGACTTCTTGGGTACTTATTTTCAAGATTCTTCTTCTACTTCCTCTTCTTCTTCTTCTGAGGATACAAGGGAGGTTGTCAAAGAGACTGAACAGCAAACATCAAATGTCTCTTTGGAACCTCAGTCCCCTTCTGGGACTAAGTCTCCTTCTGGGACTGCAGCCCAGGTTACCATGGAAGAAGCTACACAAAGAAGAACAAATATCAATGGAACCTGTGTCCCCTTCTGGGACAGAAGCTGCTGAAGACCTCTCCTCCTCTCCTAAGCCCTTTGTGGAAACTAATAAGGAATCATCCAAGGTGATTGGTCAACAGGAGGAGACAGTGAATGCTGAGGTTAATTCCGAAGCTGCAGCTGTTTCCAAAGGCCCAGTCATTATTGATGACTCTTCCACAGAGGAGCTATCTGCCGATGAACCAATTGGTGAGGCTACAGGAGAAATCTCCTCTGGGGTAAATGTAACAGTTGATGACAAAGGAAAAAGAAAGCTTACCCCAGAGGAGGAAGCACAACTGGAGGAGAGAAGACCAAAGAAAATTAAGGGCCGGCCAAATACCTCTCTAGATGAAGAGCGAGCTAGACTCTCCGCTTTTCTCGAAGAGAGAGGGTATGACTTTGATGAAGTCTTTCATTGGTCGGTACCTAGAATGGCTGCCGAGCTGGACAAAATGCAGCAGCAGGAACAGGAAGCTGCTGCATCCAAAGTCCAGATTGCTACAACAAAGACTCAGAAGAACAAGGCTTACAGAGACAAGTGCAAAGCCTTTCTTCTGGAGTATGGATTCCATGCTCGGCAGCTAGGCCCAATGAAGAACTCAACCATGGATATGCATATAAGAGATATAAAAGCCAAAGTTGACAGAGGTGAGTTACCTTCAATTGAACAAATAAGGGCAAGAAAGGAAAGCCTAATGAGAGGCTTAGGTTTAGGGGGAGGAGCAAGAATAGAATTTCCCCTCTCTGGTACAGGAATCAGAGAGGGAGAAGAAGTTATGTGTGGGGAAGCTACCAAAGCCATGTTTCCCAACATGTTCCCCCTAAACCCTAAGGTAGAACAAATATCTCCTCCATCAAGTCCATCAATGGATAACATGCCAATCTCTTCAGTGATCAAGATCAAAAAGGGTCAACAAACTAAAAGGAAACAATCAACATCAAACCCTGATCCTGAGAGACTTTCACAGGATGATGAGAGGAGAACAAAACCCTCAAGTGCTGAGGATACTGGGTCACAGCCTACTGCAACAACAGGTGCAGCAGTAGAATCAACTGTGGAAGCCCAACAGGCCAGAGTTCTGAGGAGTCAGGCCACTGCTCAAGACAAACCAAGATTCACAAGAAGAAAAAGCATGGCTAAAAGGAAAAAGAAAACAAAAACTGTCTCCTTTGACTCTGAGCCTGATGCATCCCTCTCAATAACTGAAGTCACACCAGAAGCAGCTCCTAAAACTACACAATCTCGAGAAGATATGAGGGATATCCGGAGACTAATGCATGAGCACTCATACATCCCCTTAGTGAATTGGAGCTTCAATGCACAAGAAAGGATATTCATCCTCACCGACTACAATGGAGAAATAAAACTGGTGGATCTTGTGCATCTGATAGTGTTGGCAAAGCCCTATATCTTTGATCTAGATAAGCTCCCTCTCAATAATCCTGACAATGGAGCAGATGGGAGGTCAGCCATCAGATTGATAAGAAAAAGGGCACAGGTACTGAGGGGTACATGGAAGCCAAGGTTCCTTCCTTAGAAGTTTTGGTAGCATCAGCCTAGGGGGAGACTGTAAAGACTAATAAAGGCTGGTGCTCACCAAACTTCTTATTTTGTCTAAGTATAGGAACCTCTTTGAATAAAAACCTTCGGAAGGAAGAAGTGATTCTTCGGAAGCAGCATTGCTTCCGAAGGATAACTGGTTCCTGCCGAAGGTTATACAAGACAACTGCTTCCGAGGAATCCTCACATGCATTGAAGACAAAGACTTCCGAGGAATCCTCTCCTGCATTGAAGAGAAAGACTTCCGAGGTTTATCCTCTGACAAAGACTGTAGCAGCTTACTCTCATAGTACAAAAGGTACTGACACAAGACATGCTGGTCTGAGTAAAGACAAAGACAACATGTAATGAGTCAGATAAAGCGCCTTACCTCTCCCATGCTGCATTAAATGCAAAAGATCATCTGAAGCCTTGAAGATCAACAACATTAAATGTCTTTTGTATTTAATAGTCCTTTGTAAAGTCAATGTCTATTAATGTAATGATCATGACTGAGTGTCTTAGCCTGTTAAGACACTCAACATACTAGAATAAGCTTTACTTTATGTACTTGTCTAGTATACCCAACTTGTATTCCTAAGTGTATACGGTTGTAGCCTCGGCTATATAACCTCCCATTGTATGTTTGCTTAGAAGTGCGAGTACGCTTCTTACTTTGAGAGAAATATATCCTTGAGCTTGAAATTACTCTTGTGTTCCTATAAGTGTTCAAGGATTATTACTTTGTCATTTTGAGTGATTGTGAGATTAGTCTAACAGAACATTCCGCATCTGTTAGATTGTATAAGAAATACTTGTGAAGTGTTGTTTAGATTAAGCAACCCGATCCAACAAGTGGTATCAGAGCTTTGGCTCTTGAACTTGATTGACTAATCATCATCAAGTTACCAATTCTATTTCTTATAAAATCTCATCGTTTTAACACTCATATTTTCTGTGTCTATCTAAGATGGCTGCTCTAAACAAACATGATACAGAAAATGGCACTCTCAACAAGCCACCAATGTTCACACCTGAAGACTTCGATACCTGGAAAGTCAGAATGGAAGGGTTCATCAGGAACCAAGACTTCAAACTTTGGAAGTCTGTTCTTGAAGGTCCCTACATTCCTACAGTTGCTGTTGCTGGTGCTGGAGTTGCTGCAGTACCAAAAGATCCATCTATGTACTCAGACGAAGATTACAAGAAGATGGAAGTTGATTCTAAAGCTCTTTGGCTCATTCAGATGTCAATACCGAACTCCATTATACATGCATTCAAGAAATGCAAGTCTGCTCAAGAACTGTGGAATTCCTTGAAGCAGATGTATGAAGGTTCAGAAGATGTCAAAAAAAACAAGAAGGATATGCTGAAACAGAAGTTTGAAAACTTTTGTCAACAAAACAATGAGAATATGTCTTCTCAGTACCTAAGGTATGTCCAACTTGTGGATGAATCAACTACTGCAGGTGTAACTCTTGATAATCAAGATGTGCTCAGAAAATTTCTGAGGTCTCTTCCAAAGGCATGGAATATTTATTCAGTAACAATCAGAAGAACAGAAAACCTGAAAACTCTAACTATAGGAGAGTTGTTTGGTATTCTCAGTGCCTATCAGATGGAATTAGATGCCCAAGAATCTAAAGTCTCCCACTTACCATCTGGTTCAGCTTCTCTTTATGCACCCATCAATAATCCTCCATACCAAAGCTATCAACCCCTCTACCATTCTACCTCCACACCCACTGTCACATTTCCTGAAACTCCAAATTCATCAAACCCTGTCTCTAACCCAACCCCACTACTAACCTCTGGGCAAGGAGCTTTTATGGTTGAGGAGACCAATTACTTTCATCTATGTCAAGAAGACTTGGATGGTATTCCTGCAGATGATCTTGAGGAGATGGATATAAACTATCAAATGGCTATGATTTCATACAGGGCAAAGAAGTTTTACCAAAGAACCGGAAGACAGTTCAAAAAGCACAATATGAAGACTGGGTTTGGACTTGACAAATCTAAACTCAAATGCTTTAACTGTCAACAGTTAGGCCACTTTGCCAGAGAATGCAAGTCCACAGGAACTCAGCCGACAACTTCTGGGCAACCACAACAAAGACCATCAAGCTCATCAAACAATGCAAACATTGCTGAACAAGATTTTGCAGACTGGAGCTTTCAAGCTGAGGATGCCTCTATCTCTAACAGTGCTTTGATGGCAAATGACTCATCTTCCTCAAACAAGGTAACTAATAACATGTGCACACCTGAATGCTTAGAAACTCTAACTGTTTATAAAAAGATAAATTCTCAACTCTGTAATGAGCTTGAGTCTTTACAAGTTGTCAAGGCAAATTTCTTTGAGGCTGAAAGAAATTACAAAGAAAAGATTGAAGAAATGGAAAAGACCATTTCAAGTTTAAAACATGAAGATACTAACAAACAGTGTCAAATTAAAAATCTTTTAGAAAGACTAACCACTGCCAAGACTGAACTTGTATTGGCTGAGTCTTACAGAGACAAGTTTCTAAGTCAAGGTGAAAAATATGAAAAACTCTTTAGGATGAGTGATACATCTGAGCTTGTAAGAAAGAAGGGAGTTGGTTTGGGTTATAATAAAATGGAGCCTCCATCTGCATATACTCCTATGGTGGAAATCAGATGTAAACCAGTAACAAATCTTGTGTATGATGATGAGTTAGACATGCACAAGGTAAATCAAAGTGATGATCTTTCTGATACAGACCCAAATAACTCAACATGTTCAGATGAGAGTGATATCCCTATCAAACCAGAAACAACAAAAACAGCTTTAAGAAACAAGAAAAGAACTAATAAAACTAAGAAACATTCAACAGTTTTTGTTAAAGCTAAAAATACAGGGAGTACCTCATCAGATGAATATGTCACTTGTCCATCAGACAAGTCCAAAATGGGTAGATCAAAGGATAGAAAGGTCAGTTTTTCAGGAAAACAGGCAAATCCTAAAACCAATAAGTCTGTTGAAACATCCAATTCATCACTCTCTGAGGATCAAAGCTCACCCCTCATAAAAAGGGATCAGCAGCAACACTCTCCCAACATTCAAACTATATGTCTGATGTGTGGTGAGAAGAATCACTTTGCTGCTGATTGCTTCTATAATCCAAGAAGCAGAAGTTTCACAAAATTACAGGGAAGAGGAAGAAAGAATAGTTGGAGTCAGTCATCCACTTCTTCGGAAGAACAGAGAAGAAATTCAGTCAAAAGGGTGTCGGAAGCAAGTACCTCCAATAATAGGAAGAAACAAAATAAAAGGGATTTTGAAAAGAAAGCATCGGAAGCAAAGAAAAAGGAAGCTTCCGATAGAAAAGTAACCTCGGAAGCTCATCAAAGGAATGCTTTCAACAAGCAAAAGAAACCATTTTTCTTCGGAAGAAGACCATCGGAAGAAAAACGAAAAGTAGCTTCCGATCACTATCAAAAGAAACCAAGTCTTCCGACAACTCAAAAGGCAAAACAAGTATGGAAGAAGAAGGAATCAACTGATAAGCCATCACTCCCATCAGAAGCAAGCACATCATCTGTCCCATCTAGGATGAAATCAAAGAAATTTACTTACAATGATGCAAATGGAAAACCCAAGACCACATGGGCTTGGGTTCCCATCAGAAACTAACTCATTTCTGGTCATGTGCAGGGACAGCAGGAATCAAAAGGCAACTTGTGGATAGTTGACACTGGCTGCTCCAGGAACATGACAGGCAACAAGACCCTCTTGCACAAATATGAACCATTTTTTGGAGGATGTGTTGCTTTTGGAAGCGATCCAGTAGGAGGATACATAACAGGTAGGGGCACAATCACAAATGGTAAGGTAAGCTTTGAGAATGTGCATTTTGTAAAAGAACTTAACTACAATTTACTAAGTGTCTCACAGGTGTGTGATCAAAAGCACAACATGTTGTTTACTGAGCATGAATGCATTGTCCTGAAACCAGGATTTGTGATACCAAATGATCAAATTCTACTCAGAGCTCCTAGAAGAAATAACATGTATATGCTAGATATGAGCACAGCTGCACCGCTTAGTAATATAAGTTGCTTTGTCTCAAAAGCTTCACTTGATGAATCATCTCTTTGGCACAGAAGACTTTGTCATGTAAACCTCAAAAATATGAATAAACTTGTCAGAAATAACTTAGTAACTGGTTTACCAACAAAGGAATTTATTTGTATTGATAAATGTGTTGCATGCTTAAAGGGTAAGCAACATAAGTCATCTCATCATGCCAAAGAGATAAATTCAATTACAACAGTCCTGCATTTACTGCACATGGACTTGTTTGGTCCCACAAGTGTTAAAAGTCTTGGTAGAAAGTCATATTGTTTGGTAATCACTGATGATTTCTCTCGGTATACCTGGGTATTTTTCTTGAATACCAAGGATGAAACTGCTGAGATCCTAAAGTCATTTATACTTAGGGTGGAGAATGAAATTGATCATCATGTAAAAATAATCAGGTCAGATCAGGGAACAGAATTCAAGAATCAGATTTTAAATTCATTTTGTGAATCTAAGGGTATCACAAGACAATTTAGTGCTCCTAGGACTCCACAACAAAATGGTGTTGCTGAGAGAAGGAATAGGACACTAATTGAGGCTGCAAGGACCATGCTGTCAGATGCCAAACTCCCAATAACTTTTTGGGCAGAAGCAGTCAACACTGCCTGTTATGTCCAAAACAGAATATTGGTAGTTAAGTCACATGGTATGACTCCTTATGAAATCTAGCATAAGAGAAAGCCATTCATTGGATTTCTCAAACCATTTGGATGTCAATGCACCATCTTGAATACTAAAGATTACTTAGCCAAGTTTGCTGAGAAATCAGCAGAGGGCTATGTCACACCCCCAATTTTCAACTAACGGAATCATACCGTTTGGGACGTGACAAACCAGGATCTCAGATCATTAGACATAACGAAGACCTCTATATGATTTTCAAACATACTTTGGTCTTAATTAGTAAAATCAAAGTTTAACATTTGCGGAAGCGTTAGAAAACTAATAATAGAAAATAACTATTTCATAACCATAAATACAATGTTCAATGCATTAAATCAACAACTAAAGTAAACTGTATGCATGAGACTCAACGTCCTAGTCCCTGCTTGTCCTTGCTTGTGCCTTAGTGTCCTGAGAAAACATGTAAATCAAGTCAACACAAAGGTTGGTGCATACACAGGTTTAAGCATTCACAAATGTTGAAACCACAGTTTGAATATAAAGTTTGCAGATAACATAATCACACATGCATAGTCATGATAGCTAGTCATTTGTACTATTTACATAAGTGGTCGACACCGAAGCTGACGATTGCCATGCTATAGCATGTTTTTGCCTTAACCCTATTGTCTAGCACAAACAATAGTAATGTGTGTTTGGTCAGTCAAACACCTGCGTAGATCCCATCTACCAAGTGAGGTTTGTCAAACCCAATAGATCTATCTTCAACTACCACGCTTTGCACTACGGCAAATTAAACGGTTCGAAACGGAAGGCTTTGTAATGCTATGTTTGCACTTAATGTAAACAGCTAACTCATGCAAGTGATATGTATCTAAAAGCGTTTGTTGCACATGTTTTCTCCCCCAAAACAGTTAAAATAAGAAAGGGGCCGTGTACGCACCTTTGATTGTTGCAGAATGATTAAACACTCGTGAACTCGCGTAGAAAATCCTCTACGAAGAATCTGTGTTTTAAACAACACGTTGTGTTATTCGAGATATCGTTTAATGTGTTTGGAATCACATACGTGTCAATACACGTATGTTAAATTGTTTGAAATGTATATACTAAAGTATGCACTACTTTGTGTTTGCTTGCTTAAATTGTTTATGTATATATGATTTCATTAAACACACGTAATTATACGCGACAATAGTTTCTTTGTCAAAATATTGATTTTATTGTGTCATGACGTTCGGAATTCCATTTCGGTTACAACGCATTTTGAACGGATTGAAACGGATTTGAAATGAACAAGTTACGAGTAAAAGACCAAAAATGTCATTTTTGTGCAAAACTAGTGAGGCATGGTCTCGAACCCATGACCTCCTGGACAACATACTCACGCCCAAACCATCTCAGCTAGCTAATGTTTCGCAACAGATAATCCAAATTAATTCTTTTAACTTCTAATTCCCGGTTTCCCTTTTGGTTAACCTTAACCGAACCACTTGATTCAAATTACCTCATGATTCGATCCCAAATGACCCTAGAACCTTAGGGCTTTTGTTCAAGGGATACAGATGAGTCTATACGTAAATTTAATTGAATTATTTCGATCAATTCCTTCGGTTTTATAACCCTTCATGCATTCGAACTTTAAACCTTATGCATTGATGCAAATTTGTTCAATTTGTTTATGTTAAACTTCTAAACCATAGGGTTTTCATTTATTAACATAGTTCGAATCCTTCTGTGGTGATTAATTCAAATTTCAAGTTCGTTTGGGTCAAAACCCCCAAAACCATTTAACCGACGAACCCTAGAACTAGAAATCATAAAATTTGACATTGTTTGATGAAATTAACTTATGGTTTTCATTCCACACATGATTCCGAAACTCTCTGTATTGTTTAATTTGGTTATATAATTCGTTTGCAATGAAATCCCCAAATAGTTTTCCATCAAGAACCCTAGAAATTGAAATCGTGCAATTCCTTCTAGTTCTCTGAAATTGATACATGGTTTTCGATCAAAAATGAATTACGAAACTATCTGTGTTGTTTAATTTGATTTTAAAACCTTTTCTCATCAAAACCCCCAAATCGTTTTGGGTTAGAAACCCTAGAACTCGATTTCACCAAATTTGTTATAATTAGATGCAATCATCATATGGTTTTCGATTGGTATGTGTTTTCGAAACTGTGTATATAGTTGAATTTGATTTTTGAACTCATTTCCATTGAAATCCCCAATTCGTTCAACATGAAGAACCCTAGAGTTCGAATTCGATTAATTTGTTATTAGAACTCGAATTTGACTTAGGGTTTTGTTTAATCGGAACATTTAGATCATGTGAAAGGGAATTTTTACCTGGATCAATGTCGGATTGGGTTACTTCGACTAATGGTCTGAGTTTCGGCCTTCACTTAGACCAATTCTTCGATAACAAGCTTCTGGATCAAATTGACGTGTGCTCAAACTCCTAAAAGTGCCGATTAATGCTTCTTAGAACTCAATTTGATGAGTTATGATCGAGATATACGAATTTGATATGCATTTGTAACGGTTTTGTGTTAATAGGTTGTTAAATGCTTTAAATTCGACAATTATGGTATTAATAATGATGATAACCGTTTCTAATCACTAGTATGAGTTAATTGTAGGTTTAATTAGGTTACTTATAATGATTTACTAGGAATTTCGAATTCAATTGTTCATATGGCCGAATTTTGACTTTCAAAGTCAACATTTTTGCATTTTACTCTAATTACAAACTAAATCCTTGAAATTGTGATGTTTATAGGTTGTTTTGTTCAATTCCAACCCTCGTAGTTGTTTTTGTTCGAATTCACATCATTTCGGTTAATTCTAAAGTTAACGGAGTTAATCCGGAATACCGAATTATCACTAATCGGCTACTTAGAACATTGTTGAACTAGATTAATCCTTTTGAGCCTCATAACTACAATTGGGCCTACCTTGGGCCTCATTGGGCCTACCTTGGCCTTATTGGGCCTACTTTGGCCTCATTGGGCCTACCTTGGCCTCATTGGGCCTACCTTGGCCTCATTGGGCCTACCTTGGCCTCATTGGGCCTACCTTGGGCCTCAAATTTGTGATTTTGTTATTTTCATTTAACGAGGTTAATTCGAAAAGTCGGATTGTCACATCATCCCCTTGTTGAAGGAATTTTCGTCCCGAAAATTAGTAAATGTTAGGAGTAGTTAGGAAACTACTTACGAGTTCAAATTGTACGTGTTAGTGTGATTTGATCATTCTGTGTGCTTGTGTGTATTCATACACAAAATCTAATGCTTGCAACATCACAACTAAATGTGATCGTTCAATGTGACTGTTTGTGTGTACACTAGTTAGTTCACCTAACTGTGACTTTTGTGTTTGATCATACTGTGCTGTATAACCTCACACATAGTGAGTGTCTTTAACTGTTTGTACTATGCAACCCCGCACATAGTAAAATGTGTGTAACTAATCATGCATGTACTACCATAACATGTAACATATGAAATGTAGCACATAAAATGTATAAAATGTAATATAGCATAAATGTTTGTAACAAAACCAATTGAATAAAGTGTTTGTGCTTACAGTTTGAAGTCTGAAGTGTTGATGTGTGAAACATCACGTCATCCCCTTGTTGAAGGAAATTTCGTCCCGAAATTTAATGTGCGCTCTTAGTGTTAGCAGTAGCTGTTTTGAACAGATGAGGATACTTCTTCATCATTTGGTCTTCCCGTTCCCATGTGAATTCAGGACCACGTCTTGAATTCCATCGAACTTTGACTCTCGGAATCTTGCTTTGCTTAAGTTGTTTGACCTCTCGGTCCATGATTTCTGCTGGTTCTTCAATGAATCGTAATTGTTCATCCACTTGTATTTCTTCCAATGGTACAATCAATGTCTTATTAGAAAGACATTTCTTTAAGTTCGATACATGAAAGACATCATGAACTCCACTGAGTTCATCCGGTAGTTTTAGTTGATACGCAACCGGACCAATCCCTTTTCAGGATCTCAAAAGGTCCTACGTAATGTGGACTAAGCTTCCCGCGCTTGCCGAATCGTATCACACCTTTCCAAGGTGATACCTTTAGAAGAACTCGGTTTCCTACTTGAAATTCCAACGGCTTACGACGTTTGTCAGCATAACTCTTTTGTCGATCCCGGGCCGCTGCCATACGGTTCCGGATTTGAACTATCTTCTCAGTCGTTTCATACACTAGTTCAGGACCTGTTATCTGACTGTCACCAATTTCAGCCCAACAAACTGGTGAACGACATTTGCGACCATACAAAGCTTCAAACGGTGCTGCTTGAATACTTGTATGATAACTGTTGTTGTAAGAGAATTCCACTAACGGCAAATGGTTTTCCCAAATATCACCAAAGTCAATTACACAAGCTCGTAACATATCCTCGAGCGTTTGAATCGTATGTTCACTCTGACCGTCGGTCTGTGGATGATAGGCGGTACTCATATCCAAACGAGTTCCCAGTGACTTATGAAGTGATTTCCAAAAGTTGGAAGTAAATCGGGCATCCCGATCTGATATGATAGAGATTGGCACGCCATGCCGTGCTACCACTTCCTTGATGTTAATGCGAGTCAGTTTCTCCATCTTATCGGTTTCCTTGATTGCTAAGAAGTGTGCAAATTTCGTTAATCGATCGACAATTACCCATATCGTATCACAACCACTCGGTGTACGGGGTAACTTAGTGATGAAGTCCATCGATATCTGTTCCCATTTCCACATCGGTATTTCTGGTTGTTGTAGTAAACCAGATGGCTTCTGGTATTCAACTTTGACCTTCGAACAAGTCAAACATTTGCTAACGTACTTAGCAATGTCAGCTTTCATGTGAGGCCACCAATACAGTGCCTTCAAGTCATGGTACATCTTATCTGATCCCGAATGGACTGAATATCTAGACTTGTGTGCTTCATCCATCACGAGTTCCTCCATACAAAGGTATCCACAATCGATTAATGAAATAACGAATTCCATCAGGTTTAACATCCAATTGTTCTTCCATTCCTCGTAAGGATTCCTGTACCAAGTTTTCCTTTTTCAAGGCCTCGAGCTGAGCACTGCGTACCTTGTCAGGTAAGTCAGTATGTATCGTTATCATAAACGCGCGAACCCGTCTTGTTGAAGTATCTTTTCTTCTTAAAGCATCAGCTACCACATTAGCTTTTCCCAGGTGATACTTGGTTGCGCATTCGTAGTCGTTCAACAACTCGACCCATCGTCGCTATCTCATATTGAGCTCCCTCTGATCAAATATACGTTGCAAACTCTTATGATCAGTGTAAATGGTACACTTGGTTCCATATAAATAATGTCTCCAGACTTTCAAAGCAAATACCATTGCTCCTAACTCCAAATCATGAGTAGTGTAATTCTTTTCGTGTGGTCGTAGTTGTCTTGAAGCATAAGCAATCACTTTATCACGTTGCATCAATACACATCCTAAACCCTGTGCAGATGCGTCACAATACACCACAAAGTCTTCCGTCCCTTCCGGTAAGGACAGAATCGGTGCACTGCAGAGTTTCTGTTTTAATAACTGGAATGCAGTTTCCTGTTTATCCGTCCTGTTATACTTCGTTCCCTTGTGCGTAAGAGCTGTAAGTGGTTGAACGATCTTTGAGAATCCCTCAATGAATCGTCGGTAATAACCCGCCAACCCAAAGAATTGTCGTACCTCGGTAGGGGTCTTTGGCGCTTCCCAATTCTTAATTGCTTCAATCTTTGCTGGATCAACATGTATGCCCTTCTCATTGACTATATGACCCAAGAATTGAACTTCTCGCATCCAAAAATCACATTTCGAGAACTTAGCGTACAATTGTTCCTGTTTCAGTAATTCTAGTAGCAATCGGAGATGTTCAGCGTGCTCCTCTTCAGACTGAGAATAGATAAGAATGTCGTCAATGAAAAACAATGACAACTTATCAAGGTAAGGTTTACAAACACGAATCATGAGATCCATGAATACTGCTGGAGCGTTTGTCAACCCAAATTTTCAACTAAAAACGGAATCATACCGTTTGGGACGTGTCTTCCAGGATTTCAGATCATTAGACATAACCCGACCTCTATATGATTTTCAAACATACTCGGTCCTTAATTAGTAAAATCAGATTAACATTTGCGGATACCGTTTTGAAAAACTAATAATAGAAAATAACTATATGTTACTTATTTATTACAATAAAATCATTATATTATAAAAAATAATCATACTTATAATATGCAATATTCTTTATTTTTTAATTGAAATTTTGGTAACCTATATGTTTATTTTTTTTTAAATTAGATTTAAGTTTATATTTAATGTAAAACTAAATGTTTGAAAAATCTATAGATATTAACAAAATTACTATTATTAAAATCTTATAGTTTAATTCAATTTATTAACATAATTTATATCATATATAATCATAAATCTTTGTTATACATACATACATACAAAACAAATAACCAAATTAACTGTTGAAACTTAATGATAATTAAAATATAGGGCATTTTACTTTTTTCTGAAAATAAGTTATTTGTATTTCATTTCAGATTTATTTATTACATTTATTTTTAAAATTTAAACAAGTAACATTTCAATATCTATTGTTTCTTTAAGTGTTTTTCATATTCTCTAACATTAACTTCCATTAGTAATTTATTTTACATAATCCGAAAACATGTTTACAGTAACTATAGTTATAAAAACAAAAATAAAATATTTTATAATTTGTAGGTAAATTTAAATGTTTTATTAAATTACAAAATAAAAATACTTCAAACTTTGGTATATATTATTAGTATTTTTATTTGTAATATTATTCCTTAACATCCTTTATGTTGAAAACTATGATTTAAGACCTACATTTTTTTTATTTGGTCTTTCATTATTGTTAAATTAAATGTGGTTTTTTATTTCATATATCAAACCTAAGTAATTTTTATCATAAAAATATTAAATTTAACACAATTGATTAAATAATTAACACTAATTATCAAATGATTTTTTATTGAAAACTAAATAATTTTCATTTATCCTCAAATTAAGTTGCACATGTCATCACTTAATTTAAGGAATAAATTGTATATTCCTTAAATAACATCCTAATTTTTATATACATATTGATAGATATGTTTTATTTTGAGTAAAAAAATACTTTAAATATTTATTATGTAATATAATCAAATCTACCTAATTACCTAATATTATAAAATAATGGTATATTAGATGTATTTTTTTATGATTACATTTTATTAGTTTTCTTATTTTACTTATTAATTGTATTGTATCATTTTGTTAATATATATTATTTATATTATATTGTTCATTTTTTATTTCAAAAAGTCAAAACTATAAGGGAAAAAAAGAATAAAATCAACAATAGTTTAGTATAAGATTAAACGGTTAATCTTTATATGGCTACTTAAAAATAATCTTTATGATATTAATATATTTTCTATTTGTTCTTAAGTAACTTATGTAGAAAATGGTCATAAATACATACATTTATAAATGCTTTAGTATTTCATTTTAAGTCATAATATATCAATTTTAATATTTTATGCATGTTAACTTGTAAAAATTTATGTACATCAGATTTGAAAATATATAATGTTACTTTGTGTTTTTTTACCAGGGTTTATAATGCAAAAGTTGTATGTAACAATGCTCACAATGCTCGAAATGCTATAAAAATGTATTTGGATACTAAAAGATCTAATTAACACAAATATCTTTTAATACATGTCATTTAAATATTCTTATTATTATTTAAATTAAAAAAATGAAAAGTAATAACTCTTATTTTCTTCTACTTCAATGTAAAATATAAATTTTTGTTAAATATAATAAATTACATGTTTTTATGACTCTACCCGTGTTACACACATGTTTATAACCTAGTGTATAATATACACATGTAAAATTATTGATTATATTTATAAATTATATATAATATACACACGTTTAAGACTTGTGTTGAGGTCTGAATCATTCATACATTAGCCCCATTCAAACATTCTTTTTTTTGGTGAAACAAACAGTCTGAATCTGAATGGTTCATATTCAGATGCTACCAAACAGCCCCTTAGTAAAAAAGTTAAATTAAATAAAAAATTTAGATTTAATTCTTTTATATTTAGTAAAAGAAAATAAAAAAAATCAAATAAAATTTAACAAAATAATAAAAATAAAAAAAATCAAATTAGCCTTCTATCTTATAATTAATTCAGATCACATGTTTTATTCAATATAAATTATAATTAAGATTAAATACACATTACACATTAGTTTTAATTAATTTAATGCATGAATTACGATTACATCAACAAAATATGCAACTATCTTTATATGACATAAGAATGCCCAAAAATATGCCAACTTTTGATATATTACATTAACTCAACAAAAATTAGAATGCTTTACTATATTTATATACGTTTACAATTGTGTATATATATTTAGATATATTTCTATTTATAGTAATAATATATACATACATATATGTGTGTGTGTGTGTTAAGTGTGTTGTTCCCACGATGGTGGCCAAGTGGTAAGGGTTGAGAATTTTAAAATATAGGTATAAGGTTTAAAGCCTGGCACCACTGAATTTTCCTGGGTCACGCGATTTACCTTTCTCATTTGACCGTTGAACCGGTCGGTGAGGAGCGCCTAATGGTGGCGTTCACCATTTTTTTTATGTTAAGTTTGTTGTTAACATTTATTAGAATTAAAAACAATCTTTTTTATTAAAAACGCCTAATTTGATTACTTATTTTCAGTGTTGTAAAAATCGGCCTAAGCGGCTATAGACGCTAAGCGGCCTTCTACTGTGACGATTTTGGCCTAGGCGGCCTAGTTGGGTCCTAGGCGGCTTAATCAGATTTTTTATTTTATTTTTTATTTTTTTGACTTTTTTCCTGGCAAAAATAGACCAATTTCATGATTATTTTGTAACACCCCGACCGGCGGCGGAATCGTCGGATGCCACGAGGGATGTGTAGATTGTTCAAAAGCTCGTGGGCATCTAACTTAAATCATCATATATCATTTAAGCAAACAACATAATTACACAAAAATCATGTTCGTCATGAATCAATTACATCAATTACACAAAAGAATTAGTTAAACTAACTAAACTCTAATCGTCAGAAATTTAGTTAATTAACTAAGTCCAAGATCCTATATGATGATGTCCAAAAATAGAGGAGATCCTCTCTTCCTTCCTACTTGTCTCCATCACCTGAAACATGTAAGAAATCAAGTGTCAACTACAAAAGTAGTTGGTGAGTAATCATAAGTTTTTATATTAAAAAAAATGCTTTAGTAAAATGAGTTTAAAAGTTTATGTTTTAAAATAGTTTTATAAGATGCTTTGTTTAAAACGAGTATAAAACTTATGATCTTCCTGAGAAAATCCATATGAATACCTGTATGAGATAATCCAACACACATCCATCCATTCAACAACCAAACTCATACACAATCACACAATCACATAATCCATCAGTCATAGTCAATCCCACATAATCATAATCAAACATAGATAATCAATCCATAAACAAATCAACAAATCTCATCATTTATATTCTCAAATAATGTTCGTGACTATACATGATCATTAAGTAATTAACATAAGTTAAATACATGATTCATGGAGTGGTCGCTAACCACGTGACAATACATGAAGTCAAAGCAATTAACCGAAGTCAAAGGCAATGATTCACGGATGTGGAAACCATCCACGTGACAATACATGAAGTCAAAGCAATTAACTGAAGTCAAAGGCAATGATTCACGGATGTGGAAACCATTCACGTGACAATACATGTAATCTTTGTTATCGACCAATGTCAATAACAATAGTTACACGGATGTATGATAATCAATGATAATCCATAATAGTGAATATCATAATGATAAGCAGGTATTGTCCTTGTGTTATCAAAATAATATTTAAATCGGTATACATGTTTCACCTCCGAGTTTTAAAACCAAAAACAGTTTAAAGGAAGGGAGGTTATGAGAACTCACCTGAAGTCCTTAGATTATGTATTCCGTACTATGCGCGCTCGCGTAGATAAACTCAAGATTAACTCAACTATCTGAAATTAAATGTATGACCGTACTCATGAGTATACTTGTTTCATCACAATTGATTATTCACAAGTGTTTCCCTTTTAGTTAAATCATTAATGTTTTCTTAACTTAGTTTACTTAACCTAAGTTGAGATAACTTCTAAATCTTTTATAAGTGTGTATCATCAATTCATAGTTTAGTCTTGTTAGTTTCTAACTATGTTATCATGATCCACTTGTTATGATATCATAGGTATCCATTTGCATGCATGTTCACTATTTTGACCACCTTGATTAAGTTAATAACATTTTAATTAAAGTTCAATAAAAACCCAAGTTTAAGTTGATTATAACCCACGTTCAACATACATACCAATATTTAGTTTCTTAAAACTCAAGTTAAAAGAGAAAGGTGATTACCACTTAGGTGTTCATGCATGCATGGATACTCCCTTACGTGCACCTATGTTTATATATGTGTGGATATGTATGCCTACCCATCATGGCCTTAGCCTTAACCTTATAATTTTAGAGATTTTAGTTCGGTCACCCCCTTGGGGCAGCGAACCTTATATCCTAATCAGACTAGGTTCGGCTAATCAAAAGGGGTAGGGTTCGGCTCACAAAGGCTCGGCTGCATAGGGATAAGGTTCGCGATCCAATACCTGCGCAACAAGGGTTCGCAGCCAACTATAAGGTTCGACACTTAGAGGGTTCGGCCAGCATGGTCCTAGGGTTCGGTTGCAGCAATAGCAGGGTTCGTGACAGCTGCATGGAATGGTTCGTTCGAATGCTACAGGGTTCGTGACGCAAGGCTCGTCTGGACCTAAGGTTCGGCCACCCTAGGGGTTCGGCCACCTCATTTCCCGCCCACAAAAGGCTCGTTCGACAAGAGAAGGGTTCGGCCCAGCTGGAACAGGTTCAGCAACCTGCTGTGAAACGAACCAGCCACATTATCATCCTTATTTTTGAATTCCTAAGTTGTTACAGGTCGTCCATGGTTTCCTTAGGTGAAGACTAGCTCGATTAACAAGTGTAAAATCCATAAATCTATGCAACAATTGGTACTTATCATCACATGAAACCCTTTTACAAAACCGAAAGAAAACGTCCAGATTTACCTTGAAATCGCGAACCAACTCTAGATTTTCTTGTACTTTCTCGTACTCCTTGCTCTTGTGATCATTTAGGGCCAAGAATCACGTGATTCCGTCAAGAAACGAGCTCGCAATCGTAGAGAGAAGTTGGTTGTGATGTGGGTGACGAAAATTAGAACTTAGAGAGAGAGAGTGAGTGGTGAAATGAAGAGGAAGGAAGGAAGTAATCTTCCTTATATCGCGTGTCGTATACGCGTGCACAATCCCGTTTTTATCACGATAAATAAAATAAATGTTCGGTTTTTACCCATTAAACATATTTAAACATAGCGTGTTTAAATAATATAGTTTCATTACTTATCTTGATTTTTAAGTAATCTTTGTCTCGTAAAAGATCTCCTTTAACACACGTAAAATGTAATAACATGCTCGGTTTTCTAACGTAGCATATTTAAAACAATAAATCATTTTGAATAAATTGGTTTTGTTTAAATAAAATAAATTTAAATAAATTGTTTCGTAAATCGCTTTCTTTTCATTATCGTTAAATAATCATTTAGTAAATTAATTTATTCGAATTTATTTTAGGTTGTGATTCCTAATAAATATTTTTAGTTTTCGTTTATTAATTTAATATCGTTAGATAATATTTAATTATCTCGTCGGAAGGCGTTACTCGCGTACGTATTCGTAAAGATCGTCATCTTCGCGAATCCGTTGCTAGTATCGTATTTCGATTTGATTTATAATTCATGGAATATCATTTCAGTATATTATTCTTAATAATTATATTCGTGTGAATCGTCACCCACGCGAATACATTTATTAAGTTAACATTTCTGAATTAATATTCGCGTTTAAGTAATATTCGTAACCTCACTTCGCGTAATCAATTCTCATTATTTATTATCTTTAATATTATCATTTCCCAAACCAAAACCCACTAAACCCTAGTCACTGACACATCCATGATAGACCGAAATATGCATATATATAGGGCATATGTAAGGGTCAGTCGCAACTGCCCTAGCCACCGTCCCACCGCTATTTCGATAAACCATGTCCATGGGTCCTTGACTATGTTTAGTAACCAGACTCTAACAAACTCCCAGTTCCATCCCAAATCCATTCTCAGACCAATAATCCATCATCATCAGTAATAAGTAACTGCGATAAACACTACGGGTCTGTTTGGTTGTATCACAACTAAACTTCTCGTGGTTTACGCGTATCATAAATGTGCTATAACATGCATACCAGTACAGTGATAATATCAGTAATGTAAGTCAATAATTTCATAATCATTAATAATTATAAATCTCCGGTCATAACAGTACATTCGTACGGACGTACGGACAACCGAAAGTACAGTGATGTTACAGTCTCCCCTAGTTAAAGGAATTTCGTCCCGAAATTCAACTTGGAGTAACCGTAGTAAATAAATGTGGGTACTTAAGCTTCATCTGATCTTCCCGCTCCCATGTGAATTCTGGACCCCGCTTCGATTCCCAACGTACTTTAACATCGAAATTAATCTCTAAACTTTGAACTCAGTGTTTAAGTTTAAACTTTGAAGTACTTGACTTAATATGTTTAAGTTTATTTTTTAAATTATTTGAAAGTATTATATTAAATTATTGATATTAATATGTGTATATAATATATATTTGTAAAATTACATATAAAAATTTCAGTTCGCCTAACACCGATTAATCCCGATTAATCCATAGGCGGTACCTCGCCGCCCGACTAGCGCCTATCGACTTTTACAACCATGCTTATTTTGAGCCCCAAACTATTTAAGGAGGCCCTGGCTTCAATATAAGTTTATCTCGATTGAATCTTCTATTGAGTCATTTACGATTACTTTAGAAGTGGTTCGAGCCTTTTACCCTTTATATGAACTCAAATGAGTCTCAATATATATACTTTTAAGTTTCTTCGTTATATGTTGCAAAGCTATCCCTTATCTTACGTACAAACAAACTTACCCATATATTCCTATTTTCCAGTAGGTTCTGCGGGAAGGATGGACACTAGCTATACCCCTATCCCAGTTAGAATAGAGAGGCTGCTCCGAAGTAGTTCAGCACATACGATGCACACATCCCTTATCTTACATATCGCACCTTAATTAAACCAGATATTTATTGTACATTAAATTACAAGCTCTTTTTATTTAATAACATTCAAAATAAAAAATAATAATAATAATAATAAATGAAAGTTGAATTGAGCTTTTACTAAAACGTATAAAAACTAATGATTAAAAGATACTATTAAAAGCATATTTTAGAATTAAAATTGCAAATTATTCGTTAATTTCTCAAAAGATGAACCTAATTGCGTACTTTGAGAAAAAAAGAGGCATTATGGTAACTCTACGCATGCAATAATAAATATTATTAATTCATTAAACGGAGATAAATATTGCCGTAAAAACAGCATATTTTAAAGAAACCAATTTAATTTTTTTAAAAACTGACACTACGTGCTCCTTTCTAAACTATTTTCAAGTATTTTACTCGTTAGAATATTCAACATTCAACGCTTTGGTTAACTTTTTCGATTTAGTTCGTTTTAATCTGTTTTGAAATTTTTTTAAATATCCAAAAACCAAACCAAATTTGAAAAGTTGTTATTCAAACCGAATTTAATTCGGTTCGGTTACGATTAAAACAATATGATTGAATTCAACCAAATAATATGACTAAAAATCAAATAAACTGGTTAAAAACGAATAAACCAAATTCAACCTTCTACATTGTTAATAAAAATAATAACTTTTCGTCTAATTTCGGTTTAATCGGTTAACCGAACAAACTGAATTAAAAAAACATTAGAACTAATTACCGAACCGAAAACATAATTGAGAATTTGGTTTGATTTTTTTGATTACAAATAAAATTCAAATTTTAGTTTTAAACGATTTTTACCTGTATTTCTCTTGCAAGGATTTGAAAACATTTATACATATACACGAACAACGAAATTAATATATTAATAATAACTATAACTATTAGATGAACACATATACTTTTCAGCGGGGCGTTCACGGTTTGGTTTCAAACCGCGAAACCGCATGAACCGTTCATCAGTTCAGTTTCACGGTTTGTTTTTTTTCCGGTAGTTTCAAAAATTTAAAACCGTTTGTTGATTTACGGTTTTCATAAAAACCGGTCGTAAAAAATTGGATCGGACTGTATGTGCGCGCGCATATATATGTAAACATAGATATACATATACACAAATAGATGTATCTATATATGCATATATAGATGCCTATATATGTGCGAGCGCATATATTGAGTTCGTGATTTATTCGTCATTTAAAAAAAATACATATGGACTAGGTGTAATTAGTCCGTCTTGAACTATAAAGATTCGGTTTGATTCAAAATCTCAAACCTTAAACCAACCGTTGATAACGGTTCGGTTTGGTTCGGTTTTTATTTTGAACGGTTCGGTTTTGATTTTCATTGTTCAAAAACCGTTGTTAACGTTTTCGTCTACGGTTCAACTTAAAATCCGTAAAAACAGACCGTGAGCACCCTACTTCTCATAAATAGGCACTAATGGAGGATTGACTTGGTGGTAAGACAATATCATATGAGCAGAGTGAACCGCCGTTTATGCACAATTTCATTTTTTTTTTATTTTCCTTGACTAATTTAACTACGTAATAATAATAAATAAATAAATAATAGTAACAATTAAATAATTAATACTAGTGAAATAATATAAATAATAAATCATTATTTTATATATTTTATTTGTTTGTCACATGTTTCTGTGATGATTTGTTTTATTACTTTATAACGGATTGACACAAATTGCAAACGGGTTTTTGGGCATACGCTTTAATATTCACGATATTGTTACCGATGTCGTGGCGGACTACTCTTATCGGCAAGCAGTATGAATCAAACTTTTTTAATTGGGTGTAATTGTGTGAGGCAAGTTTTATGTAGTTTTATATTTTTTACTATTATTAAATCCGTACAAATTATCAATAATATTATTTTAATAAATAACAAGTTTTTTCGGTATTATTTGTTGGTCTTATGTTTGTATTTCTTGATATTAGATTTTACAACTAAGCACGATCTTTTTTCCTTTTTGGTGTGAAGGCCACGTTTTACGACACTTTATGCCAGTGGCGGAGCTTGGGCAAAGTAAGAGGGGGGTGGAAATTTTTGAAACCCATAATACATGTTAATTTTTTAAAGCGAGAGGGTTAAACCGTGATTTTTAACTAAAAATAACATTTCGAACGAAAGATTAACAATACGTAAGAAAAAATAGGGGGAGGGGGGCACACCGGCCCCTATTAAGCTACGCCCCTGCCTTAGGCTTTTATGCCAAAGTGGCAATCGTTACAACGTGTTTTTATATATCCGTATTTTGGTATAAATGATCATGTCTTTGTTCCGGCATTCGCAACTGTTCGTGAGAAAACCCTCTTGTTCTTTTTTGAAAAGAAAATACCTTTTTGAAGAAGGTGGGTGGTCTCATGTTGTACCAAAAAAATCAAATAATAAAAAAAACAATTTACAACACAAAAAACTTGTATAACTCAACTAGAATGAAGATAAATGCTTATTAATGAGTTATACAACCCAAGTAAACATAGAGAGAGAAAACTGAGTCAAAAATGAAAGCAGGTGAGTTTTGTTCAAGGTTTCGAACCGACATAAGTGATAAACTAAGAACTTCATCGGAAAACATGGAGAAAAGCCTGAATGATTCAATTTCCGGCACCAAAATCGGCAAATACTTCAAGTTACAAGCTAGAAAAACTTCTTTCACGACGGAGCTCCGGGCAGCCACCGCCACGTTCCTCACTATGGTCTACATCATCACCGTCAACGCCACCATTCTGTCCGACTCTGGCGGCACGTGCACTGTTTCCGACTGCACACCACCACCGTCCAACCACACAACAGCGGTTGCACCACCGGATTGCATGCTCAAGCCTAACATTGGCTACGACCAATGCGTTTCAAAGATCAAAAAAGATCTTATTGTTGCCACTTCGTTGTCGTCCATGATCGGGTCGATAGCGATGGGGGCTTTTGCCAATTTACCGTTGGCTCTGGCTCCGGGTATGGGACCGAATGCCTACTTGGCTTACAACCTGGTTGGGTTTCATGGCTCGGGGTCCATTTCTTATCAAACCGCAATGGCCATTGTTTTGGTGGAGTCTTCTGTTTTTCTAGCCATAGCGGTTTTTGGACTCCGAGCTAGGCTGTCACGGTTCATACCACGGTCGGTACGTTTAGCCAGCGCGGCTGGTATCGGGCTTTTTATCGCCTTTGTTGGATTGCAAGGTAACCAAGGTGTTGGTCTTATAGGTCCGGATCCAGACACTTTGGTTACCCTAGCAGCATGCACACGTAAAAATGCAATAACCGGTGCGTGCATCGGTGGAAACATGCAAAGCCCAACGTTCTGGTTGGGCTTAGTCGGATTTTTAATTACGTGTTACGGATTAATGAAGGATATTAAGGGAAGCATGATTATGGGTATCTTGTCTGTGACCCTGATCTCATGGATCAGGCACACTAGCGTGTCAATTTTCCCCGACACGCCTCTGGGTGACACGAGATACCAATACTTCAAGAAAATTGTAGAGTTTCACAAAATCGAGTCTACTTTAGGTGCAATAAGCTTCACTAGTTTTAACCAAAGTGAAGTATGGGTTGCCCTATTTACATTACTATATGTAGACATACTTGCCACCACCGGCACGTTATACACAATGGCGGAGCTTGGTGGTTTTACAGATGAAAAAGGAAGATTCCAAGGAGAATACATATCATATATGGTCGATGCAGGGTCCTCGATTGTGGGATCCACAATGGGAGTCACTCCAATCGCCACATTCATCGAATCCTCAGCTGGGATTCGAGAAGGTGGACGAACAGGACTGACTGCTATCATTGTCGGGTTCTATTTTCTTTTGTCAATATTTTTTATACCGCTATTTAGTAGTGTTCCACCATGGGCTATTGGTCCATCTTTAGTGATTGTTGGGGCTATGATGATGAAGGTGATCAAAGATATCGATTGGAACAACATCAAAGAAGGAGTGCCTGCATTCGTAACCATTTTGCTCATGCCTTTAACGTATTCGATCTCGAACGGGATCATAGGTGGAATCGGGATGTACATTGCTCTTAGTTTGTTTGATTACGGGGTCGGGTTGTTCAATTGGTTGATCAAGATGAAGAAGATGGTTTTGAAAGATCAAAATCAAGTATCAGCAATAGTTGCAGCTGATCGGATGGTCGAGGTGTTGTAAAACTCATCGGTGGTAGTTGAGATTAAAATGTTTTTTTTTTTTTTTTTTTTTATGAATCTTGTTTTGGTCAGGTAACAGTCGGCAAAAGATGCACGAGCTACCACGAGAAGAGAATGTTTGTCTATGGCCGTTCATGCATCTTTTCATGATAGTTTTTTTTTTTTTTTTTGGTATGTTTAATCCGTTTGAATTCATGTTTAATCAAATAAGTTTTTAATGTTTTTACGTGGTTTCGAACGATCATTCCATAAATGTTTGAAAGTACATGAGCACATCTAGATCGATACAAAATCGCTTTTCTATATGTATGATTTTACGAATTAAGAAAATACCTATAATTCCATAAATGATCGTTCTACTTATGTATTAATATAAATTTTCTTTATGTAATTTATAGAGTAAATTGTCATTTTGTTTCTTGTGGTTTGGATAAATTTGACATATGTTGGTAATTTTAGTATTATCAACTATTTTAATGTTATTGGATTAATTTAGTGATTGGATAATAATATTAGGTAGCATTTGGTATGCATAAATGAATGATGTAATAGAATGAGTCATTACGTTGAAATTAAAAGAAACGTGTTTGGTTGCCATATAGGAATGGAATGCACAATTCCATAAAGAATGTGATTCCTTCACTTTTCATGATTTTCATTCCTTGGAGTAGTGGTGTGTTTTTTTCATTCCTTTTCTTGAACGAAATGATCAGACCAATCACCCGACCCATATCCAAAACCATGACCCGACCCATGTCCAAAACCATGGCCCGACCCACGACCAAAACCATGACCCGACTCTTAACCTGACTCATGACCCGAACCATGATTCGAACCATGACCCAAACCATGACTAGAACCATGACCTGAATCATGACCCCATCCAAGCATGACTCAAACAATTACCGTACCCTTGACTCAAACAATGGCTCAACCCATGACCCGTCACATGACCCGACCCATGACCAAAACCACGACCCGATCCATAAACCAAACTATGACCCAATCCATGAAATGCCTCATGATCGAACCATGAGCTAAATAATAACCGACCAATGAACCGACCGATGATCTGAACCATGACTCAACACATGACCCACGACCCATGATTCAAACAATGATTAAAACCATAACTCGACTCATAATTTGTATTCCATTCTTTTATCTTCTTATGACTGTCAAACAACAAGAAATAATAAATTATTTCATTACCACATATAACCAAACATGACATTGAAATGGTAATGATCTATTTCTTTCCCATGTGCATTCCATTCTCTCGTCCATTTCATTCCCCCATCCATTCCATTTATTCATACCAAACAGACAGTGAAGCGGAAATGCATGCTCGCTAAACATTAATATTATATAGGTTTTTTATATTTATTTAATTGGGCTTGCTATAAATTAAATAAATTAACGGAAAATAGAGGAAAAGAGCACTTGAACTCTTGGAATAAAAACAAAATAAAAAAAATAAGAAAATATTTTTGAAACTACTAAAACAACAAAATATAGAACAATAAAAAAGCTGACTGTCACTTACTTGGATGGATGTATCAAAATAACATCTTTCAAGACCACTAAAAGCTGACTTTCACATTTGATTTTTGTTGAACAACAATTTTTTTCGGCCTTATTTGTTTGTTACAAAATTTGAACGCTCAACATAATTACAGAGAAAAAAATCTTTAACACATTTTGGTATTATTAAGATAAATACTCTTTGGTAATAAGTTTAGCTAATCT
Organism: Mikania micrantha; assembly: GCA_009363875.1. Taxonomy (NCBI): domain Eukaryota; kingdom Viridiplantae; phylum Streptophyta; class Magnoliopsida; order Asterales; family Asteraceae; genus Mikania; species Mikania micrantha. Next base: position 56,863,491 of record CM018691.1, on the reverse strand, counting down.
CAATATTCTTTGAATGTTTATAAATAACTTCAGCCAACCATAAATGCATATCTGTATTCGTTTTTTCTTTCTAAACAATAAATAAAATTTTAACAAAAAACATTTTTAAAATAAAGTTTCTCATTTACATTTATGTATCAGTCGAACGTTGTAGAGCATATTTTAGAGGCTTGCGTTTCCCGTTTAGCTACGAATTGTATCTTTTTCTACCTAATTAATTGTTAGCTTATATTTTATTTTCAAATTAATGAAACGTTATAATGTATTTTTACCTTTTTAAACTTTTATAAATAAATGTTATATATATATATATATATATATATATATAGGGGAGGGATCATGAGAAAACTACTAAATTTTAAGAAAACCTAGAAAACTCCTATTAACCAATCAAAACATTTCTTTAATATTTCATTTAATATAATTAAAAAGGTTAAGTTAGTAATTTTATCACTATATAATTTTGGAAGGTATTGTATAATTAATTTTCAGTTTTTAATTACCCTAAATATGAAAATCAAATCATTTGATATGGCATTTTTTTTCATTAATCGATGAATCAAAATTATGCAGATGTAATAATTGAATTTTGAAATTGATTTTATTGGCTGTTTCATATTGCGTCTGGTTCAACATATTGTACAAGAAGTTGAAGCAATTAACATACATACGAAGCATATATTATACAAATTGTGAATTCGGTTTAGTTGGGTTGGACGAATTATATCCAATTGAAATACAAATTGGGGCATTTTAGAATAAATTTTGCTGTTGCTCAAGGATGGAAGCCACAAATTCAAGTTTGATCGTTGGAACGGACGCAAGCAAGATTCAAGAGTCTGATGTTCATGAGATTCAGCAAGCAACAATTCATCATCACGAGAAGCAACATGTTGATGATTTGTATGAGAATCAGATTCGGCAACCAACAAATTTTTTTCATGTTCATATCCAAACAGAGGACATAAATGTTGATATAGATGAAGGTCTGATTGTCCAGTCGGTTTTTTTATGAAATGTATAGTAGTATGATTACGTATATGTAATCATATAGAATTAAATCAATTATTACGTACGTTTTAAACATATGTAGTAACTGGATACAATATTTTTGATTATTACATATATAGTTTTGGATGATATGTACAAACAAGGTTTTTTTGATTGAATTCTTTTCATTTGTTATATTGTTTTAATTTATAATTAACTGAATACGTATATGTAATCATGTCAATGAATAATAGCAGATCATCCTAATAACCATACTGATTACATACATGTAATCACACCCAAGTTGCTTACATTATAATCAAGTACTATGAATTTCATAATATTTTACAGAGTCATTACATATACATAATTAAATGATGTTATGAACTATTTACATAAATACAAATACATACTCATCAAACACAATCTAATGTATAATATAAATCGGTTATTTACATATTGATTACACATGTGTAACTTATCATCACTCAACATGTTATTGTTTTTGTATTTTTGTTAAGCAACAAAGATGTTAATAACAATTTATTACTACAAACAGATTATATATACACAATCATATACATGTTGGGATAATAATTTAAAAATCAAAACTTTTGCTTACACATGTGTAACCAGTATGTATAATAAATTGTGAATGCTTTTGTGTGTGTTTTTATCAAAATGTTTAATAAACAATTCAATAAGACATAAAGAATCGCCTGTTTGATTAAAGATTTCTATGCATAACTGGTGGGATATCAAAATGTTGAATCCAAAACCATTTAATTCAATATTTTCTTACTATATTTTGAATAAGATCAAACATCATGCGTATAATCATAAAATTGATCAAGATGATGCAATTAATAGTCTTTATTAAAATTGGTGGAACCTTCCAAATGAAATGTCTATATCACATTAATTAATAGTCTTTATTAATAAAACAATTTCTAAAACCCACGACCAAATTTGATTTCCAATATTACCCTCCAGCATTTATTTCACTAATTTACATAATACTAATAATTACAAATCTGCCATTTTTAATCTAGACCATTGATTTATATAATTAAGGGTTGGATTGAGGTTTTTTAAGTTTTCTTGATTTTCCTAGTTTTCTTAGGAGCCTCCCCCTATATATATATATATATATATATGTTATAATGTATTTCTACCTTTTTATACCTTTAACAAAGCTGACTTTCACATTTGATGCTATTGAACAATCTAGTTGCAACACATTTTTGTTTGGTTATTTTGGCTGGTGGTATTGGATATTTTTATGTTTGGACATGTTGTTGCACTTTTGCATAATCTTGCAATTTTTTTTATGTTTAATGTTGGATTTTTTTTTTTAATTTTAGACAGGATATATTTTACAATCTTTATTGATGTTGGATGTTAGTAATAGTTTTTTGATGTTGGTTATTTAAATTATCTGTTATTTTTCATCAAAATTATTTTTCTTATTTTAGTTAAGGGTTTAATATAAATAAAAAAAAATAAGGTGAGCTTAACTAACTTTTTGGATTGGGTTAACCAGATGGAGCAAAATGACAAAAAAATAAAAATAAAAATAAAAATCATGATATCAAATTGACAAAGAATAAGAATTTGAATAAATATGTCAAATTCATCCAAATAACAGAGCATTCAAAAATTCATATTTTGTAAAACATTATCTAATTACTCAACTCTAATTTAACAAGGGAGAGAAAATATAAAATCAAAAAGAAACAACATAATTTACTTATTGGATTTTTTTAACATTATTGTAACACATTTAGAACATTTTTTTCTTTATGAGTTTGTGGAAATTTATCACCTTTTAAGAGGTAATATCGTTGTAAGTTTTTGACTTACAACACTGTAACTGGTTTGAACCTAAAACTTACAACGATGTTACCTCTTAAACGGTGATAAATTTATACAAACTCATAAATATATAAAGTGTTCTAATGTGTTACAATATTGTTAAAAAATATATATATAAGAATTGACTTGATCTTGGGGGAGTTATTTGAGTTAGTACACACACACACATACGTATGTACGTACGTACATACATCATACATACATACATAGTATACACATACATGTGTGATAATGATAATAAAAAAAAGTGTTCGCATTGATTTTGACGTAGTTATATGAGTTAAATCAATAAAGTTGAGTTATACACACACACACACATAAATAGCGTTAGGATCAAATACAAATTGATAGTTTGTAAAAAGTGTAAAAAACAAAGTGCTATTATAAATAACAAAGTGCTATTAGTAACAAGGAACTGTTAAATATTATAATCGAAAAAGTTGTTAACCAAAGCGTTGATTGTTGAATATTATAATCAGATGTCTTGGTGAGTATAGAAGGTCCTTACCCGGTGGATAGAGACTGGATAAACAAGAGAGAAACCTTATGGGAAAGACCAGAAGAAAATGATATAAATGGAAATGATAAAGAAGGTAATGACATTCAATACACTTCAACTACCGAAAAAATAAAGAAGTAAAGAGAGAAACCATCGTCGGTATTAAAGGTCACAGTTTCCCTTGTGTATCGTGCAATGTTGTTTGGAGTTTCTCTTATGTATTGTGTAATGTTGTAAGGAGATTTTCTTATGCATTGTGTGGTATTGCAAGTAGATTTTGTTATACTTCGTGTGGTATTATGTCGTTCTAACCCCACTCTGTAAAGGAGTTATTATCTCGGCCTTGCATGTGTCATCTACAACCAAATCCGCGACAATTTGGTTTATCATTTGGCGCCATCCGTGGGACCAGATTTCGGGTCAGCAGTTGAAACGCACTCGCATGGCATGGCTGATGATAACACTCGTTCTACGCCTTAGAGTTTGATCACTAAAAGCTCAAGTAAAAAAGGATCATTCCCGACTGGGAACACCTTAGGTTCTCAACTCGAAATGAATGAAGGGTCAGATGAAGAGGAAGTGGAGGTAAAAATCACCCCGGACTTTGTCAAAAGTCATAGGGATACGTTAAAAGCCAAGCTGGTCGAGCTGGAGCACAAAGAGAAGTTAGATAAGCTAAAGGCTCAACTTTCGTACAACGAAGAAGAGCCAGAAGGAGCAACCAAAGAGCCCTGTTATAACGAAGAGTTAAGGGAAAAGATTCTCAAGATGTTGGAAGAACAAAAAATGCCCCGAACACGGGTAGAAGGTAATGATGACCCCAAGAAGAATGAAGGGTGTCCAGAAGATGAGGAAGATCCACTGCTGAGACCCTATCATCCTACCAACTATACGGACCTGTCAAAGTTCACCCGTCGAATAGCTTAAGCCCCGTTACCCGAGAAACTGAAGCTACCTACGAATATAGGGAAGTATGATGGAACCAATGACCCATATGATCTTCTGCATGCCTTTGTGGGTGCTGGAATGATAGGGAGGTGGAACCTCCCTACATGGTGTCACATGATTGTGCAGACTTTGACAGGAGATGCCCATCTGTGGTTTGATAGCCTCCCGCCAGGGAGCATTGATAGCTATGAGGAATTGCGAGACAAGTTTCTGAAGCAATTCCACCAGAAGTAAAAGGCTGTGAAAAACCCGAACGAAATACTGCACATCAGAAGGCGAGAGGAAGAGAAGGTAGAACAGTTTATGGAAAGATTCATAACTGAAAGTACGCAAATACAAAGCGTGCTGGAGGTCATGAAAATCAGCAGCTTCATTAATGGGGTGAGACAACCCCAGCTATGTGAAAAGCTAGGGGAAGATTTTCCAAAGACATTTTATAGTTTCATGGACAAAGTGAGAACCTTTGTAAGGGGGAAAAAATACAAGCTTCAGAGCTAGGGAGCGGGACTTGAAGAAAAATAGTCCGTATAGGCCAAAAGAAGCACAAGAAGCCTCTTCCGTGGGAGGACCGTACACGGTGAAAGGTAAAGTCATTACCGACAAGACACGACCGTTTTTTACTCCCTATCGGGACAGCCCTAAGCACGAATCAGAAAGATTTACACAGCTCACCAAGACCCCTAGCGAAATTTGGCGACAGAAAAAATAAAGAGCTTCTCCACAAAACCACCACCACTTTGAAATGCCTCCCGCCTAAACCCTGACGAATTCTGTGAGTTCCACAGATGTTATGGTCATAAAACAGACGATTGCGTCCATCTCAAAAGAGAAATAGGTGGCTGTAAAATTTGGAAAACTATCATGCTTAGTCAAAGAAATTGGAGCAGCTACAACTAAGAGGAAGGAAGCCGCCCGTGATGATGGGGAGAGAAAAGAAGATCCTACGTGGACATGATCCGGAGGAATCAGGACAATGAATACGGGATTCGAAAAAGGCAGAGGATGATGGAGGACGAGGATTACCCATGGATGGAAGTATCAATCATCTTCCCACCTTTAAAACCAAGGGAAACTCAGGAGGCACCGTTAAACATTTCCGCCAATGTTGCAGGTCATCGGGTAGCACGGATCCATGTCGACAGAGGAAGCGGGTCTTAGGTGATGAACGAACATTGTTTCCGGTGATTGGATCCAGAGGTAAGAGAAAGGTGGGAGGAAGACACGTCAGCCATGGTAGATTCTCGGAAGAAGTCGCTTGCTTACTATGCAAAATCATTCTTCCTTGCACAATTGGCGGAGCAGTCACGTGGCGGACCGTGTATCTCACATTCTACATAGTACGAGCACCTTCCAAATACAACGCCATGCTTGGGCAACCAGGGATAAAGGACCTACGGGCTTTAGTGTCCACAGTACATGGTGCTATCAAATTCCCCACACCCATGGGAATAGCGACTGTTAGCTCATCTGCCGAAATAATAACATCTGTTGACAAGCCGGAAAAATACAAGAATGATGCCGAAGAATAATGGGTGTTAGATGATTAATACCCAGATATCACAATCCAGATAGGTAGACAACTAAGTGACAAGTGCAAAACGGCTCTCAAAGAGCTACTCTTGAAGAACCATGACATGTTTGCCTGGACGCCATCCCACACGGAAGGAATTTCCTGGGAACGAGCAGAACACAAGATCAATGTACACCGCGGAGCCAGACCAATAAAACAAAAAAGGAGCATGGGGGAAGAAAGATGTAAAGTTGCCACTGAAGAAGTACGGAAGTTACTCGATGCAGGAATCGTTAGAGAAGTTCAATACCCCTTATGGATCTAATCCAGCGATGGTACGGAAAGCCGGGGGAAAGTGGAGGATGTGTATTGATTTCAAGGTGTAGGACCAACTAGGAGCCCGGAAACAACCGGTTCCAATAGAGATCTGCTCGACAGCCTCTGGAATAGTGCGGAATCCTATTCCAGGGTTTTCCAATCGAAACCAACAGCAACCGTGGTGATCCGAAGGTGAAGGAAGAACGTTTGGATCAAGATCGAACACCACAGGTTGAGAATCGAACTTGGACAGGCAAGAACCGCTCAAAACTTCTGGGTTTGACACTAGAGTGCTCTAGGAAGAAAGAGGGCTCAAGAAAGTTATGTTTGAATCTGTTTGAGTTGGTATATATAGACTGTACTCCTTCGGCCGAATGAGTGACCGAAGCAACTCATTCGGCGAATGGCTCAGCCGAATGAGCTTGGTCGGCCGAATGAGTCATGCGGATGACTCATTCGATCGCCCTAGACATTCTGTAAGCGTTCATTCGGCCGAATGACTTCATTCTTAGAGTCATTCGCCTGAATGGGTCTATAAGTCATATGAAATCAAAGTTAAACATAATCAAACACATATAAACTAAAATAAACATTAAGAACAATATAGAAATACTGATTTCATTAATGAAATAAACTTTATACATCAAAAGATTATACAAAATTGAACTAGGGACATTTCGTGCACTAACATACTCCCCCTTGGACCTAGTTCCTCACTTTGCAGCATCTTTCTTGAAGTATTTTTCTGATTTGGCCTTCCAGTCTGTTCCAGCATGAATCCCAAAAACCATACAGATCCAAAGTACCCTCATAAACTGTAATGCATGTAAAGAGCTTTGACATCGCTGTGTGACAGATTCGTCAACCACATCGGGTCAAATATACGTTCAGTCTCCCACTTCTTGTCTTTGCAAAGCACTATCACAACCTCTCCTGTGCGCCCATCATAATACCACCATCTGAAGCTGTCCAAGAGGTCCTGTCGCATCTTCCGTAACGGAATCTTTCTCATGACTCTTGGAGGCATCCACTTCAGGATAACCTTATGCCTGCGGGTATCTGCATTGATCTCTGGCATGTAATATCTCTCTGGTTCCTGGGGCTTGAAGTTAACCCACTTCTTCCTGTACTCGTACTGAATTTGTCGAGAGAACCAAGCAGACATCCCCGAATCAGAACTGTATAGCATCTTCAAACGTGCGAGCTGATTATCTTCAAAGCCTGGCAACGTCTTGAAGTCATGGGGGTTCTTGAAATACCGAATTCCTCGTTCTCTCTTGACAGCATAACACTGTAGATCATGAAAGTATGCCCAGCTGAGTATCTGACCTCCAGCTTTGTAGCCTTTGGTCCTGTAAACTTTAGTGTAAGTTGCTGGCATCTTCGCAGTGCTTTCCTTCTTCAACATTTCCCAATACGCTTTCCACTCTTCTTTCCTTTGCTGAATGTCTTCCGCTGAAGACTCACCATCACTGACCTTTTCTTCAACATTTTTGTCTAGTTCCTCTTCAGTGGCTTGTCCAAAAAGGTCAGTAAAAGTTGGTAGTTCACCCTTAGCTGAAGTATACTTTGTAGTCTCCTCTTTAGTGATGTCCTCCAAAATAACCTCATCGATACCATCAAAAACCTCATGAGAAGGCATATCAGAAACAGGAGCAGAGGTGTCATCAATCACAACCTCATCAAGATTCAACCTGAACAGCTTCGCGATCTGCTCCTTTGATAAGCAATGAATGATCTCTCCTTCCTCCTTATCATAGCTAACTGAGTGCTGTATAATACCTTGAGCGTCTAAAATCATAGTCAACGTCTCATCCAGTCGACGTCTCAAAGGCACAGCTTCGACTTCCTCAGTAGCTTTTGGATCATATGTCTGAGTAGGAGGAGATGGAGGAGGAGCCTTAGCACTCTTGTCGTGCTTAGTATTGGTTCTGATCTCTGTGGAAGGGGACTGCTCCTCTGCTGCACTTGATGAACTAGCAGACCCGCTCCCTGAACCCTCACCAGAATCATCAGAACCATCATCTTTGTCTGAATCTTCGTAATCAACTTTCTCCTCATTAGGTTCCTCTTCCTCTTCTTCATCTTCTTCTTCTTCTTCATCTTCATCTGAATCATTGGAGATAGCTGCAGTGCCTTCAATCCTTGGAGTGCCCTCCTTAAGACTTTCCACCTGCTCGGTAAGTTGGGCATTTTCAGCTTCAAGGGCCAGGATCCGGTCATTGAAACCAGTGGTAGTCAAAGCCAACTGGTTATGCTCATCAACGTATTTTAGCAGATGCTCCTCATCCTGAGCAGATCTAACCCTTAAATCTGCACGCTGGTCAGGGGCTTGAAGTAGTAGAGCGTCTTGCTCACTGACCCTTTGCGTGAGCTGGGCAATAGCCTCCTCCTATTGATGGTTCCTCTTAACAGACTGTTCAGTGTACTGAGCTGTTCAGTCACTGAAACAGTAGGTATAATCGTATCGGCTCGTGTGACGGAGGCACCAGTAGAAGCAGTAGTATAGATGGGAGCACGAACATCAGAGGATGTCAGAGGGGCAACAGTAGTATGTGTAAGAACAGCCCGTGACCTGGTCAGTGAAGAAACTGTAACTGTTGCAGCTGATGTAACAGTGGATGCTGCAACAGTTGACAGTTCTGACCTCCTCTGCAGGACAAACCTTGTCCTTCTTCTCTTGCCGGAGGGAGATGACGTGGCCTGAACAGCAGTAGATGTACGTGGAGGAGGAGAGAAATCAAACTTAGGGATAAAAGATGGATCCCTGATTTCTTCAATCTCAGTCTCACTATGTCTCCTCCTCTTCTTTATCAGCCTTCTGCCCACCATAACATTCTCAAAATCATCATGAGTATCCTCAGAATCTGAGCTGTCAGAGCCTTCTTCACCTGCAGCCTCACCACGAGCATCACCTAATTCCTCTGAGTCATCTCTATCTTCTGCAGAAGTGGTGCCTGCCATCTCTAGTGGTGTAGATGCAGTGGCCTGAGTAGTAGCCATAAAATCTAAATCCAGTAGAGCATCAACATCAACTTCCTCATCACCAGCACTAGATCCTCCCATACCTCCACTAGTACCAGCTTCACCAACATCTCCACCAGAAGCACCAACCTCAGCAGCACTAACACCAACTCCAGCATTACCACCACCCACATCACCAGCACCATCATCCCCATTATCTCCTGGTACAACAATGTCCTCTACATTTGAATCTGAGTCATCATGCCTCAATTTCCTACCACCAGGAGCAATATAATCAGGTCTTTGGAGATGACCAAATAAAGCATGAACAGGAGGCTTTGTCTCCTTCCCCCTATATGATAGCACTATGTTGAGTGTGGTGTCGTTCATGTGCTCCAAACGAATAATGTCTGTGCTTGCCTTTGGTAGATCGGGAACTTGAGCATCAATAATCTGCTGCAAGAATCTGGGATACATGATAAACTTCTGGTCCCCCTTGAGCACAACATTTTCCTTCAGATGTGTGAAAACCATCTCGGAGAAGTTGAATGGCCGGTTCAGCACCAATGCAACAAAGGCACACTGAATAGTTTCTGGAAGCTCATCAAATCCACCTCGTCTCGATCCCAAGCAGTGTATAAGAACATGCACCAAATACTTGAACTGAGGAGACACAAATGCCTTGTTGAGAACTCCAGCACCCAAGTCACCGTCATACTTGCATCGCATAAAACAGCCACGAACAAGGTAGCGGTCAAGTAGGATAGGCTGATCAGGAGCATCCTGAAATCCACATATCCTCCTGATATGCTCTGCTGAGACTATAACATCATGACCGAGCACCTTGCCCCTGATCACCGGTGGCTCAACCTCACAATCGATATCTGCGGATCTCCAGAAGTCCTGTTGATGCGACTGATATGGCTCATATACAGTAGAAATAGCTGGAAAGATCCTAGAACGCCTGAGAAAAGTGATGATCTCTCTGAAATGCTTTGCGTTCTTGGAGGAAAGATCCAAATGGGCGCAGATGTTGTTCTTGGTCACTGCTTTATACTCAGCCATACTGAAAAACAAAAGAATAAACGTGTCAGTATAGTTCAGTTAATCTGCTGGTTAAAATCAGAAAAGTTCAACTTGTACGAATGAGACCATTCTGACCGAATGGGCATTGACCGAATAAGTATGTTGACCGAATGAGATCAGGCAACCGAATGACAACCGAAAGAGTTCATTCGGTTTGTCCCTTGACCGAAAGAGGAAAGTCAACTGAAGAAACAACGAATGGGGCTGGTCAACCGTATGACCAGCGAATGAGGGTAGCGACCGAAAGAAGTTCATTCGGCCGTATGACTCCATTCGATCGCTGAGTTCATTCGGTAAGATCCTTAGGGCCGAAAGACATCATTCGGTCAGCTGTATAGGATTCAAATTCCATGTTCACAAAAATCCAAATCAGTCAACAAAAATTACATCAATACACTCAGAATCGACCGATTAAGGTATTTAGAAAAGACATTAGGTAATTTTAAGTTCAATTTGGTCATTTATCAAGTGGCGATTGTTGTGAGCCCTAAATCCCTAAGTCCGGTTCGGTTTACAACGAATACATGGACAAAAGTTGCTCATCTTGGATCCACAAGTAACTGTGATAGTCACAAGAAGAAATCTCAGCAAAAGAAGCAGTGTAATCCAAGAAAAATTGATGAACAGACAAAGGAAGGTGTTTCGGCCGAAAGACGCACACACAGTAACGATCGAATGAATTTGGGGGGAATGAACTGATTCGGCCGAAGAATTCCTATAGATAGGAAGCCTCATTCGGCGAATGAGTCATCTGATTGAGTTGCTTCGCCCCAATTTCATTCGGCCGAAAGAACCCTTTTGAGTATAAAGTCTTATTCGGCGAATGAATCACTCGAATGAGCTGATTCGGCCGAAAGACTCATTCGTTGGAATGATGTCATTCGGTTGAATAAGCTATTCTCCTTGTTCATTCGCACGAATGAAAACTTGGCAATCACAAAAGACAAGTTAATTTCAAAATTTAACATTTTGATCAGTTAAACGGGTGCAATTGTGAAGAATAGTCTGGTGGGTGATGGATTCAGAGATGATTGAACATCCGAACACACAAATGATCATCTAAAACAAATTTGAAAATAATAAAATCTTTTTGTATTTTTCTGAAACAAAATACGACTGTACAACTAAAAACTAAAAACACACAAACACGTATTTTTGTGAAAAGTCTATCAAGAAAATAACACATACACCTAATCACATCAAATTAGCATTACTGAATGTTCCACTTCGGACACGTTTGTTTTGTGATATGATTACTGATATAATTATCCACTTTAAGCCTGACAAGACATCACTTATAAACCAATTTGATGAACACTCATATTTTCTAACTGAGTTACCCATTTCATTTAGCCAATAAAGATCAAAACCAGTTTTTAACTCATCTCTGCATAACTTAATACCTAACATCATAAGGTCTATAAGGTTCCAATTTATTCTCTTTTTGTATTTTTCTTTTTGATTTGTCTCTCATGTTCAACACATTCTCATGGACGGCTTCAGCTAGGTCTTTACAAAGCAATATGGCATGTATACAGAACTGTGTTGACATGATTAACTTGTTCTATCCAAATGGACGGCTTCAGCTAGGTCTTTACAAAGCAATATGGCATGTGTATGGAATCGAACTTATTTTATTTTTGTATTTTCCAAGCTTAATACCAGCTTGGTTTTACTTTTATTATCTTGTGATTCAATCATTCTCATCTGAATGGACAGCTTCAGCTAGGTCTTTACAAAGCAGTATGGCACGTGTACAGACTTGAATTCATGAATCATTATGATCACAGGTGTATGCGTGATTTGAGTCAAAAACTATTTATCACTTAGCTGGTTTTCTAAAACGGATCCCACAAATCAGACTTTCTAAGTTATCACAAGCAGTCTATAAATTTTGTAAAGTTGGCCTATCAGTACATCACTTCACAATTCTCATGTGTTTTCAGTTTATGCATTCACCTTAGCTTTTAAGACATGATAGGTTAACACATCACTTTCTCAAAATAAGACTTTCTCATTTCTATGAATTTTAATTGTTTTTGTCTCTTTCAAAATTTTCAGATGTTTTTGGTTTTTCTATTTATCTACGTTTTCTCCCCCTAAAAACCTAAAACAGAAAATCTTTTTGAGTTTTGTGATTTAGTGAAAGAAATAACAAGAATACTTAACACTGAAAAATAAAACAAAAGAAAACTAACTAATAAAAGCGATGATCATTTGTTTGTTTCAGATGAAGGAATGACTTCATCCTTTTGAAAAACACCATTAGCCAATAACAGATATAAAAATCTGGGTTTATCAAAAGCTTTTGTAAAAAGATCGGCTTTCTGGTGATCGGTGTGTATTTTAACAACATCAATGAGTTTCTTTCCAAAACAATCACGTATAAAGTGATATTTTATGTCGATGTTTTTGGTTTTCGAGTGCTGGAATGGATTTTTAGTGACAGCTATGACAGCAGTATTATCAACATAAATAGGAGTGTTAGAAAAATGTAACCCATAGTCCCTGAGTTGCTGTTGTATCCAGATGATTTGTGAACAACAACTAGCAGCAGCAATGTATTCAGCTTCACATGTTGAAGTAGACACCGATGTCTACTTCTTGCACTGCCAGGTAACTAAACGAGTTCCAAAGAACTGACATCCTGCTGATGTTGACTTGAAATCTCTTTTGCATCCGCCATAGTCTGAATCAATGTATGCAGTAAGTTCAAAGTTATCATTATTAGGGTACCATAAGCCAAGATCCGGTGTACCCTTAAGATAACGCATAATCCTCTTCACAACAATCAAATGTGATACTCTTGGTTTGGACTGATAGCGAGCACACAAGCATGTGGCGAACATGATGTCTGACCGAGAAGCAGTAAGATACATGAGAGACCCAATCATTCTTCGGTACAAAGTGACATCGATTAACTTCCCCTTTTTGTCTGGTTTTATCCCATGATTAACAACCAGTGGGGTACCAGCAGGTTTTGCATCCGACATACTGAACCGGCTCAGAATGTCACCAACGTATTTGGTCTGATGAATGAAGATTCCTGCCTCAGATTGATCCACCTGCAACCCGAGAAAAAAATTCATCTCCCCCATTGAGCTCATTTCAAACCTGTCTTTCATTACCTTCTCGAATTCCTTGCATAGACTATCATTTGTAGAACTGAAAATGATGTCGCCCACATATACTTGCACCAAGAGTAAGTCACCATCCTTTTCTCGAATGAACAGTGTGCAGTCAATGAAACCTCTTCTAAACCCGTTGTTCAGAAGGTGAGTGGAGAGTGTCTCATACCATGCTCGCGGTGCTTGATGCAATCCATATAAAGCCTTGTCCAACTTGTAGACTTGGTCACGATGAAATGGATCCTCAAACCCGGGAGGTTGATTGACATACACAGTTTCGTTGATCACACCGTGAAGGAATCCACTCTTGACATCCATTTGAGAAACTTTGAACTTCTTGAAGGATGCATATGCCAAGAAGATACGGATTGCTTCGAGACGAGCAACCGGTGCAAACACTTCATTATAGTCAATACCTTCAATTTGTCTAAATCCTTGAACCACCAGACGTGCTTTGTTTCGCACCATGATCCTGTGATCGTCCCTTTTGCACCGAAGAGCTCATCTGGTGCCTATAACCTTTGCACCTTTCGGTTTTTCAACAAGTTGCCAAACACCTAACTTCTTGAATTGCAGAAGTTCTTCTTGCATGGCATCAACCCATGATTCTTCTCTCAATGCTTCGGTGACGGTGCGCGGTTCAACCTAAGAGATGAAGCAAGAATGGGCACATTAGTTTACATCAGCAAAGTCAAGAATATCAGCAAGGCCTCCTGAAGATGGATGATTTCTTGTCTTAACCCCATCAAGCAGACTTCCAATAATATTCTCTTGAGGATGAATGCGATTAATTCTTCCAAGAGGATGAGCAGGAACCTCAACCTGTGGATCAAGGTTGTTCAGATTCAAATCCTCAAGTCCAGGTACAAGGTTGTCAACATTTGGTTTTGGGGCAGCTGGTGGAACTGGGTTATCATCTGTGTCTGAGCTGTCATCATTTATCTGAACTGTGGGAATTGAAGTTAATGAAGGTTGCACGGGTTCATCAGGTGCATTCTGCGCATCATACATCATTTGAACAGCAACATCTTTATCTGAGTACATGGGAGGCATATTAAAAGAGTTGAAAAGGTCTGAATAATCAAACATCCAGTCTGGACCTTTCCCAGGTGGGGGCATAGAATGTATCTGAACGTTTACATGGTACCACTCCTCCATATTCTGAGTTGATCTATTGTAGACCCTTTTATTTGGAGTACTATACCCAAGAAAATACCCTTCTTCCACCTTCTCATTGAACTTTCCCTGCTCGTGTTTCTTAAGCATCATGCATGGAGCACCAAAAGGTTCAAGATACTTAAGATTTGGCTTCCTGTTGTGGAGCAGTTCAAAGCAAGTCTTCCCATGTCTCTTGACTATCAATACCCGGTTCAGTGTAAAGCAAGCATTTGCCACAGCTTCATTCCAGAACTGAACTGGAAGAGATGAATCAGCAAGCATCGTCCTAGCAGCCTCAATCAAAGTTCTGTTCTTTCACTCAGCAACACCATTCATTTGAGGGACATATGGAGCATTGAATTGTTGGACAATGCCACGTGCATTACAGAAGTTCTCTGTGTTGTGATTCTTGAACTCTGTCCCGTTGTCTGTTCTGAGCATACGAATCTTGAGCTTATAAAGAGATTCAAGTTTGGTCACCAAAACCTGAATGCACTCAAACGTTTCAGATTTCTCCTTTAGAAAGAAAACCCAAGAATATCTGGAATACTCATCAGTAATGACTAGACAGTATTGATCTCCAGCTATACTCTTGCGGTTTACTGGACCAAATAAATCCATATGGAGAAGCCAAGAGGAACAGTAATTGAATGAAACTTTTTCAGCTTGTGAGACTGCTTGGTCTACTTTCCTTTCTTGCATGAGACACAGATATCAGACAGCTTAAAATTCTTCAGACTGACCCCCTCAACCAAGTTGTTGTGTACTAAATGGTTCATCTTGCGTAGACTCAAATGGCCCATCCTCTTATGCTAAAGAATAGAATCTTTCTCAGTGGCCTTTGATATAAAACATGAAGCTGTTGAGGATGTTGTTGAAGCTGTGGCCATGGTGAGTACATACAAGTCCTGCTTACGGGGTGCAGACATCAAAATCCAATATTCAAGAATAATAACACCTTGCTTGAGTATGTAGCAATTGGAGTCATCAGAAAGAACTTTGTACTGCTTGTCACAAATCTATGACACTGAAAGAAGATTGTTCTCCAACTGCTTGACATATCTGACTTTGTCAAAGGAAATCTGGCTATTTGAAAGAATACCCTCTCCTGTAATGAACCCACCTTTATCACTGGCAAACGCTACATAACCACCTCGAATAGAATTAACATTGGTGAGTAGTGAAATATCTCCAGTCATGTGCCTAGAAGCACCACTATCAACGATCCAAGAGCTGTTAAGAGCAGCTGTTGGGGCAACCTGCACAAACCCAAACAATTAGTTCAACTTGGGAACCCAAGCCTTTACAGTCTTGGGTTGACCCAATGAGTCTCGGATCCAAACATCAATCCATTTACCATCAGGGGTTGCTTTGTCTGGAGTGTTTAAAATTAAAGTCTTAGAAGACTTGACTTTCAAGATAGTGTTTTTACTGAAAGAGTTTTTCAAGTAAACGGATGATGGTTTTGATTGATTAACATTAAGCACATTGGGAACATCCAAGTTCACCACTTTCCCTTTGCCCTTATCCAAAGGTTGAATCAGATTGGGTTGTTTGGGTTTTGATTGAGATGATTTAAAATCAGATTTGACCGGTTTGTTAAAAATCTGATTTTGTTTTCTGGGTGGTGCAACCTTAGGTCTAATCAATTGAGGACATGATCTGACAACATGACCAAGTGCACCACACTCAAAGCAAACTCTTTTGTCTTTGAAAGAAAACTGTTTGGCTTTAGACTGAGAATTTTTGGTTTGAAAAACATTTTTCTTAGTCTTGTCTTGAACAAAACCCAAACCCCTTGAGCCATTGAAAACAGTTTTGATAGACTCCTTGGTCTCAAGTACTTCACTATCTTGTGAAGACTTGACAAAGCAAATGGCTTTGGATAACTTTGAAGCCATGCTTGCCTTGGGTAAGATTGGATTAGCCTTCTTGGCAACAGATGTCTGATTCTTGACATAAGACACTTGAGGAGTGACATCAGACTCATCCTATTCCATGGTTTTCCAATTGAAACCAACAGCAACCGTGGTGATCCGAAGGTGAAGGAAGAACGTTTGGATCAAGATCGAACACCACGGGTTGAGAATCGAATTTGGACAGGCAATAACTGCTCAAAACTTCTAGGGTTTGACACTAGAGTGATCTGGGAAGAAAGAGGGCTCATGAAAGTTATGTTTGAATCTGTTAGAGTTGGTATATATAGACTGTACTCATTCGGCGAATGGCTCTGGTCGGCCGAATGAGTCATGCGGATGACTCATTCGATCGCCCTAGACATTCTGTAAGCGTTCATTCGGCCGAATGACTTCATTCTTAGAGTCATTCGCCCGAATGGGTCAATAAGTCATATCAAATCAAAGTTAAACATAATCAAACACATATAAACTAAAATAAACATTTAGAACAATATAGAAATACTGATTTCATTAATGACATAAACTTTATACATCGAAAGATCATACAAAACTGAACTAGGGACATTTCGTGCACTAACACAAGGATCTAAAGAAGGCAACACTAGAGGACTGCTATCCACTTCCGGAGATGTAAGTAAAAATTGACTCCCTACAAACATACCCCATACGATGTTTCCTTGACGCATACAAGGGCTACCATCAAATACGAATGGCGAAATAAGATGAAGAGAAAACGACATTCTACGCGGCCAATGGCACATACTAGTACACTAACATGCCATTTGGACACAAAAACACCGGAGCAACCTACCAACGTATGATGGATAACCTTTTCCAACACCAAATAGGGACGAATGTGGAGGTATATGTAGATGATCTAGTAATCAAGAGCAGAGAGGAGGAGATGATGATAGGAGATATCAAAGAAACTTTCGACACGCTTCGTCAGTCGCAAATGAGGTTGAACCCAAGCAAGTGTTTGTTTGGAGTAGAATAAGGGAAGTTCCTAGGTGACCTGGTAACCAGGGAAGGAATCAAAGCAAATCCCGACAAAATACAAGCTGTAATTTTAATGGGATCCCCAAAGACGGTCAAAGAAGTACAGCGGTTGAATAGGAGGTTAATTGCACCCAGCTGGTTCCTATCAAAGATAGCCGAACGGTTACTCCCATTCGTAAGCACTTTGAAAAAATGTTTGAAGGAAAACCAGTTTGTATGGACGGCTGAAGCAGAAACATATTTTCAGGCCGTAAAAGCACATCTCTCGTCCCTACCTGCCATGGCAACACCGTTCCCGAAAGAAACATTAATCGCTTATCTCTTAGTAGCTGAGAAAGCCATTAGTGCGGTCGTGCTCGTTGAACGAAAAGGTGTTCAAAAACCTATATATTTCATTAGCAAGATGTTGAATGGAGGGGAAGAGAGATACTCCGAGATGGGGAAAGGAGCACTTGCGTTGGTACACTCATCAAGGAGGTTCCGGAGATATTTCCAAGCACACCCCATCCAGGTACTCAGTAACTTGCCCATCCCGTAGGTCTTAACATGACCAGAAATCTAGGGCAGGATCGCAAAATGGGCAATTGAATTGGGTGATTTTGAAATAAAATTCAAGCCACGAACAGCTTACAAGGGTCAAGTACTTGTTGATTTTCTGATCGAAGCACCTGCGAGCAAAAATCAAATGCACAGTCCAAACTCTCGTATTCAGGAATGTGACCACTCTCCCGTGTGGCAATTACATACAGATGGTGCATCCAATGCTGATGACAACGGTGCGGGTTTCATTCTTACAACGCTAGATGGCACAGAGTTAGCTTTCGCCATAAGGCTTGAATTTAAAGCCACCAAAACAAAGCTGAATACGAAGCGTTGCTAGCAGGATTGAGGGTGGCGCATACTCTGAAAGCTACAAAATTGATGTGCATGTGGATTCCCTCCTGGTGGCCAACCAAATCAATGGTTCTTACGAAGCCAAAGAAGAAGCGATGAAGCAATACCTAGAAAAAGCCAGGTCCTTACATGCACATTTTGCCAAATGCCAGGTCATACACATAAGCAGAATCCAAAACCACAAAGCCGACACGCTGAGAAAACTTGCCTCAGCGGTCTTCAGCAATCTGGAAAGCGACATTAGAATTGACGTCTTGGCAAAGCCATCCATACATCCAGAGCTGGAAATCCAGGAAGTCACCAACATCATCTCTTGGAAAGAACCAATCAAATAATTCCTGAGTAATGGCAAAGTTCCAGAGACTAAAGATAGAGCTCGGAGGCTACAGCTGCGAGCCTTACAATACGAGCTGGTTGATGGAGAGTTGTATCGCAAGTCATTCCTAGGTCCATCACTCAAATGCATTGATGAAGATGAGGCCCTTTACGACATGAAGAGATCCACGAAGGGATCTACGGACTCCATGCAGGAACAAAAGCAATGGTGGCAAGTGCAATGAAGGCAGGATTTTATTGGTCAGGTATGTACAACACGACAATGGAACTATCACACTATGTGATAGTTGCCAAGTCCACGTATCCATCTCGAAACGCCCGAAACGACCCTTGATCCCTGTCAGTTCTTCTTGGCCCTTCCAGAAGTGGGCGCTAGATATTGTAGGACCTTTTCCTGAAACGGTTGGTAAGGTAAAATTCTTGGTAGCTGCCATTGATTATTTCACCAAGTGGATAGAAGCAAAGCCGCTAGCCAAAATCACTAGCCAGGTAATGAAGCGTTTCGTATGGGAAAACATAGTGTGCAGGTTTGGTTTGCCTAACACGATCGCCAGTGATAATGGAAAGCAATTCGATAGTATGGTATTCAGCAAATGGTGCCAAGATATGTGCATATGGAAGGTGTTCATTTTTATCGCACATCCACAAGCAAACGGCCAAGTTGAGAGAGTAAATAGAAGTATAGTAGACGACATAAAAGCAAGGCTGGGAAGAACTCGGAATGCATGGCTGGATGAATTACCACATGTCCTATGGGCACACCAAACAATGAGCAAAACAAGCACAGGAGAAACACCTTTCAGCTTGACATACGGTACTGAAGCCATAATCCCAGTCAAAATTGGTTCCCCGACACCAAGAACTCAGCTACCTGAAATCGACAACAACGAGGATCTTCGAATAAAACTCAAATTGTTAGAAGAAAGAAGGTACCATGCTGCACTCCGGGAAACAAAGTATAAAAAAGCCATGGATAAATATTACAACAAAAGGTAAGAACGAAAGACCTGAAAGCAGGAGATCTAGTACTACGGTCCAACACCGCAAGCGGCAAAGAACGTCAAGACAGGTTAACACCCAGATGGGAAGGACCTTACAAGATCATCTAGAGAAATGGCAAAGGATCCCACAAGATGGTTGACATCGACAGAAAAGAGATTCGACGCACCTGGAACTCCATGCAGTTGCGCAAATATCACTTGTAGAAATGTCCAACAGAAAGCACTTAAATGTGATCACACTTTTTGATTTCACTGCGTGACATTTTCATTCCAAGCAAAATGTACACCTATTTATTATCCCCTTTTGTACACCTGTTTCGGAAATACATATGATGGAATGAATTGCTAAAAACCATTCCCATATATATATATATGTACACAACAAGAGCACATATATGCACATACTCAAAGGAAAGAAACAACAATATTCTCATTAAAAATGCAAGTGAATGCATTCCAAAACAGGGAAATAGTCAATCCCACCAACACACTCACGCGAAATAAAAAAAGAAAAAAGAAAGAAGCATGCATGCATTACCATATATCTCAGAAAAAGAGACAACGGGTAACCGGATTTAGAAAAGGGTCCCCGACAACGTACGTACACAAAAAATATATGAATATCAAATGCATAAAACCTTAGAGTAATCAAAGGCATACCAATGCCGCATAAAAGGTGCATATCACATTACATAAAAACCGAAATATCCATCAACCAAGAACAGTTCACAAATGTTCAAACACTACATCATAACAAATTTCACAGCCCAGGAGTGGTAGGGTCGACAACACCCGTTTAACCTTCAATACCGGCAACTGATATATTCGGAGAAGCACCAAGGCATGTAAGAAGCGAATGATCCGCATAACCCAAAGCGAGAGTGGCATCCGTCATCCATTGTTCTGATGAAGAATCACAATAAGGACTTTCTTCCAGCAGCAATCCCCACTCCGAATATTTATATCCTGGGCGAAGGCAATTCTGATATCCAACAGCAAGGCACGCATAATTCATATTACCGAGCAAATAGACATATTCATTATTGTCCTTGATACGATTGAATACACGACGAAACCCTTGGGTTATAAACCAGGAACGATCAGCAGGCTGTCGTCTCCTCACCTCTGAAGTCTCTACGACCTCACCTCGCAAACTTTGGTTTTCTTCCGCCAACCGAGCTATATCCACACGAGCTGCTAGCGAGTCCCCTTGCACCTCCTCCAGCTCCGCACGTTTGCCGTCCAACAAACCTTTCAATTTCCTAATCTCCTCCTGCACAAACAACACATAACTAGAATGTCATACTCCAATCTGAAGAAGCGGAAGAACCTCTAAAAAAAATACAGAACCATATTATGTTACCTCCATCCGATAATTATCCAGTTTGTAGCCGTCAGACTCAATTTGCTGAAATTGTAATTCATGAACATAGCCCTCCACCTCCGCATCCAGTTCACCAACCCGCTTTTCCGACGGTGCTAACTTGTCATTTTCCAAGCGCACAACCTCTCGCAAGGCATGAGTCTCCGCTCAAAGAGCCTCAACATCTAAAACTTCCCCAAGAAGTTGTTTCTTCTCTTCTAGTACCTTGATAAGTTCATCCTCCACGGAAGCTATTTTTTGTTGCAATTTCAACGCAACATCGGACCGATGCTGCAATCGTTTCATGATCTCAGATCCTAATCCCTGGTGAGTCTCCAAGGAAGTCAGAAACTGATGAGCCAACACAACCGAATCCAGGTCTCGGTAAGACATCACACGAGCAACATAAGTAGAATCCACATTCTCACTTCAAGGAATCACCGGTGGCACAACAACATCATAACTAAAAGGTGTGACGGATACAACCACAGCCTCCGTATAAACGGCAGATGACCAAATTTCAACCAGTTTCGAAAAATCACGAACATCCAGCCCACCGGGAGAAATCAATATCTCTGGTTCAACCGACCCCTGAAAAGGAGAACTAACACATTCGGCTACATCAACATCAACCGTTTGCTTACCTTTCTTCCTATGTAACGACGAAGGCTCCTCTCGTTACTTGTCATCGATAACCAATGTAGGAGTACACGCCTCCTTCTGCTTAATAGGAGTAGAAGAGAAATAGTGAGGTACCTAGGCAACAGACGCTCTTTGCTTCTGATCATTACTACGCAAACGAAGCTTCAATGGCGGACGTGAAGACGGTTCCATAGATTTAGAAAAAGACCGCTAGACGTGACCTCATTTCTCTAGCAGTGTAGCTAAAGGAAGTTCATCATCCTCAGCACTGGATATCCCTTCAGCAGATGACATAGGCTTAGAGGGTAACAACTCCATCTGTGGCAGCGGAGGAACCGGTATGGTCACCTCCATAGCCACAACTTCCATCCCTGGGCTCGCCTTCTTGTATATCTTGAGCAAGTTCATCTCTGCAAAACGAAAGGCATAAGATGATTCCCACAAACACATTTGATAGCAATATCAAGAAAAATAAAGCACCTAATTCAAAAACATAAATATAAAAAACTAAAAATCTTTGCCCTCCTCCATCACCGCAGGGTGAAATGCCGGCTCATCCCACAACGGGCTAACACCAGCCATCACCAGCAAAGGCTTCGTATAGACAATAGCAGGAGTTGGATTCTCGGTTAATAACAGAAATAAGGGAACATCGTGATCACGTAGTGGAGGCGGCTCGTATGTAAAAGGTACTTGAACATTACGCATCGGCAATCTAGCCGGAAGAAAATTATTGGACACAAAGAAGTATCGAGGTTTCCAATCTCGTAGACTTTGCAACAATTTACTAACACAACTAGGGAATTGTGGAAGACGGCGTTTCTCGAATGTAAACCAATCACCATCCACGCGGAATCGATAAAATCGACGAAACAGGGGAATGTTCGCCTCACCACCCAAGGCTTTACAAGCAATCTCTAAATGCATCACCCGAATAAACCCTAACGGGTGTACTTGCGAAAAATGCACAGCTAAAAATTGAAGAACTGAAAAAAGAAATGGAGATAAGGGATACTGAACACTACAAGACTAAAAATCTGAATAAATACGGTGATTCGATCGTTACAGGCCGTTGCATGATCACCGGGACCGGGTAAGCGGATGAAGCGACTCTAGAATCTGAAAATCGCGACAAAAGTTCCCAAATCCTCATGTGACAACACCGAAGGCGTCGAGCCCAATCCACGCCTATCCATTCTAACAAAACGCACGCAAAACTGAAGAACAAGATGAATAACTTACTCAAACAAAGGCGGTTCCAATCAAAAGGAAAGACGGCGGAAAATCAAGCGACGGAGAGTGAAATAGAAAAATGACAAATGATGGGAAATATAACCAATTCAGACACGTGACAAAATCCCTACCGCACATTCCAAAATCAAATCACAAAATTACCCTTCAAGCAGGAAACAGGAAAAACATTATTTTCAAAAAAAAAAAAAGAAACAAAACACAAGGCCAACAAAGCACCCAACGACTGAAATGACCTTTTGAGTTTAGGTAACGACCTCTTGAGAGCGGCATAACCTGAACTAGGGGGACTTGATTACGGTACATGGCAGAACCGTAAATAAACTAAAAGATCGTATAAGACAGAGGTTACATTTAATGAAGAGTAATCATGACAGTTAATGAAGCAATAGTTGAGGTTATGGCAAACAAACGGAAGGTGGCATGGTCAGCCGCACATCAATCATATGTCTTGGTGAGTACATAAGGTCCTTACCCGGTGGATAGAGATTAGATAAACAAGAGAGAAACCTTAGGGGAAAGACCAAAAGAAAAGTATATAAATGACAATAATAAGGAAGGCAACGACATTCAATACACTTCAACTACCGAAAAGATAAAGAATTAAAGAGAGAAACCACCGTCGGTATTAAAGGTCACCGTATGGTCCTTACAGAGAGAGCGTAAGGAGTTTCCCTTGTGTATCGTGTAATGTTGTTTGGAGTTTCTCTTATGTATTGTGTAATGCTGTAAGGAGATTTTCTTATGCATTGTGTGGTATTGCAAGTAGATTTTGTTATACTTCGTGTGGTATAATGTCGTTCTAACCACACTTTGTAAAGGAGTTAGTATCTTGGCCTTGTACGTGTCATCTACAACCAAATCCGCGGCAATTTGGTTTATCAATAGTAAATGTTGCAACTTGTTTCTGGTGAGTTTTGAAATTGACTTGATGGCCTGAGGGATGCCTTGGAGTTCAAGTGCTACATATTAAACAAAATATCAGCCTAAATCTTATTATTTGAAAAAATAAATTGATACATAATTTATATATTAAATGATTTTACCTATATTGTATTTATTTGCTACTAAATAAAATTACCTAAGATATGAGCAATAAGATTATATATAGCTAGCAAAACATATACCGAATAAGACACGATAATATATGTTTAACAAAAAGCTCACTATGCAGTTTTATACATTTTTTAAAATAATAAAAATTAAGAGGCTATGTTTCATAATTTCTCTTTTTTTGCTACATAAAACATATAACTATCAAGATTAAATTATTAAATCAAGTGTTAAACAAACCATTTTTATGTTTTATGTTTGCTTTAATCGTGTCGTATATTAGCTATTAAACACGATAAAACATGTTTTACCAGCCCTAATTCATCGGTGCATATCTGTTGATGAAGAGGCACATTAATTGTCGTACTTCTCATCATATCTGTTGGTGAAGAGGCACATTAATTTGGAATACTATCTACACTATTAGATGACTTGAAATATAAGTCAATATAAATTGTATTTGTGAACTTTATCATTTAAATATTTAAGTTTAATATCATATATAATATATCTAATATATATTTAATATATAAATATATTTGTAATATTTTTCTATTTCAATTTTTAAAATTTAATTAAAAACAATTATTAATTAAAAAATTCAAGGGTGCTTTATGAACCGCACAAAAAAAAAATTAAACAAATGAATCGATCTAAAGAACCACACTAAATTGTGAATAAGAATTGATTTTAATTCACTAATTGTGACAATTTACTTTAAGTTGTTGAAAATAATTGTTATTTGGAGCAGTTTTTGTAAACCATCACAATCAGTAAAAAATTATTTGGAGTAGTTTTATATATTATGGGAAGTATCAAATAAAAAAGGAATTTTTGTCAACTAATAAATTTTTTTTAAAACTTTTATCAAATTAATAATCCTTTTGTTTTGACATTTCGGTTTGTATAATATTCTGAGTTTTTAAAAAAATTTTATATTTAACAGAAAGTGAGAATATATTGGATATTTTTATGGCTTTATGCCATTAATATTTAAGTCTGTATTCAATTATGAATTCATGAATTTATACTTTATCATATACTTTAATAATTATTTTCAGGCCTAACGAGTTATATTTTGACTTTGTGTTTAGTTATTAAATCATGTTTTAAGATATACAAGTTTTATGATTATATGCAAAATATTTTGTCTGCCTACCTACTTGTAGGCACAAAGAGTAACTTTTAAACCCAACAAAAATGTAAATAAAAAAATCGTACAAACTAGTAAAGTATCAAAAATACCGTTACCTGACACCATAACTATGATCTCAGTAATGATATCATATTGGTTCTCAAATTTCAATACCGGTATCTTGAGTAGCGGTACCGAGGTAAGATTATAGTAAAAATACTTATATTGGTAAGAAGTGTGAGAAATATTGTGAGCCATAAATCTATAATGTAATTGTTAAGATCAAAGTTGTATTAAAAATAGTGGAAGAGTATTTTAGTCATAAACATTTTTGTTTACTTTTTATCATGTTTCCCCATTTTCTTAAACGAACATAATTTTTATAGACGATATTATTTTTTTAAAAAAAAAATTACACCAAAATAATGCGTCATTGTGTCTTTTAGTCCGTTATTGTATCTTTTTATTTGCCATTGTTTCTTTTTATTCGTCATTTTGTCTTGCTATTCTTTATAAAATAATGATCTTTAAAAAGAATAACGGTAAAATAACATAATCACATACTTTTTATATGTAAATCATAATAATAAACAACAACAAATTCATCTAATATATAAAAAAATAATAATAAAATCAAATCAAATAGTCAAAAACATAAAACATAATAATGAATACGTATGATACAATAACTTGAAATATATGTTACTAAAATAAGAAGTTTCGAAAAATAAAATGTTGAAATAACACAATATTGTACTTCTAATATGAAAAAAAATAATAAATTCATTTAATATATAAAACATAATAACAAAAAAACATGAAATAAGTTAAAACGTATAATACAATGATGAATATATTTAACACAATAACCTGAATGTAAAACATAATGATAAATACATTACACAATGACCTGAGCATAAAACACAATGATGTGTATATTACACAGTGACCTGAACGTAAAACACAATGATAAGTACATTACACATTGACCTGAACGTAAAACAAAATAATGAGTATATTACACAATGCCCTGAATTAAAAACATAATGATAATTATATTACACAATATCCTGAACATAAAACTTAATGAGGAATAAATTACACAATGACCTAAATATATAACACAATGACCAAAATGTATTTTTCAAAATATTAAGATAATTTATTTTTTTAAATTATTAGCTTTTGAAAACACAATGATGAAATAACACAATTATGTACTTTTAATACATAAAACATAAAAAATTAAATAACAATTTATTTAATGCATAAAAAATAATAACAAAATAACACATAATCATATAAAAAGAAACAGTAACAAAATATATCACACAATAATCTTAAATATTAAACACAATAACCAAATTACCCTTTTAAAAATTTAGAGAAATGTTACTTGTCAAACCAAAATCTTTTTCACAATTCTTACCAATATAATCCTTATTATTAGAACCTAAACCGCGGTACCAATACGGTACTCATCTCATCGCTAATTTATTTTTGACATAGTGGCACGTAGTAGCCTTATTAAAGTTCATATTTAAAAATTAATGTATTCAGCTTTTCCTAAAACGCACAAGAACTAATGATTAACAGGCTACAAGTAATTCAAAGCATCATTGTAATTAAAATTGCAAATTATTCATCTCAAAAGATGAACCATGGTTGCGCATTTTGAGAAAAGAGAAATACAATGGTTTATTTACGCATGCTAATATAATTATATTATGTATTCACTGAAAGGACATAAATATTGCCATAAAAAGATCATATTTTAAATAAATCATACGTGAAAAAGCGTTCTTATTTAAAAAGAATTAGGTAGCGTTTGATATTCATTAATGAATGGTGTTATGGAATTAGTCATTATGTTGGAATGAAAAGAAATGTGTTTGGTTACCACATAGGAATAGAATACATCATTCCTCAAGGAATGTGATTCATTCACTTTTGATGATTTTCTTTTCTTGTAGTACAGGTGTGGTTTTTTCATTCCTTTTTTTGAAGGAATGATCTGACCAATCACCCGACCCATGCCCAAAACTATTACCTGACCCATGTCCAAAACCATTATTTGACCCTTGACCTGACTCATGACCCGAACCATGATTCGAACCATGACCCAAACCATGACTCGAACCATGACCTGAACCATGACCCGAACCATGACTCAAACAATTACCCGACCCATGACTCAAACAATGGCTCAACCCATGAACCAAACCATGACCCGTCACATGACCTGACCCATGACACAAACCACGACCCGATCCACAAACCAAACTATGACTCAAACCATGACATGCCTCATGATCGAACCATGAGCTAAACAATAAACCGACCGATGATCCGAACCATGACACGACCCATGATTCGAATAATGATTATAACCATGACTCGACTCATAATTTGCATTTCATTGTTTTATCTTCTCATGTCTACCAAACAACAAGAAGTAATAAATCATTTTATGACCAGATGTAACCAAATATGACAATAATTTGGTAATGATCCATTTCTTTTCCACGTCCATTCCATTCCCTTGTTCATTCCATTTTCCCGTCTATTCTATTCATTCATACCAAATAGATTCTTATGGATTTATCCTGCATGTTACGAGGGTAACATTGCATTGAATAGGGAAAAAAACCCGTTAAATCTGTTAAAAATAAACCTTAAAACATAAATCACAAAAGTTACAAAAAATAATACTAAAAAAACGTAATTATTACTTGAAAATTTGGATCCTACAAAAATCAACACTCAATCGTAAACATTAAAACATAAAACACAAAGGTTTTTACAAATACTAGTAAAAAATAACCTTAATTCTAGTTTATTAACATGCGTATTACACATAATGTATAAAAAATAAGCATTGCAAAACAATTATTAAAAAAAGAAATGACGTAAAATTTTTAATATTAAAAAAAAGAAGTAAAGGTACATTTAATAAATCTCTAAATTTTTTGAACATTACAAATGGTATTAGAAATTTTAGATTTTCGAATTCATTAATTAAAACTATAAAGTTTGAAATAATTGGACATTCATTAATATTTGTAGAAAATGAATATGCGTTATTCTATTTAGATTTAAAAGTTTGACTTAAGTGTATTAAAAGCAAATAATTTTTAAATTTGTAAAGTATGTCATGTAAATAACATATAAAGACACCACGTTCAAAACAACATATGACATATTATTATTTAGCATTATATAGTATATATATTATTAAAACTAAAAACAAAAAAAAAATATTAACTCTTATTTTTTCTTATTTCTTATAAAATATAAGAACATGTTTTGTAAAACATAATAAATCACATGTTTTTCATGATTATACCCATGTTGTACACCCGTTACGATAGTTCGTGTTCATTATTCAATAGGTGTCTTGAAAATTCATCCCAATGGTTAAGGCTCTCACCTTTCAATGTAGAAGTCGTGGGTTCGAATCCATCCGAAGGCAGGTTTGAATGACGCCAGGTGAAGGGTCAGCTTGAGATTTATCACAGGTTTGATTCCGATTGGGGGGGGGGGGGCGAAGGTTTACCCATTCAATGGGGTTCCTGCGCATCAGGGGGTATGGGTTCACACGGCGGTTGGAGGAGTTGTGTAATCATTACTATTTTCAATTTTCTTTCAATTCTTGTAATGGTGTTCAATTCGACATAAATGAATGCTTGGGATATTATTTGAACATTTAATTTATGAATTTATATTTAATTAAATGTTACTTCATTAATATAGCAATACTAATAATAATAAAACAATACATAATCTAAGCTTTTATAAAATTTCATTTTTATAAAAGAATTATAATTTTTGAATCTTAAAAGTCATAATAGGTTATAATAAAATAAAATCATTTTATTAGTAAATAACCTATTTTGAAAGTTATAAATTTATATATATATATACACACACACACATAAATAATATATATATATACATAATAATAATAATAATAATACAATAAATTTATAAAAGGGTTTTTATAAAATTTTTATGTCTTATACAAATTATTTAAATTTATAAAGTCTAAATTGTTAAAAGTATATATAAGTTTTTATAAATTTTGAGATATAAAGGATTTATGTAACTTGAGGGACTAAAAGGGTCAGGTTTTGAAACAATTTTGTGAGGGGGAAAGTTTAAAACAAAAGGCTTCAACTTGGGAAAAGAATAAGGACTAAACTTGCAATCATCCCAAACTTTCCTTCTCTCTATACCCGGTTACAAATGGATACCCGACCGAACCTGACTTCAACCCAAACTTCCAACTCGTTTAATCACAGCTCAATTCAGCTCACCAGTTGAAAATTTGGAAATTATTCGAACACGGGATTCATTGTCAATCAACAATTATAACAATTAAAACTCAAAACCGCCGCGTGAATCGTTTACCAAATTAACCGAGCCATTAACGGAATTCAAACGCGTAATCACCGATATAAAATCAAATCAACATAGTCCATTTCGTTCCTTTAATCATTCCGAGCGACTCTGGGCAAGAAAATAGGAGCAACAACAAGTGGAGGACAAAATTCGATCTCAAGTTCAGCCGCAGACCTGCTCATACTCGATCCTATCAAATCCATTCTCAAATCAAGTAAGCAACACCTCTTTAGAACCGTAATAGAATGAGGATCAAAAGCTCTCTCCTTTTGATCACTCACATTCATCGAGCCAGACGAATTGAGATTGATTATAATTAGGATTAGGGTTCTTATGAAAAGGGGAACCGATTGCTAGATTTGTATAAAAAGAATTCATTTTCACCTCATTCAAGCGCCCCTCGCCTAGCCTAGCGGTTAAAGCGCTCGGGCTGGGCGGTGGGGATCCGAGTTCGAATCACATTTACCAGATATAAAACCTTTTTTTTGGTGCATTCCATCCGTTTTTAACCGTGTTTTTTTTTATAAAAATTTTTATCAAAAATCCTAAAAATCAATTTTTTTTATAAACCGGACACATTTAAATTTATTTTACTAAAATTTTAATTAGTTTCCTAGTAAAGACTAATTTAAATAAATACTTTAAATGATTTATGAAAATCTTAAATTATGTTTAACATGTATAAAAACAAAGAAAGTGATTTTTTTTAGTTTATGTATAATTTAAATAAAAGGATTTTAATTGAAGGTTTCAAATATGATTTAAATAAATCCTTTCATAAAGATTATTGAATTTATTTTAACACTAAAATAAAATTTTTTAAATGTGTTGAAAAATATTCTTTTAAAAATTTTTAAGTTAAAAATAACTTACATATTACATTAAAGTATGTTACAATGATTTTTAAAGGTTAAGAATATTTTCAAAAAGTAAAATACTTGTTTTTGATCAATATAATTCAAAGGATTATTTTAAGTTTATAAACTTTTAGAAGGCTAACTAAATTTTATAAAACTAAAATTCAAACATGCAAGTCTTTAAATACATATAGATGATTAAATGGATGGAAATCAATGCAATTTACAAACTTATAAAATTCAATTAGAAAATAATAAATAAAATAGAATATTAAATAAAATAGAATATTAAAAATTAATCCTTATCAATCTCAATTCGTCCGGCTCGATGATTGTGAGTGATCAAAAGGAGAGGGCTTTTGATCCTCATCCTATTACGATTCCAAAGAGGTGTTACTTACTTGATTTGAGATTGGATTTGGTAGGGATCGAGTATGAACACGTGTGCGGCTAAACTTGAGATCGAATTGCGTCCTCCGCTTGTTGTTGCTCCTATTTTCTTGCCCAGAGTCGCTTGGAATGATTAAAGGAACGAAATGGACTATGTTGATTTGATTTTTATACTGGTTGATTACGTGTTTGAATTCCGTTAATGGCTCGGTTAATTTGGTAAACGATTCACGCGGTTTTGAGTTTTAATTGTTATAATTGTTGATTGACAACGAATCTCGTGTTCGAATAATTTACAAATTTTGAATTGGTGAGCTGGATTGAGCTGTGATTGAACGAGTTGGAAGTTTGGGTTGAAGTCGGGTTCGGTCGGGTATCCGTTCGTAATCGGGTAGAGAGGGAAGGAAAGTTTGAGATAATTGTAAGTTTAGCCCTTATTCTTTTCCCAAGTTGAAGCCTTTTGTTTTAAACTTTCTCCGTCACATAACTGTTTCATAAACAGACCCTTTTAGTCCCTCAAGTTACATAACTCCTTTATATCTCAAAATTTATAAAAACTTATATATACTTTTAACAATTTAGACTTTATAAATTTAAATAATTTGTATAAGACATAAAATTTTTATAAAAACGCTTTTATAAATTTAATGTCTTATTATTATTATTATTATTATTATTATTATTATTATTATTATTATTATTAATATGGATAGCATATTATTGATGTGTATATATATATATATATATTATAACTTTCAAAATAGGTTATTTACTAATAAAATGCTTTTATTTTATTATAACCTATTATAACTTTTAAGCTTCAAAAATTATAATTCTCTTATAAAAATTAAATTTTATAAAAGAAAAGATTATGTATTCTTTTATTATTATTAGTATTGCTATATCAATAAAGTAACATTTAATTAAATATAAATCCTTAAATTAAATGTTCAAAGAATATCCCCAGCTTTCATTTATTTTGAATTGAACACGATTACAAGACTTGAAAGAAAATTGAAAATAGTAAGTATTACAGTCTCCCCTACTGTAGGGAATTTCGTCCCGAAATGACTAAGAATATGAATTGAATAACTAAGGTAACTTGGTTTTCATTTGATCTTCACGTTCCCAAGTAAGTTATAGACCTTTTTCAGAATCCCCTTTAACCAAGACAATTGGAATGCGCTTGTTCTTGAGGTTTTTGACTTCCCGATCAACTATCTTCACCGGTTTCTCAAGAAAGTGCATTGACTCGTCAATGAGAACTTCATCAAGAGGGATGCGGAGATTTTCATCGGCTAAGCATTTCTTTAGATTTGAGACATGAAAGGTTGGATGCACATTTGACAGTTCTTGAGGCAACTCGAGTCAGTAAGCCACTTCACCAATCATTTCCAAGACTTTGAAAGGGCCCATGTACCGAGAAAATAGCTTCCCTTTCTTGCCAAACCGAACAATACCTTTCCAAGGGGACATCTTCAAAAGGACCATATCCTTGACTTGAAATTCCAACGACTTTCGCCGTTTGTCAGTGTAACTCTTTTGCCTACTACAAGCAGTCGTTAGATTTTCACGAATACACATGATTTTAATGTTGTTTCTTGAACTAATTTAGGTCTAGTGATTTGAGCTTCACCTAACTCATTCCAACAAACCGGTGATCGATATTTGCGCCCATAGAGCGCTTCAAATGGAGCCATATCAATGCTAGTATGATAGCTGTTATTGTATGAAAACTCGATCAATGGTAGGTAGGTATCCCAATTCCCACCAATATCAATCACACAACATCGCAACATGTCTTCAAGTGTTTGGATGGTCCTTTCAGATTGTCCATCAGTTTGAGGATGGTAGGCGGTGCTAAGATTCAATTGAGTACCAAGAGCTGATTATAATGACTTCCAAAAATGAGCAATGAATCTACCATCTCGATTAGAAATGATATTAAGTGGAACACCATGTCTACACACAATTTCATTGATGTTGATACGGGCTAGTTCTTCCACTCAATTGTTTTCTCGAATCGGTAAAAAGTGAGCAGGCTTTGTCAAATGGTTAACAATCACCCAAATGTTGTCATAACCCCGAGCAGTTTGTGGGAGTTTAGTTATAAATTCCATAGCAATACCCTCCCATTTCAAAACTGGTATTTCAGGCTGTTCAAGCAATCCTGACGGTCGTTGATGTTCGGCTTTCACTTTTGAACAAGTAAGGCACTTAGACACAAAGAGTATGGCATCGTTCTTAATTTCCGGCCACCAATACTAAACCCGTAGGTCTTTGTACATTTTGTCAGCACCAGGATGAATAGAATATCTAGACTTGTGAGCTTCGTTTAGAATGAGTTCTCGTAACTAATTTTGATTTGGGATCCACAAACGGTTTTGAAAATGAAGTAAACTATTTGTTTTGGACTCGAGTTGAAGCTCAACATTCATTGGCATTTCTTTAGGTAACTTGCCTTCCAAGATCGTTCTTTGTTGAGCTTCAAGAATACGGTTTTGAAGATCGTATGAACTTTGAATACTTTGTAGGATGATTGACTTTCCATGAGCTTTTTGACTTAAAAGCATTGGTTACTATGTTTGCCTTAGCAGGATAAACCTATCTTTTTCTGGCTCTAAGACTAGGAGTTCTAGTGGTCGACTCGGTTCTTTCAAATTGTTTCTCATTATTAAGAAAAGGTAACAAAGATAAAATACGAGCCTGTTTTATAGCAATAGTAATTAATCGTTGTTGTTTCAAGGTCAATCTATTTACTCGTCTAGATAATATTTTTCCCTGTTCACTAATAAATCGACTAATTAAACTCATGTTTTTATAATCAATTCGTAACGGATTTCGCAATCGTAGTCGTTAAGCAATTCTACCCAACGCCTTTGCCTCATGTTAAGCTCTTTTTGACTAAGGAGTGTTGAAGGCTCTTGTGGTCAGTGAACACCACACACTTAGTACCATAAAGGTAGTGCCTCTGAATTTTTAATGCAAAGACCACCGCACCAAGTTCAAGATCATGGGTCGTATAATTCTTCTCATGGATCTTTAATTGCCTTGAAGCGTATGCGATAAATTTTCCACCTTGCATAAGCACACATCCAATACCTTGGTTAGAGGCATCACAATAGACAACGAAGTCGTCGGTACCATCGGGTAATGTGAGAATATGAGCATTGTATATCTTTTGTTTAAGAGTTTGAAAGGCATTCTCCTGAGCATCTTCCCACTTATATGGTTGCCTTTATGAGTCAAGGCAGCGAGCGATAGTGCAATCTTGGAGAAATTTGAGATGAACCTACGGTAATAACCTGTCAGTTTATTAAGTTTAGAATACGTATTGAAATGAATCTTAAAGAAATTACTAAGAGGTTATGATTTTGACCTGCTAGACCTAGGAAGGATCGGATTTCAGTTGTTGTTGTTGGAGTGTTCCAACTCTTCACCGTCTCGATCTTGGCAGGGTCAACATGAATTCAATCCTCGTTGACAATGTGTCCTAAAAACTGAACCTCTTGAAACCAAAATTCATATTTAGAGAACTTGGCATAAAGTTGCTCCTTTTTTCAAGAGTTCAAGAATCAAACGAAGGTGATTCTCATGTTCAGAATTTAACTTTGAGTAGATAAGGATGTCATCAATGAATACGATCACGAACTAGTCAAGATACGGTTCACACAATCGGTTCATTAAGTCCATAAAAACCGTCGGTGCGTTTGTCAAACCAAAAGGCATCACCATGAACTCTTAATGCCCGTACCTTGTACGAAAAGCTGTCTTTGGCACATCTTATTCAAGAACTCGAAGTTGATGATAACCCGAACGGAGATCGATCTTTTAGAAACACTTTGAGCCTTGTAGTTGATAAAAAAGATCGCCAATTCTTGGTAAAGGGTATCTATTTTTAATCATGAGTTTGTTAAGCTCACGATAGTCGATGCACATATGAAAAGAACCTTCTTTCTTCTTCACAAACAAGACCAGTGCACCCCAAGGAGATGAACTAGGACGAATGAATCCTT
The DNA here is from genome assembly GCA_009363875.1 of Mikania micrantha. Lineage (NCBI taxonomy): Eukaryota > Viridiplantae > Streptophyta > Magnoliopsida > Asterales > Asteraceae > Mikania > Mikania micrantha. The sequence continues at coordinate 56,828,758 of CM018691.1, read as the reverse complement.
TGTCAGAAAGTTCTTGCAATTGACTTGCAATTTATTGTAATTCGGTGGGTGCGAGTCGATAAGGAGCTTTCGCGACAAGAGTTGCACCAGGAACAAGGTCAATGCGGAATTCGACTTGTTGCTTTGGAGGTCGACCATTGATGTCTTCAGGAAAGACCTCAGGAAATTCATGAACTACAGGAATATCTTCCAACTTCATTTCTTCAACTTTGTTTGTACTACATGAGCCAAGAAGGACACATACTTCTTGCGTAGGTACTTTTGAGCTTGTATGCATGACATGAGTCGAAGACCTTTCGAGGCTTTATCCCCATATACTCGAAGCTCTTGAACTTATTTGATTGGGATTCGAATGTACTTCTCATAGCAACCAATTTCGGCATGATGTTTTGGAAACCAGTCCATGCCTAGTAGGAGGTCAAAACTCCCAAATTGCATTGGTATAAGATTAATTGTGAAGTCATGTGAATTAAGGTTCAAAGTGTAGTTTGGTATGATAGAATCAAGTTTAATTGTTTTACCATTGGCTACTTCAACACTAAAAGGCTCATTCATCTTAATTCTAAGGATAGCAAGTAGGGGTTCAAACTCTAAAGAAACAAAACTTCTATCGGACCTCGTGTCAAACAATATAGATGCATAAAGTCGATTTACAAGAAACGTACCGTTCACCACATCGTTGTTGTTTTGAGCTTGGTAGGCATTGACATTGAAGACACGACCCCTTGCCACTTGATTTCCTTGATTGTTTGGGGCCATCAAAGCATGGACCCGTCGAGGGCAAGTGTTGGCCATGTGGTTTGGATCCCCACAAGTATAGCATTTTCTAAATCCATTTTGCCTTGGAGCAGTGATGACTTGCACAAGTGGGATTAGCTTGAACCTTTGGCACCTTACAATTGATAGCCAAATGACCATAGTGGTTGCATTTAGTACATAAACGACAAGGGTTCGTGGCAGGGTGATGAAAGCTACCATTTGAACACATTGGAAAAGGACCCGTATAGGCTTTCTTGTCGGCTTGTGCATTAGTATTGGCAGGTCCAAACTGTTGAAGAGGAGTGGCATCAGTCACAGCAAAGTTCACATGACCGGCCTTTCTTTTGCGGTTCTTTTTGGAAGAGGAGGATGGCCCAGCTTTGGCCTCTTCCTTTGGTGCTTTTTTTGGACCTTTTGGTTGATATCCTCCTTCTTGGACCCCTTTCGAGTTAGAGTCCCATCTTTGACATGGTTATCTGTCAAAGTAGCAGCCATATGGATGGCATCAGTAATGGTAGCATGTTTGCTACTTAGCACAAGAATCTTGGATCACCATTGGCAAGCTACCAATGTATTTTTCAATCCCCCTTTCCAAAGGGGTCACCATATTAGGGTATAGGAGACTGAGTTCATGAAAGCGATTGTTGTAAGCAAGATCTTTACCACTATCTTCTTGGAGCTCCCAAAAACTCAAACTCGAGCTTCTTCGCCTCATTGCGGGGGCAAAACTCTTGGGTCATAAGTTCTTTGAACTTATCGCAAGTGAGTTCATTAGCAACATTTTCCCCAATGGTTCTTTTTTCATTGTTCCACCAGGTAAGAGCTCGTTTTTGTAAAGTCCCCGCAGCATAACGAACCTTCAAATTGGCCGGGTAGTTACTATTCAAAAAGGTACTCTCCTTACCCTCAAACCATTGGAGCAGTCCAGTTGCCCCACCCGACCCATTATACTTAGGTGGGTTGCATGAGTTGAAGTGCTTAAAGGAGCACTTAGGTTGGTTGACTTGTTCGGGATTTGGGTTGACTGGGTTGATATTGAGTTTTTGGTGTAGTTGTGCAACCATATTAGGTAGCACGGCTTCCATTTGGCGAAAGATAACGAAAGCAATACGATGTTTGGCAGCACTATGAGCCATCTAGATAATAATAAGAATTGATTAGGAATTGAATATGAATAGATCACAATAGAAAACATTTAGACTTATGACATTTGTTTTATCTTAGATATAGTAATAAAGGGATTATTACTAATCATAGATCAAATGTCATGGAATATAAAAACATATAACAAATCATTTGGTTTTACTCAACATGAGGAATGGTATTCAAATTGAACACCTTGTGACATATTAGAATTATTTGGTTTGCAAGATGTTTGGTGTGATATGCTTTGGCCTTTAAGTGATCATACTCTCATTAGAAGTCCATAAGAAAGCTAGACTGGTCCACAGTACCTCGGGGATTTATACAAATAGCTTTCCTAGACAGGAATTCCAACTACCGGTACCACACCCTTCCAGTTACTACATATCCACCTCATAAACCTAATTCTAATGGGATTATAAAATCAATATTGGGATTTCCTAAACTTAAATTCTCTAAGGAATATTAGGCATCAAGCCTATTGAATTCATAACTTATCAGCTAACAATCACTCGCACACACATGAGATTAGAATAGAGTTCACTTAAAAGCAAATTCTAAGGTAATTTCTTAAGCTAAGTAATCTCCATTATATGAAGCCATCTTAAACTAAGGCATTCTTAGCTAAGTGTAAGCAAGGAATTTATTTAACTATGGCTTTTCTGTATAGTAATAAACTAAGGCTTTCCTCTATGGTAACAATTATAATAAAACACATAATGAATATTTATATATATATATATATATATATATATATATAACACATAGCACATAAGCAAGTAATAAAAAATAATTGAAATATGAGATAACTCATATTAGGGTAATCTTAGCTATAGTCTAAGTCACCATTTCTAATAACCTAAATTCCTATAACCAATGTCTCTGATACCAATCTGTCACACCCCCAATTTTTATCTAATGGAATCATACCGTTTGGGACGTGACAAACCAGGATCTCAGATCATTAGACATAACGAAGACCTCTATATGATTTTCAAACATACTTTGGTCTAAAACTGTAATATCAAAGTTCTAACGTTGCGGAAGCGTTTTTAAAACAATAACAAACATAACGGTTTGAAAACTGTAAATTACAAAGCAAAGTCTCAAATGTTCAAATCCAAAACAACAGTAATGTAAAATATGCATGCGACTCGATCTCCTAGTCCATGCTTGCTTGATCTTGTACCTTAACGTCCTGAGAAAACATGTAAATCAAGTCAACACAAAGGTTGGTGCATACACAGGTTTGTTTGATCACAAATGTTTGAAACAACTGTTTGAAATGAAATGTTTGCAGATAACATAATCACACATGCATAGTCATGATAGCTAGTCATTTGTACTATTTACATAAGCGGTCGACACCGAAGATGACTATTAGAATGTATTTTTTGCCTTTTTCCACTATTGTCTAGTACAAACAATAGTAATGTGAATTGGCTAGTCAAACACTTGCGTAGACCTACAATCTACCAAGTGAGGTTTGTCAAACCTAATAGATCTATTTCCAACTACCACGCTTTGCACTACGGCAAACTAAACGGTTCGATATGTAAGGACTTGTAATGCTATGTTCGCACTTAATGTAAACAGCTAACTCATGCAAGTGATATGTATCTAAAATGTTTGTTTCACATGTTTTCTCCCCCAAAACAGTAAAATAAGAAAAGGGGCAGTGTAGGCACCTTTGAATGTAGCAGAATGATCAAACACACGTGAACTCGCGTAGATAATCCTCTACGAAAAATCTGTGTTTAAACAATAACGTTGTGTTATTCGGGATGTCGTTTTGTGTTTGAAATTACATACGTGTCAACATACGTATGTTAGACTTGTTATAAACGTACATAAGTAAGTACGCGCGACTTTGAAATCGTTTAATAAAATCATATAGTCGTTTATGATTTTATTTAAATAAGTGTAATTATACGCGATCTTAATTGTGGTTAAAAATATAAATTTTATCGTTTTATTTTGTTCGGGATGAAATTCTGGTTCCAACGCAATTCGAATGGGTCAAAACGGAGTTAAAACGAATGAGATATGATCAAAACATTAAAATTTTGCTTTTGTGAAAACCTGTAGGCCATCAGATTCGAACCCGCGACCTACTACACATAACACAAGCACCCAACCATCTGATCTGGTTGTGGTTTTGTGTTAAGTTTCGATTTCAAATGGTTTTAACCATAATCAAGTCGGGTTCCCTTTGCTAAACCCTAACCGAACCATAGAACCCCAATTGGGCCCCAATTCGAATCCAATCGACCCTAAAACCTTAGGGGTTTTGTTCCAGGGATCTAGTCGAGTCTCATGGCTGTTTTAATTCAATTATTCATCCACACAGGGTCCTAATTCGAACCCTTTATTGTTTCGAATGACTATGTTAATCTCTTATAAAAATTTCTTCAATTCATGAATGTCTGACCCAATCCACATAGGGTTTTCATTAACACAACAATTTCGGAGGTTTCTGTAACAATTAATTTCGTTTTTTGAACTCAATCTCGATCCAAAGCCCAAAACGATTTTATATAAGAACCCTAGAGCCGGTTTGTATTGAATTCGATGCTACTGAACAAGATTTATATAGGGTTTATCTTAGTCGAGTCTTGCTGAAACTAGTAGTGACATTCAATTTGATTTTTAAACTCATTATCTCGAAAACCCCCAAATCATTTCACCTCAAGAACCCTAATTGTCGAATTCTTAAACTTCGTTATTATTTCATGAAATTCGCATATGGGTTTTGTTAATCGGGATCCTCTGAAGCTAAGGGTAGCAAACAATTTGATTCTTGCATCTATTTAAATCAAAACCCCCAAATACGTTTATAAAATAAACCCTAGGATTCGAGATCATAAAATTCGCTATTTCGAATTGTTTTTAACAAAGGGATATCATCAATCATAAGATTTCGAACCTCTCTGTGTGATTTAATTTAACTTTTAAACATGTTTGCATCAATACCCCCAATTCGGTTCAAACGATGAACCCTAGCTATTGAATCCATATAATTCAATGCTAGAACCACGAATTCTCATAGGGCTATGCTTAGTCGAGTTATTTAGGTTGTGTAGAAACGAATTTGCACCTGGTTTGATGTAGGATCGATGTAGTTCAGTTCCAAGCCCTAGTTTCGGCCACTCCAAGATCGAAATCTTCTGTCTTGAGCTGTTGGGATCGAATTGTTGAGTGCACTAGTTTCTAATTGTGCCGATGGGAGTTTAGGAACCCTCAATTTGATTGATTTAATTCGTATTATACAAGTTTGATTTGAACCAACTTCGGTTGCGACTTTTAAGTTATCATTTCGCTTAATTCGAGCGTTATGATTGTAATTAACATTAAATTGATGATGGGGATCATTATTGTGACTGTTATGATCGATATCCTTTGATTAATTTCTATGCATAAATGAAATTTCGAGTTTCCATTGAATTTTACTCAAAATTTGACTTTAAAAGTCAAATTTGGTTATTTCTTATAATTATATGTTAATTCCTAGTAGTTTAAGTGATTGTAACCTGTTTTATTTCAATATAACCCTTTTAGTTTGATTTTGTTTAATTTCGTATCGTTTCAGTTAGTTCTGGGTTTAACGGAGTTAATCCGAAAAGTCGGATTGTCACAATACCAATCTGTCACACCCCAACCAACAACGAAATACGTTGGGGCACGAGTTTGATTGTTCATAAGCTCATGGTGCTATGTTAAAGTTTGAATACATTAACTACTTAAATAAAAGCATTCATTCAAATAAAAAACACTAAAGAGTCATTACAATAATTCAAGTTCAAACCAAAACATTACAATAAACCAAGTCTAAACATTTGATTTAAATAAATTAAACTAGTTCTCTAGACCTATCCTATGTCTTCATTTCCTTTCTTCCTTAACATGTCACACATGTAAAATAGAGTTTGTCAACTATTTTAATAGTTGGTGAGTTCACACACTAAGTTTGAATACTAAGTATAAAAGGATGCAAACTATAGCCTAACTAGAATATGTATCAAAAGCATAGCAAACATACAAGTTTGAATAATAGAATGAATCAATGAATAATAATAGCTTGTGTCCAAACAAGTATCCTTACATAATAATTCGAGTATAAAAATACAAGAGCTATCATTTGTAATTCAACAGTTTGCTATGTGTACTTTTCACCTTTTTCACACAAAGGCAAAAGCCATTGCGAAGATAGTATCTAACCATCTTAGGATACTAAGTACTAGCTTGCTTGACTGGCAACACACATGGAATCAACACATTGTATAAGCTTAGCATCTAACACATAAAGCTAACTGGGTCTAAGGCTTGCGTCATATATTGAACGAATAATAGAATAAATAATATTTTGAATACGACATGTGTAACATCCCAAAAACAAATAGTAAAAGGGAGTGTGAAGAAACTCACCTTTTAGAATTCTAGCTAGTTCCAAGTCCTTGATTTAAACAATAAGGAAGTAAGGCTATCTACTCACCTATAATTTGAGTAATTCAAGTCTTAGCAATCCTATATTTTAAGTTCAAGGATCCTAAAACTATGGCATCCTAATGGAAGTCCTAGTTTGAATGAATCTATGTTTTGAATGGATACTTAGAGGAACTAAGCTTATAATATTGATTTAATAGAATATAAGTTGTATTTTTTTTATTTATCAATATTATTTTTATGAATAAACTAAACTTATAATATTGATTTTGTAACATCTATGAAATTTTTAATAAACAATTATATTTATTAAACTAGTAGGAAACCCGCGCGATGCGGCGTCGGAGACAATTTACAATGTCGTACACGTTTTTTTGTTACTTTTATCAAGTATCTCACAATATATTATATGATACTTCTATCTAGATGAAGAATTCATGTGTGAATAAAACATCTTTTTGCCATCACATAAGTCAATAGATATAATTCTTCTGCTATGAAATTCATATGTAAGAATTTAGATTTAGTATTTAATAGTTTTCAAAAAAAAGCTTCAAAATCAATCGGATGAAAGATAAATGTATTAGTAATTGCACTTGCTTTCATTTCTTTGACTTTGCTGAACTGGTAAACTTAACAAAACCTCTTCGACTTCGTTTGCAGTTACTAACGGTAACTACCCAACTAAGAATTTGCATAAATTATGTTTTTTTAACGGCACTTGATCTCAACGTGTGAACCTCTGATTTCCAGGCCACGTCACCAAGGTCTAGTTACCATGACCTCCGTTGAGACCCACCACCACCCCAGGAGAAAACCACACCGGAAAACCCCCTGACCTCCCAAGGACCCCTATTTCGCCTTGGGAGGGATTTGAACCCGTGACCTCCCACAGGGAAGCCAAAGGGGTAACCATTAGGGTAGAAGCCTTTGGTTAATCAGTTTGTATTTGTTCCTTTGTAGAGCCATCATACAACACAATCAAAATGAAACTATAATAAAACCATTAACACATTTGTAAAAGAAATAAAATGATAAGATTAAGTTCAATCAAATTATAAATCCTATAGAATATATTTATAACAAATTTTGTAGGGACACTAATTGGAAAAAACCGAACACTTAAATAAACACAAAAACATGTGTATAAAAACCCACATACATATATTCTTACTAATACATATTACAGAGTTATAAAGTGGATATTATATAGATTCAATTTCAAAATTTCACACTTTGTTCTACTATGGAAGTAGTTGATGTGTATATCAAGCCCTAACATCGACAGCAATATGATACAAGAGTTGAATTGATATATATTACCTTATTAGCACAAGATACAACTTTTTGCCTTTTAGCAACATTAGTGAAACATGTGCCTATCTATGCCTATATCAGTGATTGCCTAAGCCTAAAATCAACTCAAGATATACCAACTACAAAACCCAAGAACACAAAATGATATAATCTAACTCAAATGTTTTAAGAAACCACAACTTTGTTTTTTCTTTAATTTCACTATTTTTGAATGTGTTCTAATTAGAAATGAACTCTCAAAACTTACATGTCAATCTGCAAATGGTAAGACCATTAAATCCAAAACATTTTTAATCATATGTTAAAACTGAAGCAACATACCAGAACATAAAGTCAAACCTGAAGCATCACACTGCAACATATAAAACACCCCAACCCAAAGATTTTTAAAATCACATGTTTTTTCTAATTTATTTCAGGGGTAATTAATGAATGTTTTAAACAATAAACCAAGAGAACCCACAAGAAGCTTTTGCAGTTAATGGTGAGATAGAAGAAAAGTTGTTTTCTTTTGCTAAAACAGTTCATTAGTATGCATGATCATGACGTGTATAATCCAATGCAACTAACACAACTTAATAACAATAACCACATTTAAGTTCAAACAAATAATGATTAAACTAAATAGTGATTTCAATTGCACAAAAACACTAATTTTAACAAAGACCAAATGCGATCATGATCAAACTCCGAAACTATAAAAATGGAAGTGTTATAGCCACATGTGCAAAACTAATCCAATGTGTATCCAAATCTATAAAAATGTCCCAAATTATTTATATAAAAAGTGTACAAAAATAAAACTTTAAGACCTGTATAAATCTACATACATGTACAAGAACCTAATTGTTAGTTTAAACCAAAAAATTAGATATCTAAAAACCTTTACAAATACACATCTACATACGCATCAAGTTAGTTTTTAAAAATAGAACTTTGAGTTTTTATATATACACATGAATTAATATACACAAATGAATTAGAAAACAACCTGATAAACTAAATACACATACAAACCAGTGCATGAAACTACAATTAAATACCTATATACAGCTTGCGATACTCGGATTGTTTCTCAGAGTCACCTAAATCAACAAACATAAAGTAGAAATCTATAATTGGTAAAAAAAAGCTCAAGTGTCACTAAAAAGAACTTACAATTTTTTTGCATAATCACACTTTGACCTATATCCAACGTGTATCCATATCTATAAAAACCACCAAAATCGTTTATTATAAAATGGGCATAAATCATTTTTAAAAATGAAACTTTAAGTCCTGTATAAATCAACATACATACATGTACAAATAAATACTTGTATGATCAAGGTATTTTTTTTGTTTGCTATGGTTTTTTTGTTTGCTAACCAGACATCATTACAATTTAAGCCATATTCCATTGCAACCAACAAATTATTAGCAGGGCACCACATTTTAGTTAAAACAATAATGATCAAACTTATTAGTGATTTCAAATGCACAAAGACACTAAATTTAACAAAAACCAAATGCGATCATGATCACACTTATAAGCAATTCAAAACAATAAAAATGGATGTGTTGTAGCCAAATGTGCAAAACTAATTCAATGTGTATCCAAATCTTTAAAAACCTCCAAAATCATTTATTATATAAAGTGTATAAATCATTTTTCAAAATGGAACATTAAAACCTGTATAAATCAACATACATACGTGTACATATACCTTATGGTAAGTTTATTCCAAAAAAATAGATTTCTAAAAACCTTTACAAATGCACATATACATACACATATACAAAAATCAGAAAGTGAAACCCTCGTCGTGTTCGTTCGGGTGACGATTCGAACGAATACGCGCGAAGGTGACGCGATTTGACGAAACATTTAAAATAATTGTTTTCGATAAAATAAATTAAGAAAAATGGATTTAAATGATTTACTAAGAATAACCACCTTAAAAACCTAAAAATAAAACCCTTTTATTTGAATCCGTAAAATACGCGGTTACGATCCGGAAACGCAAAGAAAGCGAGAACCGAGCAACAGAAACAAACCCGAACACCCGCGGGGTATAAAAACCCTAAATGAGTTCATCTTTCTTATTTACTCCCTCACCTACACCTTTCTCTCTCTAAATTTCCGGCTCACCTCTCTCTCTCTATATTTTCAACCTTCAAACACCAAGATTTCTCTTAATACTCAACCAAATCGCGCAAACTTGGTGCCAAATCGAAGCTATCATCATCCTCTACACGAAAGTACAGCAGATCAGGAGTGGAAACCCCTGAATCGGAGGTAAACGAGCTTGCAAGGTTCGGATTTTTAGGGTTTTGTAACCCTATGTTCGAACTCCTCATCCAACCGGCCCAAACCCTTTTCTTTTCCACCCTACACCTTAGAAAGTAGACCACACATACACAACCACAGAGAACCACCATTAATATCGGCTAGAGCTCGAGATGAACTCCATGGGAGTGCTCGACTTATAGCTAGCCGAAGGAAACCATTCGGCCGAATGGATGAGGACCGCATGGCCAGCACAACCGATGGAGGGGCCGACTGAATGACCCATTCGTGGGTCATCCATCATTCGGTCGTGTGATGTTCATTCGGACAAGCTTCATTCGTGGAGCCATTTGAGTCGGTCGGGGGTCCTCTTCTCATTCGCATGATAACACTCATTCGGCCAATGCATGGTCCATTCGCCCCTCATTCATTCGACCATGCTTATTCGGATGATGCATCAGTCGGCCTAACATCATACGACCACATGGTTTATTGCGAACAAACACTTGAATCAAACTCAATTGAACAACATGCATGGGGTTATTATGTTAAGGGGATTTACTACAAAGTTGGTGGACAGCTTTATTAATCCCATTCAATAACATCTATAAACTTTCCTTTGTAAAAGTGTCAAGAAACCAAATCTTATAAATGAGTTATGTAAGAACACTTTTAAATAAGGATGATCATTTCAAGAATTACAATGAGTAGAATAAAAGAGGTTACGTATCAATAAACCTAAGTCTTGAACTTAGCTAATGATATGATTTTTCCCAAACTTGATCATATGATAACTAAGGGTGAGTTTAAACCGAAATTTTTAAACAAAGAATAACATGATATGCTAAGCTTAACCTAATCGGTTAAGTGTTAGTATGTTCAATCACAAATGAGTTAGGGTTAAGTGATACCAAATACTTTCAAGTGTTAGCCAACTTTAGGGCTAACACACACTCACACAAATACCTATAACTTATATTTATAAGTTACAAACGACATAAAATCAATACAGGATCGTGAAAAAAATCTCAAGAACAACAACGAGCGTGTGCATTTCTTGTTATTACTTAGTCAACCACTTCAATTACAGGGTGAGTTCATATGCCCCTTTTCTAATCTTACTGATTTCAAATTTCGGGGCTGAGAAACATGCCAATTCTTTTGATTATTTAAAAGGTTTAGTACAACATTTCAATTATACTATGATTTAGATAATATTGTTTATTCTTTATTATCGCTTATCATTGTATGCATGCTTGTGTGATCATAACATAACTGAGATATCTAGGATGAACATGATAATATAGCTTCATGATTACATCAATACAATAGAATAATACAAGTTGTAAGATTATATCTTATAACACTTTATTATTCTTACAAGAATAAATAGTAAGATAACACTCTGACAATGACATGAACAAACAAGAATGATAAGATGAAAACATAATTTCAGGATATCATTCACCACCCGAGTTAACTAATTGTAGTAAGACTAGTTCTTACAACACTATGATTATAACTTGGTGAAGACTATGGGATAACAAGAGACAAATACAAGGGATAACAAGAATGATAATCATGATAACATAATTTCATGATAACAAAATCATTCACACATTTACTAACATCGTGTAATAAGACAAGTTCTTATAACACTTTGTTAAAGACAATGAAAACACATAACTTTGAGAACACAAAACAATTGATTACTATTAAACTGTCTGTATTATATCACAACAATCATGTGTTCATGAGGTCATATTCCATTATAAGTCCCTTCTAGAGAATCGTTTACCAGTTAATTTAGTGCGACTAAACCGAAAATAACGTAGTGGTACCATAGGTTTGACAAACCGCCGGCGAGTGAGGTCGGTACGTTGATCGTATTTTATCATTTTCCGGTAACATATGACCGGTAACAGGGCGACTCAAGTCAGGTTTGGTAATATACACATGGTGATATTAATCTACAGTAACTAATGGTAATTCAATCCTTCGATTCTATTGACTGTTAGACCGAGGAATTGATTTTCTCTCGTGTCATATTATCAGTAATAGTTTCATTGAAGTCTATGAGAACACAAATGTGATATAGGTAAATCGGATGCATTGTGATCTGATTACGTGAGGACCACAATAGATTCCTTTTAGGCTCTATGCATTCCAAGATGAAAACAATTTTAACAGGTTAGCTATAACAAGGATAAGATTGAATAAATCTATTTTCCTTAAAACACTGAGGGTTTATCAACACTTCGGTTTGGTAACTTTAATCCCTCATCTTCTATTATTCTATCTATATAAAACATTGGGTGATGAACACAAATTCATGGGTGAATATCAATTGGGATGAACACATGTGAGATTGAAATGGATGTCCATAGTTGTATTGCAAGTTGTGTTGAATTCTGTTAAGTATGTGGTGGGATGGCGTCTGGGCAGGTTGTAGGCTCGACCCTTTCGTATGCCCTATATATAAGCACACTTGATGGGATGAAATACTACTTGTAAGGATAACTATGGAGAGGCCATTGTGTGAGACAAATGAAACAAACCTCAATGAGACTTGTGTATAAAATTGTGATTATGAATGATAACAAATTAATGGTTTTCTATTACTAAACTTATGAACTCACCAACCTAGTGTTGACTTTGTTTAAATTCATGTTTTCTTAGGTGACGAACAGGTTTAGTCACCAGCATTCAGGACTTAAGCTAGTAGACTTTTAGAGGACCTAGCTTCATTTTGTGTTGTGCATATTTTGAATGACAAAACTGTGAATCATCTTTTGTAAATCTTGTGCAGATACAATATAGAAAACTCAATGATTCTTTCGGGTAGAACTACTTAGTTAAATTATGAACATAACAATGTAATTTAGCTTTGTAATTCTGTATCAATGTCATGTTAGCATTTCTCATTTATATATCATGTGCCATGTAAACGATTTGATCATTTTGATTATCACACGATATCGCGCCCCGAGAACCTTCCGCCCGACGGGAAAGTCGATCCAGCCCGCCGGCTCGGGGTGTGACAAGAAATGAAGAGAGCTGACACCTCCTCCTTGTCGGAACAAGACAAACCACCGGCGCAAACCACCACAAACCCGTCGTCCATCGGTTCGACAAGCCACAGAGCCTGTAGTTCTGAGTTGAGTCGACTGGATAAAGCAATCGCAGATGTGTGTTATGAGGTGGAGAAACACATCAAAGAACCAGTTCCAGAGGCTATGGAAGATGGTGGATCAACCGACGATGGGAGATGCGGACATGGTCTGGAGGTAGGCCCAGGCGGCCTGTTTCATGAGCCATTTTAAGAATCGAAATCTCGTCACCCGATTGGGCGGCGAAGGAGGGGGATTTCAGGGACTGGATGACGGTAGTCGGATAATATCCCGATGGGAGGTGTCGGAAGGTGGTTTAGAGATACCGGTTCGTAATCGACCGATCCTCAATCGGCATATTGTCGTTGTTCATGACGATAACTTTGTTGTTCGTACTGGTGATGAAAACGATTTCGTGGGTCTCTCCTCCTCCATGTCGTAGTATTTCTTGTTCTCCATTGATGTTCATTCTACAGGTGAACTTTTAATTTTCATTTTGATTTTTTAGATTTCGCACTTTGATTTTACCCTTTTTTGATGATGAATGCCCATCAATGTGATTTGATTTTGAATTATTGTTATTGTAATAATGGTGCAATAGATCTAGAAAATGTCTGCAACTTCTTTGTGGTGTTTGGTGTTGACGATTAAACTGGCCGGAGATTCGATGAAACAAAGAATTGGAGAACAAAAGGGGTATTTTTATCATTTTAAGAATTTAACGGAAAAAGACAACGACCATCCACTCCAGAGACCACCTGTGTTACGTTTTTGCAAATTTTTCGCCCACCGTTGTAATTTCTCGAAGTTATGGACCACTAGTTCAATCCAGGCATCCCACAGGGACCATCCGTGTAATTAAGTCTTTTTTTAATAGTTCACAAGCTAGAATGAAAACATGATGTTAGGGTTCGGTAAATAATCCTACTATCGATTGTTATTTTTTGTTTATTTGTATTTTGGGTTAGAAACCCCACGGATTTAATAAATTAACACTAAATTACACAAATTGTTCTTTAAGTTCACAGGTCATTTAGTCATTAGTGTGTATATTATAAAGCAAAAATCCTTTGTGGGGTGATTTTACTGTTCAATTTGTTACCTAGTTATAATGCATATGGCACAATTGATTTATACATACATGACATCTCACACTCTGTCAATTAATTCCCGCAGTCACCAGCATCGCTTCGATCATCTTGGTTTCTTCGGTTTCCCTCTCACTTCCGTGCCTTTGTTCCGCTTACAGTTGTCTCTGTATCTACATGCGTCATTGGTTGTTTAGTCGGTGATAGAATCAGTTGCCTTAGGTTGTAGGCTATGGATGATACGTGTCTTAGGTGATGGTAGGTGGCCACCATGATGGGGATGGAGGCCGATCTTTGTGGCTGCCTCTCCTCTTTGTCTTTTGTTTCATGTTCTGTTGTTAGATATCGGAGATTAGTGATGGAAATAGTGGTAGGTCTGAGTAGGGTTTCTAGTTTGATTGGTGTCTATGATGAGTTCTATGAAGATGATTTGGAAAAGGTAATAGATGGTAAGTTTAAACCTGCAACTTGCCTTGCAACCATACTTTTGGGGAACTCTAAGCCTCTCAAAGGTATTGTTAACACATTGATTATGCTTGACTGATTTTAATTAGAAAATGGTTATTTACAACATGTCTTTTTTTTCCCTTAAGATTTCAATCTCTTTGATTCAATTTTGAGAAATCTTTTTTAATATTTCATCTAGTACTTGATTATTTACTTAATAAATCTTCTTTTCTTAAAGTATGAATTATATTTTTGTTTTTCTTAGATTGTATTTTCATGTGTATTTGAATATGATATTTGTGCATTTATGGTACATGTTTTGCTTGATTATGCTGTAACCTTTAAGGTTTTTGTAACTAAATTCAAAATATAATTGTGCCAAAGTTGTTATAAATAAAAGTTATGGAATATTTTAAATTTTTAGTTCATAAACATATACATATCAATTCATATATATATATATATATATATAAGAATAAACACGCACACATTCATATATAAATATATTTTTATATTTTCTAGTTTAAATTTAATTTAATCTCAAAGTAAAGCATTTTGAACCATATATGTAAGGTTGTTACTTATATATACATATATAAAAATAGTTGTGTATGTATGTATATACAATTAGATATAATTTAATAAAAAAAAATGATAAAAATAATTCTTATTATGTACGTGTAAGTTGATAAAGTTTAAATTAGAATTTATTTATTTAAATTTCTTAAAAAAATTAATTAAGAATTTATGAAAATTGTAAAGAATTATTAGCTAGTAACTGTAACCTTTACAAATTTTGTAATTAATTATAAATCATAATTGTGCCATAATATAATAAAAGAAAGATCATGGTAATTCTCTAATTTAATTACAAAACATACACACACATACACACACACATACGTACGTAGGTACATTCATGCATACATACATACATCCATATATGGATGTGTGTGCAAACATCTCACTACAAACCAACCAAACATACACTATTTAAAAAATAAATATTAATTTCAAACATTAGACATCTATTTTAGAAAAATATAAAGTTAAATACTTAATAGAAAAATCATAGTTATCTCAAATAATGTCGAATGGTCTAACTTTCAACTAACTAAGATTTTTTTATAAGATACAAGTTTCAAATGGCTGGTTTTCTAGTTTAAATATTTAGATAATAAATATAACATTGAAATTTAAAAATAAAAACCCATGTAACGAACGAATATGAATAAATATACATTACCAAACGTTTACGAACATAAAGAAATGAACAAAACTTTGTTTATGTTCATTTAGTTAACTACATAAGAAAAATTTGTTTGTGTTTTTCTTTTATGAAACAAATGAACATAAAAGAACTTCGTGCTAGACGGTTCACGAATTCTTTGCTCGAAATATTCACGAACCGTTTGTTCTAACATTCCTTCGTTTTGGTCTAGTTGGTAAGTTATCTATGGGTGGTCTAGCTGGTAAGTTATCAATGGGTGCTCTAGTGTGCTCATGTTAGCATTTGGGTGCATTAAATCGTGTTTCAAAACATTTTTCTCCACCACTTATTAATTTTTTTTGAACAACATTTGATCTCAACGTATAAATCACTGGTTTTCAGGCCACGTCACCAAGGTCTAGTTACCATGACCTCCGTTGAGACCCCACCACCTCCCAGGAGGAAGCCGCACCGGAAAACCCTCTAACCTCTCAAGGACTCTTATTTCGTCTTGGGAGGGATTTGAAACGATAACCTTTAATTTGGAAAGACAAGGGGTACCGCTAGGACAAAACCCTTCGATACCATTTATTAATTACATGTCATGTCCCGCTTATATGCAACTCAGTATAATGCTTTAGTTGCTTTATATCACCATAAGGAAGTCCCTCGGTATGAAATCTACATTCACATTTGTTAATGATATTGATGTAGTTTAAAGCAGTGAAGACTAAAACTGAAGGGTGAGACTGCCCAATACCGATTTAGCCAGTGCCTTACGTTTGTATGTACATGAAAAATGAAGCTATTTAAGAAGTATTGCAGATATATAGCTAATACCATCAATTTATTTTGTATGTCGCAGAGATTGAAACTCAGCATAATTCGAGTGTGTGTTTTTTTCTCTCTCTCTTTCAAATGACAACCAAATACACCCTAAAATCTCGTTCCCAAATCCATATATTATTCACTTTGTAAGACTAAAACATGTATTCATTTTGTGAGACTTGAACTAATATTATTATTGCTACTAATATATGTACATAAACTTAATTTTCTTGAATTCGTTGTTTATTATATCTAGTGGTGCACAAAAAAACCGGTTACCCGAACCGAACCGGTTTTGGGACCGGTTAGAAACCGGTTTGGGAACCGGTTATTGGTACCGGTTTGTGCTACGTGGAAAAACCGGCGGTTAGAGACCGGTTGGGATTTTTTTGGGCGAAACCGGTTTAGATTCGGTTAAAGAAAAACCGGTTTTTTTGACCGGGTAGAAACCGGTTAACCGGTTATATTTCAAAAATCTAGCCGTTACTAGCCGTTGGAGACAAAAAACTAGCCGTTGACACCGGTTAACCGGGTATTAACCGGTTAACCGGTTAACCGATCGAGCAAATTAAAAAAACTAGCCGTTTCTAGCCGTTTTTTACAATTTTTTGGACCATTTTGCCCCTAAATGTTAGTATAAATAGATGGGGATTGTTTTGGTTTGATCACACAACATCTTACAACATCTCTTCTTTTTAAACGCTCGAAAACGATCAAATACGCTCAAAAAACGATCTCCTACTTCTTCTCGATTCAATCTTTATTTCATCCATGGCAAGCTCACGAAGTGCTCATAGTTCCGTTGGTGTTGGTGCATCCACTTTAAACGAACCAACCGTTGTTAGAATAAAAACTACAACGAGGAACAAAGAGCTATTTCAACATTTCGACTTATGCGAAATGTCGAACGGTGTCGATAAGGCACGGTGCAAAGGTTGCGGTACTTTTCTTAAACCGGAATCTAATTCTACTTTAAGAAGCCATTTGACGAAGCATTGTGTTGTTGTCAAAAATAATCCCGCAAACGATCAAGCACAAATGTCACAAGAGTGCGGGGTTTGGAATTTCGATCCCGACATGGTTCGTGAAATGATGGGGAACTTGGTGATTCAAGAAAGTTTGCCATTCAATCATTTTGACAACCCACGCTTGACGAAGATGATTCAAAAGGCGCTACAACCACGATATCATCAAGTAAGTTGAACTACTATTAGACGTGATTGTTTAAAACGTTGGCGTCAAGCCAAACAAGAATTAATTTTAGGTTTTCAAGATTTAAAAACCGGTGTTAACCTAACAACGGATGTTTGGTCGGAACCTCATGGTTTGCCCGAATCGTACCTTTGCGTTACCGCGCATTGGATTGATCCCGATTCTTGTTAAATGATGAAACGTACGATTGCGTTCGAAATGTTTCCGTATCCTCACACGGGGGATAATTTGTTTTACATGTTATCGATACGAAGGACGAGGCTTACTCCTGCATCATTGGAGATATGCATTTGCTTGAAAGACAATTTGGACGCAATGGAACGTGTACAAGACCACACACAACTTGAAGGCGAGCTTGAGATAGAAGTGACAATACACGATGTTGAAGTTGAGGAAGGAATGACATTCCCACTTTCCGACGAAGAACAGGCAATGGATGAATGGATGCAGAACAATAGTCCGGAACTACAATCCGAAGCACCAAGCGAAGACTAATTTCTATTTTCGATTTTGTATTTAATTTTGTAACTTTAAATCTTGTGTAATTAATTTATTTTAATGAAATATGCTATTTGAAATCCTTACTAATAAAGTTCATTGAATTTTATTTAATCAAAACCTTAAACTAATAATTACTAAACCCTAATAAACCTTAAACTAATCAAACTAATATTAAACTAATAACTAATAAACCTTAAAATAATCAACTCATAATTACTAAACCCTAATAAAACCTTAAACTAATCAAACTAATATTAAACTAATAACTAATAAACCTTAAAATAATCAACTCATAATTACTAAACTCTAATAAAACCTTAAACTAATCAAACTAATATTAAACTAATAACTAATAAACCTTAAAATAATCAACTCATAATTACTAAACCCTAATAAAACATTAAACTAATCAAACTAATATTAAACTAATAACTAATAAACCTTAAAACCTTAAACTAATAATTACTAAACCCTAATAAAACCTTAAACTAATATTAGTAAATAGTAATTATTAGATTAATATTAGTTTGATTAGTTTAAGGTTTATTAGGGTTTAGTAATTATTAGTTTAAGGTTTTAAGGTTTATTAGTTATTAGTTTAATATTAGTTTGATTAGTTTAAGGTTTATTAGGGTTTAGTAATTATTAGTTTAAGGTTTTAAGGTTTATTAGGGTTTAGTAATTATTATTAATTAGTTTTAGATTTGATTTTGTTAAGTTTTTTATTATGATTTTTTTTATTATGATTTTATTAATTTAACTTTAAGGTTGAAAACGCATAATAAAAAAAAACGGTTCAATACGGTTACGGTTCAACACTCTAAGTCTAACGGACGGATCAAACGGATTAACGGATAAAAAAAAAGGTTTAAAAACCGGTTTTTGAACCGGTTTGGCCGGTTAACCGGTCCGGTTTATACCCGGTTCGGTTCCATAGGTTACAGATTTTAGGTTAAAAAAACCGGTTAATAACCGAACCGGTTTTTAGGAAAAACTGGTGAACCCTATGTACCGGTTAACCGGTTCGGGTAATTTAAAAACCGGTTTGGACTGGTTAACCGCTTTGTGCACCTCTAATTATATCTAATATTATTAAGCTATGCAAAGTAGGATTTAGGATACGTAAGTTCTTTAAAGATAGATAAGAGTATTAAAGATATTTTTAAAATAGTATAACTTGCCTAACTTTTCATTTTTTATTAAATTTTTTTATTCTTTTTGAAAATATTTAAAAATTTGATAAACAGTTGATGTAGGCGAGTTACAAACAACCATCACAAGCTTGCCTTGTGAATAGGCTCGGCTCAAGCATTTTGAGGGCCACAAACGAGTAATAAAATTAGGCAATTTTAGTAAATAAATATTTTGCTTTCAATCCTAATAAATGTTGATAACATACTTAAATATTATTTTGATTATAGCATAATAGATATCTAATTAGTTAATGGCAAACATAAGCCACAAAATTGTATTGAACATACATAAAAAAGTGCAACTAATAAAAGGATAATGTATTATTACTATATCAACTAACAACTGAAGATTTTAACAAAACATATAGTCATAAACAATTTTAGAAGTCTATATGCAATAATGTTCAAAAAATAAAATTAGCATTTAATAAATGTGAAGAATTCAAAAATCAAATAAATCAATTGTTATCAAAATATCAAATTAATAAATAAATAACAACAAAAATCTACAAAGTTAAGATAAAGAAACATATAGAAAATTCAATCGATGACTCTAATAAAAGATTCAAAACATCATATTAATCAAGTAGTGAAATTTTCCTTATTGCATAGATTTCACTTTCCAGTAGAGAGTGTCGTTTACTTCTTGAAAGGTCACACGTCAAGAAACTTGAAATTTTGTAAACAAGGAAAGGCAACAAATTAGAATTAATGGGCATGTTTGACTTACTATGTATTATGCATCATTCATAAAGCACAAGTAGTGGTTGCCAACCCATATTTCTCGACGACTTTAATTACAAGTATTATGAGATTCATTGTTTTCTATGGGACAGCTTACAACTTAAATAGAGTATCTTTCATAAAAAGCATTACGTGTTCAAATCTGTATTAATTGATATTATACATAGAAAAGTACGATGTATTTATCTTAGCAAAATAAAATTTGCTATTAAAAAAGAGAAAAAATATATAATGAGATTAATTATGAAGGGGTGTTCATCTAAGCGGATTCCGAATAGCCCGAATCGAATAATTTCGAATTTTGAATAATTGAATAGGATTCGAATAAACCAATTCGAATTTGAAATTCGAACTCAATATCAAATTCGAAATTCAATTTTATTCGCATTCAAAACTCGAATTCGAGTTTATTCAATTTCAATTTACTTAAATAGTTTGTCTAAAGTTTTATTTATAAAATTAATGATGACTTTAAATATCAAAACATAAAATATTATAACCTTAAATAAATAACTCTATTATAAAGTTCAGTTTTTATATGTATTAAACTAGTTTTATATATAATAATAATACATGCATATAACAATATTTATAATTCGAATTTCGAATCGAATTGAAGAACACAAATTCAAAATTCAATATCAGGCCTCCAATCGAATCGAATGTGAAAATTCTAACCGAATTTCGAAGTGGTGATTTTCAATTAAAATCGAATTTCAAGTTTTTCAAATCTAATTCGAAATATGAACACCCTTAGTTATGATGAAGTATTTTGAGTTCTTTCTTTGATGAAATAAAATAAAAATGATTTTTCTTTACTTTTTATGTACAAAAAATATACGAATTTTATTAGATAGTATTGCATGGCGCTAGATAAAAGAAGGGCTATAACGATGACATATGTGATTGTTATCGTTACACCATGACACACTAGACGCCGAATCTGAATTTTGTTTAAATTTTTAATAACTAACTATGGTCGTTATAGGGGCTGTTTGTTTTTTGAGAAAACGTCTGCGAAGGTCTGCGAAACCTCTTTTGTCTGCACCCTGCAGACCAAGGAAAGATGTAGGGTGTTTGTTTTCTCGCAGACATTTCATTAAAAAACGTCTGCGAAACCTCTTTTCCTTGCAGACATGGTTCAACATCTTCTTGGATCTTCAAACCTCTTCTAGGTTTTTTCCTCCTCATTCCCGAACTCCATCTCGTCTCTCCATCACCGGCGTGCTGCTCCACCACCGCTGCTCCACCGCCGCTCCTCCACCGCATGCTGCTCCTCCACCGCCGTCGCCATCCACAGCCTACCCTCCCACCACCAATCGCGACGCCCCCTTCTTTCTTCCCGATCGGCGACCAGAAGCGAACCCTAGTCGGCCTCCACCGATATCCACCGTCGTCCACCGCCCTCCACCGATATCCACCGTCGAACACCAGAAGCGAACCCTAGTCGGCGAACACCAGATATCCCGTCGTCGTTGCCCTCCACAGTCGAACCCTAGAGCCGCGGTGGTCTCAATCGCATCCCGTCGTCGAACCCTTCGCATCCCTTCGTCGAACCCTTCGCATCCCTTCGTCGGATGAAACCCTAGAGACGCGGTGGTGATGGTGACAGCCTCATCGACGGTCAACGGTGGGTGGAGGGGGACGATCGGAGGTGATGGTGACAGCGGAACACGATCGGAGGATCGGTGGCCGGTGGGGTTGAGGGATGGTGGGTTGGGTTTTCTTATGAAGAGGTTTTTTGTTTGAAGATGTTTTTGGAAAACAAACACCCTCAAAAACTCTTCTTGCAGAGGTTTGGTCCACCTCTTCTGCAAAAGAGGTTTGCAGATGTGGTCCGCAGATCGCAGACGTTTTACCTCTTAAAAAACAAACACCACCATAGTGTTTAGTGGGCGGAGGTAATCTTTTTACAGTCCTTGTGAAAAATCTATAGTAAAACACATGAAATAATTAACTTTTTCCTTAATTTCACAAGGAAACGAGGAAAAAGAAATAATTTTTTGTGTACAGAAATCGTTGCTATTGGTAGCCAATTTTTCTTTCTTTTTTTAAAAGTAATACATTAAATAAAACGTCAAAGAACTTGTTACTGTTATAGGAATATAGGGAAAAAAATATTGTACTTTGTCCATATTAGAAATTTCCTCCTCAAACACTACTTATGGCTCAAATGATGATTTTGACTATTTTCACCCTATCACTAGCAATTTCACTTCCTATTGACCCTACCATGCATTGAAACCTCCTTTTATCTTGGTAGTTATTTTATTTTATTTTTTTATAGGATTTACAAGGTTTTAAGTGAATCTGAGAAAGTTTATCAATAAAGGTTGGTGCATAACCACATCTTAGGTGCAACATCACTTCCAATAAAGCCTAACTCACAAGGAATTCCAAGGTAGTATCGAAAGGATATAATTATTCCTAGGATGCTTTCACTCTTCGGAAGGAACGCTAAGTCTTCGGAAGATTGAATGCTTCTAAAAGCATCTATATTCATCCGACAATAAGACATATGATAATTAGACAAAAGACAAAGCTTTTGAATACATCAAAGCACCAAAACTTCTCCGGGCATCTTCTTTCCATCGCGGCAAACTCTTTTCTAGATAAGAAGATGTCGGAAGACTAAAGACTTTCTACGACATCTTCTTTCCGTCATAAGCTACAACTGTTTCTAAAATATGATGCCAAATTTCCGATGGTGTTTTTCTCCATTGTAATCAAATCCATTTCCTAAGAGAATACATCAAAATATCATAGAAGGCTCCTTTGAGAGGGAAAGGAGCATCTCAAAGGAGTCTCGGAACAATTTAAGGTTTCCGATGAAGATCAGGCTCAGAATAAAAAGATATTTCTTATCAACATTAACTACTGAAGTAAATGAAGAATTTTGCAGTTCTGACACTTGATGATTAACTGAATCAAGAGCCATTTCAATGATTATTGTAGAAGCATAGTAGTATAGTACCACATATAAAAGATACTCTCATGCTTTAAAGAACAACATAATTACTTTTCTGTATCATAGTCATGTAATATAAAAGTCAATGAAGTTATTTGTAATAATTGTAAATTAATGTGGTTTGGTTTGTCAAATCGTTATAGACTATAGGATACATTTTACTTTGCTTCTAGTATTTGTCTAGTATTGTATTCAAAACAGAATGCATGTAACACTCTAACCTGGTTAGGGCTAACGTGTTACTATTACAGATATCAAACAAAAAACATTCATAGTTATATTAAATATAACTGTCCAAAGTTTGACGATCCAAATACCCAGAGGAAATCAAAGAAACCTAATTAATTGTTTAGTGCATTTCAAAATAAAAACAAGTCATGATCTTCAATACTCTCTCACAATGTTCCCTGATGTCCTTGATTACGTGACACATAAACCAGAAAACACAAGAAAGGAAAATACAGTTGAGCCAATCAATGCTCAGTTCGGATGAACAATAGTATTGATGATAAATGAATAAGCGCAAGCAACTATAACCAGATGAAAACACAACCAGTGTTAACCGATCGTATAACGAAGAACAACATATCAAACACTAAACTGAATTGAAATCTATTACTGAACTGAAGTCTTTTACTGAATTAAACTGAATTACACGAAAATAAATAAATAAATAAACAGGTCATGTAACATAAGGAATTAGCCAAAGCCTAAAATGAACTGAACGATAAAAGATAGCTAGTCCATGCACGAGAAATGGTATGTCTGGAGTTCACACATGATTCCATTCCCCTTTTACTTTTACTGAACCAGGATATTTTCATTCGCCTCTTATGGCCAAGATACTTCATAAGTACAGAACAAAGAAGTCGTGAACCATTTATTACACACTGTCACAAATAGTGTCACGTTGTTGACGTCTTATTGACGTTTCTGAAATGCTCGGGTATCTGAATACTAAATTAAGAGCTATTATAACAATTAACAGGTAAACATATAATCATACAAGTCTAAATTGTACCTTGTATGGGAACATACAATAATGAGCACAAGTTATAAAATATATTCCATGTTTCAATAAACAAGATTGATCAAGACTAAGGGGCGTTTGGTTGGGTCTGAACCATTAAGTGCTGAACCTGTTAAGATTATTTGGTTGCACATCTGAATAAAAATAAAAAATCAAAAAAAACTTTTTTTTTGTTCAAATGCCTAGATCCACCCCCAGCCCCCATGTGACAACCAGTGGCGGACCGTCAAACAACTGTACGGTACGTGAACGTATATGACTAGTAACTATAAATGCTTTTATGTATTCCTGTTTATGTGATAACTATTATGTGAATCCAAGGATAGAATTGATCAACACAAATGGAAATGTGCATGAAATGACAAATAACAATGTGTATAAATGACAAAACAATACAGTTGTGTTATGATCCTCCAAAAACGAGGATCAGATAACTGACAACAAAGTGAAAAATACACGAGGTTAAGTGCAAAAGTAATTTAAACTATGCTCGTATGTGAGAATATAAAACACAACATAACATTGGATAGAAAGACATGATATTAAACCGACAAAGTGTTCATATGGGTGACAATTTGTCACACCCCGAACCGGCAGGCTGTATCGACTTTCCCATCAGGTGGAAAGGTCTCGGGGCACGATATCGGGTGATAATCGGAATGATCAGATTGTTTACATTGCACATGACATAAAATGAGAAAGTACTAAATGAAATAGAATATCAAAGTTCAATTACATCAGTGTCGTTCATAATTTAACAATGTAAATCTACCAACAACATCAAAAATGTTCTATCTTGTATCTGCACAAGATATACAAAATAATTTGTATAATGTTGTTTCAAAATATGCACATCCAAAATACTAGGTCCTCTATCTGGGCATCCTAATCCAAAAACACGAACTTCCTAATTAACCTGTTCGTCACCTGAGAAATCATGCAAGAAAATAAAGTCAACACATGGTTGGTGAGTTAATATAGTTTTGTTATTGAAAATGAATTTGTACAAACCTGACCAAGTGACAACCTTAACCTCACTAACTGTAGGATCAGATGTTCTCATTTGATCAATAGAAGCAGAATTCAACGATGAATTAGCTCAATATTAGCAAGAACAAAGTTAATTCAATCAAACAGTAAAGCACAAGTTTGTTATAGAAAGAGAATTTCTGCAAAAGGAATAATTCTTTCAATCGCAATAACTTCGTTAAACAATTCAATGTGTCAACTGCCCTAATATAGAAGCAGTGACATCTGATGATGTCACAGGATGTTGACATCTAACAGACAAAATATAACTACTGAAAATAACTAAACTACTGAAAGAAGACTACAACATCTGATGAGTAAAATACTCATCAGACTTTTTACAAGTATTGAAAGGAAACTACTGAAGACTAAACTAAACACCACAACAACTGAAAGCTAACACTTCAGCTGTTGTGAACAACGTCTGAAGACTTGTTCTTCAGAGCTTGTAACTCTTCAGATCTTCTCTTCAACAGTTGTTTGTCTTCAGCCTTTGTGTTCTTTTTCAGTTGTTGTGAGCCTGTGGGACTTAGAGGATTTTCTGATCAGGCTCATTGGTTCTTTTGGTCCAACAAACTCCCCCTGAACCAATGCAGCCAAAACCTCTAATTATTAGATGTCCCACTTATTGTTGATTTTCCAGGCAGAAAGATGTGTCTTTTTCCTTAGAGATCAGCTTCTAAGATGACCAATTAAGTGTAGGCCTGGATGACAACAGCTTCAGAAAATCTAACAGTTGAAGAATGAGAGAGAACTCCAATTGGGGAATGGACTAAGAGTTGTTGCCTCTCTCATTGAAGCTACTGCCCATGCACAAGTTTGAAAGATTCTCTGACATAGGCTTCCAGAAGAACTACTTGATCTTCAATGGTTAGTTGCTCTGGCTCACCTTCAAAAAAGAACTCAGGTCCATAGTATTCAGAGAGATACCTGCATGTGGACCCATTGTGCAATTCAATCCTTGTGATTTCTCTGTATACGAATTCATCTAGATGTTTTCCTTCAAGGAACAGTTGTAGCTCATTCTTCTTTACCCCTTCCATCCTTTTGTATACCAGCCCCTTCTTGATCATTTTGTTTTCCAATAACTTAGAAGCTGGCATCTTAGCATTGTAGAACTTTTTAAAATCATCAATGATTTCCCAAGGGTCCATCACAAACCCAGCCATAATATCAGCACTTATCACCCTTTTGATTCTTCCTCTATATTCTTGTGGAATGTTTCTTGTGTGTATCCTGTGTTGCACCCTTGGGTCAGGCCATACCCGGATTACATTTGTGACAATCCGACAATTTCGGATTAACTCCGTTAACCAGAAACTAGCAGAAACGATACGAAATCGAACAATATCAAACTAGAAGGATGAAATTTGGACAAAATAAGTTTATAAGCATTTTGATTAAAAGAATTAATGTTAAAATTACACAAAATGCTCAATTTGACTTTTAAAGTCAAAATTTAAGTGGTAAAACCATGAGAAATTCGTAATTGCCATTAATCCACCATAATGGATGGCATTAATCATTCATAAAACCCATAGTAATGATGATCAACGGTTATTATATGTTAATTACACCATAATGATAGAATTAAAGCAATTAAAGCTTTAAAAAGTTGAAACCGTAGCCTTAACCATCAAACCCATATAATTCGATCATCATTCACGAAATTGAACTTCTTGAATCCTTAGTCGGCACCCTCAGGGTCTTTTGCATCCAGGAATTCGAAGCAAGAAGCCGTGGTTCAAGGAATTCGATTGAAGCTTGGCCGAACATCAACCTATTAGTCGATCTCCTTCTATTTGATATTCAATCAAGTAAGTTTTAGTTCCTACACTACCTAAACATGCCGATTAAGAGTAATCCTAAATCAATTTCGAGTGATAACATCTAATTATATCAATTCAGTAGTTAGGGTTCATCATTGTAAACAAATTGGGGGTTTGTGATTAAACGAATGCAAAAATCAAATTAAATTATATATGCAGTTTCGCAATAACATCATAAAGGAAAACCATATGTTAGTTTTAACAAACATCAACGAATTGAATGATTTCTAGTATTAGGGTTTTCTATGAGAAACGATTTGGGGGTTTTGCTTCAAATGTGTTTTAAAATCGAATTAAATCTTACAGAAAGTTTCGAAATATCATTTTTAATGAAAACCCCAGGTCAATTCCATCTAATTACAACGGATTGATGGAGTTCAAATTCTAGGGTTTATGTTATAATCACGTTTGGGGGTTTTGATTCAAATGGTCTCAAAAATCAAATTAATTGACACAGAAGCCTTCGAAATCTCTAGTTGATGAAACCCCTATGAATGTATAGGTTATTACACACTGATTCAATTCGATTGAATTAAGAATTATGGAACCGAGGTTCGAAACTTTGTGGGTACTATTTTGTTAACTTGTGTTGATTTTTAATCAAATTGAGACCACCTGTGAACTCGATTGGATTTAGAGAATCATAGCCCTATGGTTCAAGGATCGATCGAATTCGAATCAAGGGTCAATTAGCTTAAATTGGTTCTGTTTAATAAATCATGGGGAAATCGACTTCTGGGTAGTTATAAACATTTAGAAACAAATCTGTTAACAAAATTAGTCATAGAAGAGTTGGTTGGGTCAGGTTTGTGGTGTCCGGGAGGTCCAGGGTTCGAACCCTGCCTCAGCCGGGTTTTTGATTTAAAAATCCATTTTTGGTTTTTAACCCGTAATTCACTCGTTTTAACTCCGATTCGATCCGTTCAAATTTCGTTGGAACCAGAATTTCATCCCGAACGTATTGAAATAATAAAATTCATATTTTAATCCGAAAACGAAATCGCGTATAATTACGCTTGTTTAAATAAAATCGTTAGCGAGGATATGATTTTATGAAATGATTTCAAAGTCACACGTATTTACGTAGGCACATTTCTAACACTTTAACATACGTGTGTTGACACGTATGTGATTTCAAGCACAAAACGACATCCCGAATAACACTAAGTTACTGTTTAAACACAGATTATTCGTAGAGGATTTTCTACGCGAGTTTACGAGTTTAAGTGCGTTTGATCATTCTGCAACCATCAAAGGTGCGTACACGGCCCCTTTATTATTTTAACTGTTTTGGGGGAGAAAACATGTGCAACAAACTCTTTTTAGATACATATCACTTGCATGAGTTAGCTGTTTACATTATGTGACAACATAGCATTACAAAGCCTTCCATTTCGAACCGTTTAATTTGCCGTAGCGCAAAGCGTGGTAGTTGAAGATAGATCTATTGGGTTTGACAAACCTCACTTGGTAGATGGGATCTACGCAGGTGTTTGACTGACCAAACACACACATTACTATTGTTCGTGCTAGACAATAGTGTTAAGGCAAAAACATGCTATAGCATGGCAATCGTCAGCTTCGGTGTCGACCACTTATGTAAATAGTACAAATGACTAGCTATCATGACTATGCATGTGTGATTATGTTATCTGTAAACTTTATATTCAAACTGTGGTTTCAACATTTGTGAATGTTTAAACCTGTGTATGCACCAACCTTTGTGTTGACTTGATTTACATGTTTTCTCAGGACACTAAGGCACAAGCAAGGACAAGCAGGGACTAGGATATTGAGTCTTATGCATACATTTCAGTTCAAGTGTTTTAGCTTTGATCAATTAAGACATTGAATACTATTGGAATTGTATTTTACATTTCAAACCATTATGTTTTGTTATTGGTTTTTAAAACGCTTCCGCAAACATTGAAATTTTGATATTACAGTTTTAGACCAAAGTATGTTTGAATATCATATAGAGGTCTTCGTTATGTCTAATGATCTGAGATCCTGGTTTGTCACGTCCCAAACGGTATGATTCCGTTAGTTAAAAATTGGGGGTGTGACAGATTGGTATCAGAGACATTGGTTATAGCGAACTAGGTTTGCATTTGTAGACTTAGACTATGACTGTTAGACATTAGACACATCTGTTAATACGTATTTCTTAGAAATTACATATGACATTATGTAATTGACTTGTTTACGTATTCCATGGCACTGTACTTACATATGGTATTATGTAACAGGCATGGCTTCATCAGTCCCTTATATTATCATTGATGATTCCGAGGACGAGGAGCCGATAGTTCCGGCACCACCATCATCACCACCACCACCTATTCCATCACCTCCACCATATGAGCAGGATGACTCAGATCCGGACGAGGACCCGGAGGAGGATCCAGACGAGGATCCAGAGGAGGATCCATGCGAGGATCCGGAAGAGGAGCCTGAGGAGGGCACTCAGCAGATCCCTGCTGAGGGACCTTCTACACACTCACCACCGGTACTAGATACTCCTGAGCCTAAGAGGCAAAGGACGGACGCCGAGGAGATCGCTAAATTGCGCGAGGATCTGGAGGTAGCAGAAGATAGGATAGCACAGAGATCTCAGGAATTATGGGATGCTATTGAGAGGCCGGATGATCTTACCCACTTGGTTCATGATATGCGGGATGAGATGATCAATTTGATTGGTCGTCTAGAGGAGTCAGAGAACCGAGAGGAGATTTTGGCAGGCAGGATTGAAGCTTTGGAGGATTTAGTGGCCTCTGAGAATGAGGAACAGGATGAGGATGAGGAGGAGGAACCAGCACCAGTTGTTGAGTCCGATCCTGAATCCACCGTTGAGGACGATTGATTGTTTTCATTTCTTTCTTGTTTTATTTAAACTTATTAGGAACGGGTTGTGTTCCTACATTAGTAGTTTGAAAACTTGTATTTCATTTCAAAAGTATTGTACTCAAAGAAAGTTTCTATCTATGAAAGAATTATTATTTATTTTCAACAGTCGTGTTGATTTATATTACATGTTGTGTTTGTTGTTTTACTTACACATGTCACATTAGATTTTGACTTCGTGCTAACACTTCTTGTAAATAGGGAACTAATGGCTGAGGGAAACGTACATATGACTGTTGCTGAGCTCAATGAGCTAATTAACAACAGAGTTGCAGAGGCAATCGCACAGTATGCTCAGACTCACAACACAGGGCCATAGGGTCCAGCTGGGGGATTAGTTAATCCACAAGTCTGCACGTTCAAGATGTTTTTGGACTGCAAACCACACAATTTCAAAGGGTCAGAGGGGGCCATTGGACTCCTTCGGTGGATTGAAAAGGCTGAGTCGGTATTTGAAATGTGCAACTGCCCCAACGAGAGCAAGGTGAAGTTTGCAACGGGAACATTGGAGGGTCCAGCATTAACCTGGTGGAACTCGAATGTTCAGACTCTGGGATTGGGTGAGGCAAATGCCTTAACATGGGATGATTTCAAAACTTTACTGCGAGAGGAGTACTGTCCTCGTAGTGAAATGCAGAAGTTGGAAGAAGAATATTGGCACCTCAAGATGGAGGGGTCAAACATTGAAGAGTATACAACCAGGTCACACGAGTTGGCCAGACTGCTACCACACATGGCTACTCCAGCCAGTAAGTGGATTGAAAGGTACATTGGAGGACTAGTGCCTCAGATTCAGGGGTTGGTGACTTCAGCGAATCCCACCACCATCCAACAAGCTGTTCGTTTAGCGCATCAGCTTACTGACCAGGCAGTGTTACAGGGGACTCTGCCCAAACGAACATCTGCTACCAAGGTAGGAGATCATAAGAGAAAGTGGGAAGGTAACAACTACAAGGGTAACAGCCAACAATCAAATCAGCAAAACAGGAAGCAGGACTCAAACAAGTCCTATCATAATTCCAGCAGTGGTCAGCAATCATCATCATCGGGGGGCTATATTGGTAAGCACCCCAAGTGCAACAGGTGTGGTTATCATCATGCGGGTAACCAGTGTGACAGAGCTAAGTGCCAGAGGTGTGGCAAGATTGGGCATGCGGCTAAGGATTGTCGCGGGGAACTACAGAACAACAACAACCAGAATAACAATCAAAACAACGCACAAAAGGGTTGTTTTGAGTGCGGCAAGATGGGGCATTTTAAGAAAGATTGCCCACAGCTCAAGAAAGGCGGGGACAATAATGTCAATGGCAATGGAAATGGCAACGGTAATGGAAATGGCACCAACAACAACAACAATAACAACAATAACAACAATGGTGCTAGAGGCAGGGCGTTTGTGATTGGAGGACGTCAAGCGCGGGAGGATCCCAACATTGTTACGGGTACGTTCCTCTTAAATAATCACTATGCCTCTATGTTATTTGACACCGGTGCCGATCGGAGTTTTGTATCTAGTTCACTTGCTAAGTTGCTAAATGTTAGTCCTACTGCCTTAGATAGTCCATACACTGTGGAATTAGCTGATGGTAAGTTGATTGTAGTGGAAAACATATTTAAGGGATGTATCCTTGATTTGATGGGTCAGACAGTAGAGATTGATCTGATGCCTATTGCCTTAGGCAGTTTTGACGTAGTTATTGGCATGGACTGGTTGTCCAAAAACCAGGCTGAAATAGCATGCCATGAAAAGATTGTTCGTATACCTCTTACAAACGGAGAGACACTGTATGTACAAGGTGAAAAGATCAGTACGCCACTGCGTCTCATATCTTGTATGAAAGCACACAAGTGTCTACGTAAGGGTCATACGGCAGTTATAGCACTTATAACTGAAAAGCCAGTAGCTGAGAAGAAGATTGAAGATATACCTGTAGTTTGTGAATTTCCGGAGGTATTTCCAGATGACTTGCCGGGATTACCGCCTATCAGACAGGTGGAATTTCGAATCGATCTTACACCAGATGCAGCACCGATAGCTAGGGCGCCTTATCGACTCGCACCGTCTGAGATGCAAGAATTATCTACACAACTGCAAGAGTTGTTGGTTAAGGGCTTTATATGACCTAGTTTTTCACCGTGGGGAGCTCCAGTCTTAATTGTCAAGAAAAAGGACGGGACTTTCCGTATGTGTATCGAATACCGGGAATTGAACAAGGTTACCATCAAAAACCGGTATCCGTTACCCAGAATTGATGATCTGTTTGATCAGTTGCAAGGTTCGAGTTACTACTCGAAGATTGATCTCAGGTCTGGTTACCATCAACTCAGAGTACAGGAAGAAGATATCCTGAAGACAGCGTTTAGGACGCGCTATGGCCATTATGAGATCTTGGTCATGCCATTTGGGTTGACAAACGCACCAGCTGTATTCATGGATCTCATGAATCGTGTTTGTAAACCTTATCTTGATAAGTTTGTCATTGTCTTCATTGATGACATTCTCATCTATTCACAATCTGAGGAGGAACACGCTGAACATCTTCGACTATTATTGGAATTACTGAAACAAGAACAACTGTATGCTAAGTTCTCGAAATGTGATTTCTGGATGCGAGAAGTACAATTCTTGGGGCATATAGTTAATGAAAAGGGTATACATGTTGATCCAGCGAAGATTGAAGCGATTAAGAATTGGGAAGCACCAAAGACCCCTACCGAGGTACGACAATTCCTTGGTTTGGCGGGTTATTACCGACGATTCATTGAGGGTTTCTCAAAGATCGCTCAACCACTTACAGCTCTTACGCACAAGGGAACAAAGTATAACTGGACGGATAAACAGGAAACTACGTTCCAGTTATTGAAACAGAAGCTTTGCAGCGCACCGATTCTGTCCTTACCGGAAGGGACGGAAGACTTTGCGGTGTATTGTGACGCATCTGTCCAAGGTTTAGGATGTGTGTCGATGCAACGTGATAAAAGTGATTGCTTACGCTTCAAGGCAACTACGACCACATGAAAAGAGTTACACTGCTCACGACTTGGAGTTAGGAGCAGTGGTTTTTGCTTTGAAAATTTGGAGGCAGTACCTTTATGGAACCAAGTGTACCATTTACACTGATCATAAGAGTTTGCAACATATCTTTGATCAGAAGGAGCTTAATATGAGACAGCGACGATGGGTCGAGTTGTTGAACGACTACGAATGCGCGATTAAGCATCACCCGGGAAAAGCTAATGTGGTAGCTGATGCTTTAAGCAGAAAAGACACTTCAACAAGACGGGTTCGCGCACTTATGATGACGATACATACTGACTTACCTGACAAGGTACGTAGTGCTCAAATCGAGGCTTTGAAAAAGGAAAACTTGGTACATGAATCATTACGAGGAATGGAAGAACAATTGGATGTTAAACCTGATGGAATTCGTTATTTCATAAATTGATTGTGGATACCTTTGTATGAGGGTTTAAGGGAACTCGTGATGGATGAAGCACACAAGTCCAGGTATTCAGTCCATCCGGGATCAGACAAGATGTACCATGACTTGAAGGCACTGTATTGGTGGCCTCACACGAAAGCTAAAATTGCTAAGTATGTTAGCAAATGTTTGACTTGTTCGAAAGTCAAAGTTGAATACCAGAAGCCATTTGGTTTACTGCAACAACCAGAGATACCGAAGTGGAAATGGGAACAGATTTCGATGGATTTCATTACTAAGTTACCCCGTACACCGAGTGGTTGTGATACGATATGGGTAATTGTTAATCGATTAACGAAATCTGCACATTTCTTAGCAATCACGGAAACTGACAAAATGGAGAAACTGACTTGTGTTTACATCAAAGAAGTGGTAGCACGGCAGGGTGTGCCAACCTCTATCATATTAGATCGAGATGCCCGATTTACTTCCAACTTTTGGAAATCCCTTCATAAGTCATTGGGAACTCGCTTGGATATGAGTACCGCCTATCATCCACAGACCGACGGTCAAAGTGAACGTACGATTCAAACGCTCTAGGATATGTTACGAGCTTGTGTAATTGACTTTAATGATAACTGGGAAAACCACTTACCGTTGGTGGGATTCTCTTACAAATCCGGAACCGTATGGCAGCGGCCCGGGATCGACAAAAAGAGTTCTGCTGACAAGCGTCGTAAACCATTGGAATTTCAAGTAGGAGACCGAGTTCTTCTAAAGGTATCACCTTGGAAACTTAGCCCTCGCTACATAGGACCTTTTGAGATCCTAGAAAGGATTGGTCCGGTAGCGTATCAACTCAATTACCGAATAAAATCAATGGAGTTCATGATGTATTTCATGTTTCGAACTTAAAGAAACGTCAATCTGATGAGACATTGGTAGTACCACTTGAAGAAATGCAAGTGGATGAACAGTTACGATTCGTTGAGGAACCAGTTGTAATCATGGACCGAGAGGTCAAACAACTCAAACAAAGCAAGATTTCAATAGTCAAAGTTCGGTGGAATTCAAGACGTGGTCCTGAATTCACATGAGAAAGGGAAGACCAAATGCTGAAAAAGTATCCCCACTTATTCAAAACAACAACAAACATTAAGAATGCACGTTAAATTTCGGGACGAAATTTCTTTCAACAAGGGGATGATGTGATATTTCACACTTTGACATTTTCAGATTTCAAACTGTAAGCACAAACACATTATACTATTGGAAGTAGTAGGAACAATTGTGCTGAACACCAGCTTTGCAGAATGCAAACACAAACATTTCATAGTAGTACATACATGATTGATTTCAAACAATGTACTACATTTCAAACATTACATTTGATACTACATTTCATGGTGGTACAATCATGAGCGATTAAACAATAGTTGTGCTACAAATAGAAGGAACCAGAATAATTGTGTAAGGTAAATTGATGAGTACAGGGGCCCATGTAATCGTGAATTTACAGGTACACATGAATGTTGGAAGTTTCTATTTTGTCGACTACATTCAAACATTTGCTATGTGTGAGATTACATAGTACAGTATACAAACACTTTATTCAATTGGTTTTGTCACAAACATTTGTGCTACATTACATTTTATAAATTTTATGTGCTACATTACATATGTTACATGTTATGGTAGTACATGCATGATTAGTTACATACATTTTGCTATGTGCGGGGTTGCATAGTACAAACAGTTACAGACACTCACTATGTGTGAGGTTACACAGCACAGTATGATCAAATACAAACAGTCACAGTTAGGTGAACTAACTAGTGTACACACAAACAGTCACATTGAACGATCACATTTAGTTGTGATGTTGCAAGCATTAGATTTTGTGTGTGAATACACACAAGCACACGGAATGATCAAACCACACTAACACGTACGATTTAAACTCGTAAGTAGTTTCCTAACTACTCCTAACATTTACTAATTTTCGGGACGAAAATTCTTTCAACAAGGGGATGATGTGACAATACGACAATTTCGGATTAACTCCGTTAACCAGAAACTAGCAGAAACGATACGAAATCGAACAATATCAAACTAGAAGGATGAAATTTGGACAAAATAAGTTTATAAGCATTTTGATTAAAAGAATTAATGTTAAAATTACACAAAATGCTCAATTTGACTTTTAAAGTCAAAATTTAAGTGGTAAAACCATGAGAAATTCGTAATTGCCATTAATCCACCATAATGGATGGCATTAATCATTCATAAAACCCATAGTAATGATGATCAACGGTTATTATATGTTAATTACACCATAATGATAGAATTAAAGCAATTAAAGCTTTAAAAAGTTGAAACCGTAGCCTTAACCATCAAACCCATATAATTCGATCATCATTCACGAAATTGAACTTCTTGAATCCTTAGTCGGCACCCTCAGGGTCTTTTGCATCCAGGAATTCGAAGCAAGAAGCCGTGGTTCAAGGAATTCGATTGAAGCTTGGCCGAACATCAACCTATTAGTCGATCTCCTTCTATTTGATATTCAATCAAGTAAGTTTTAGTTCCTACACTACCTAAACATGCCGATTAAGAGTAATCCTAAATCAATTTCGAGTGATAACATCTAATTATATCAATTCAGTAGTTAGGGTTCATCATTGTAAA
The DNA here is from genome assembly GCA_009363875.1 of Mikania micrantha. Taxonomy (NCBI): domain Eukaryota; kingdom Viridiplantae; phylum Streptophyta; class Magnoliopsida; order Asterales; family Asteraceae; genus Mikania; species Mikania micrantha. The sequence continues at coordinate 56,792,624 of CM018691.1, read as the reverse complement.
CAAATTGGGGGTTTGTGATTAAACGAATGCAAAAATCAAATTAAATTATATATGCAGTTTCGCAATAACATCATAAAGGAAAACCATATGTTAGTTTTAACAAACATCAACGAATTGAATGATTTCTAGTATTAGGGTTTTCTATGAGAAACGATTTGGGGGTTTTGCTTCAAATGTGTTTTAAAATCGAATTAAATCTTACAGAAAGTTTCGAAATATCATTTTTAATGAAAACCCCAGGTCAATTCCATCTAATTACAACGGATTGATGGAGTTCAAATTCTAGGGTTTATGTTATAATCACGTTTGGGGGTTTTGATTCAAATGGTCTCAAAAATCAAATTAATTGACACAGAAGCCTTCGAAATCTCTAGTTGATGAAACCCCTATGAATGTATAGGTTATTACACACTGATTCAATTCGATTGAATTAAGAATTATGGAACCGAGGTTCGAAACTTTGTGGGTACTATTTTGTTAACTTGTGTTGATTTTTAATCAAATTGAGACCACCTGTGAACTCGATTGGATTTAGAGAATCATAGCCCTATGGTTCAAGGATCGATCGAATTCGAATCAAGGGTCAATTAGCTTAAATTGGTTCTGTTTAATAAATCATGGGGAAATCGACTTCTGGGTAGTTATAAACATTTAGAAACAAATCTGTTAACAAAATTAGTCATAGAAGAGTTGGTTGGGTCAGGTTTGTGGTGTCCGGGAGGTCCAGGGTTCGAACCCTGCCTCAGCCGGGTTTTTGATTTAAAAATCCATTTTTGGTTTTTAACCCGTAATTCACTCGTTTTAACTCCGATTCGATCCGTTCAAATTTCGTTGGAACCAGAATTTCATCCCGAACGTATTGAAATAATAAAATTCATATTTTAATCCGAAAACGAAATCGCGTATAATTACGCTTGTTTAAATAAAATCGTTAGCGAGGATATGATTTTATGAAATGATTTCAAAGTCACACGTATTTACGTAGGCACATTTCTAACACTTTAACATACGTGTGTTGACACGTATGTGATTTCAAGCACAAAACGACATCCCGAATAACACTAAGTTACTGTTTAAACACAGATTATTCGTAGAGGATTTTCTACGCGAGTTTACGAGTTTAAGTGCGTTTGATCATTCTGCAACCATCAAAGGTGCGTACACGGCCCCTTTATTATTTTAACTGTTTTGGGGGAGAAAACATGTGCAACAAACTCTTTTTAGATACATATCACTTGCATGAATTAGCTGTTTACATTATGTGACAACATAGCATTACAAAGCCTTCCATTTCGAACCGTTTAATTTGCCGTAGCGCAAAGCGTGGTAGTTGAAGATAGATCTATTGGGTTTGACAAACCTCACTTGGTAGATGGGATCTACGCAGGTGTTTGACTGACCAAACACACACATTACTATTGTTCGTGCTAGACAATAGTGTTAAGGCAAAAACATGCTATAGCATGGCAATCGTCAGCTTCGGTGTCGACCACTTATGTAAATAGTACAAATGACTAGCTATCATGACTATGCATGTGTGATTATGTTATCTGTAAACTTTATATTCAAACTGTGGTTTCAACATTTGTGAATGTTTAAACCTGTGTATGCACCAACCTTTGTGTTGACTTGATTTACATGTTTTCTCAGGACACTAAGGCACAAGCAAGGACAAGCAGGGACTAGGATATTGAGTCTTATGCATACATTTCAGTTCAAGTGTTTTAGCTTTGATCAATTAAGACATTGAATACTATTGGAATTGTATTTTACATTTCAAACCATTATGTTTTGTTATTGGTTTTTAAAACGCTTCCGCAAACATTGAAATTTTGATATTACAGTTTTAGACCAAAGTATGTTTGAATATCATATAGAGGTCTTCGTTATGTCTAATGATCTGAGATCCTGGTTTGTCACGTCCCAAACGGTATGATTCCGTTAGTTAAAAATTGGGGGTGTGACAACATATTTCCTGTACTGGAAGGTATGGCTTAGTGCAAATAATCTTTGTGCTTCCTTTCTCATGACTGTTAGTGAAGAAGTCTGAGGGTAATCTTTGTCTACCAATCTTAGAATCTTGTCATCATATACTCTCTGACTTTCTTCTTCTTCTATCTTTACCTTCACAGCTTCCATCTGAGATTCAGGTGTCATCTTTGGATGTTGTCCAAACACCAAAGGCTTTTCAGGAATATAGTTGGCAGGCAGTGTTACTACTTTCTTTTGAACAACCAATTCTGAACCAGTTTTTGATGATTCAGGTTTATGAACTTTTGCTTTAATTACAGTGGAGATGGGAAGCCTGTCTTCCTCATCAGACTCCTCCTCTTCTTGAATCCTTAAGAATCTCCTCTTCTTAGGAGGAGCACCAACATCAACAACTTGAGCAGAGGTTACTTGTTCAATTTCTTTCTCAGTACTTTTCTCTACATTAACTTGCTCAACCTCCTCCTCAGCAACAGTAGCAACCTCAGCATGTTTATTCTTCTTTTGTCTCTTGTATGTAACTTGAATAGCTGGAGACCTTTCAACTGGAGACCTTTCAGATACATTATCTTCATCTTCTTTTCTTTGCCTTTTAGAAGCTGAAGCTGAAGCTGAAGCTGTGACTGAGTCTGTTCCTAACTCCCCCTTTTTGGCTGCAGGGGAAGAAGGAGTGTGAATAGAAGTAAGCTTGGCAGTCACAGCAGCATCTACCATTTGCTGTATTTGAGATTGTGAGGGTAGCCTCTCATCAAGGGCTTGAGTTATGATGTTCTTTAGTAAGGGAGTGATGAGAGGGATAAGTGTGAGAAGGACAACAGCTAATGCCTCTGGGGGGCTAGAACCCAAAGGATTAGTGCCTGAAGCAGAGGCTGGTGGCTTGTTAAGTTGTGGAATAGAGGAGGAAGTGTTTGTGTGACCTTCAAGATTAAAAGGTGCCATCTGTGGGGTAATAGGGGAAGATGGTCTTTTGTCCTTGGACATCTTGGTGAGTAGCTCATTGAGCCTACAGACCTCAGCCTCAAGAAGTTTGTTCTGTTGCAGAACATCAGCAAGGGTTCTTTGGTCATCAGTAGCCTTGGCTAAATCATCTGACCTCCTGATAGTATCAGGATCTACCTGAGTTGAGTGTGGCTCAACATGCTCAGGTGCCCCTTTTTCTTGGAACTGGGGACTTCCAACCTCAGGGGTAATCCCTTCATCAGTTGTTGCCTCTGACAGGGTCTTAGCTATGTTACTACTATCAATCACTCCAAATGATGGAGGTGAAGAAGTAGCAGCCCTGTCAGATATCAGAATCTCTCTTTCCACACTAGGAGATCTGATTTGGTAGTCAAAGTCCTGTGGGTTATCAGAGACACTTTGATCCTCCCCCTCAATGTGGGAGCTAATCCCAGTAGTGATAGGTGTCTGGGTGGGGATAGGAGTGTTCAACTGATCCAGGATTTGTTCAATGACAAAAGTTGGGCTTTGTTGGGTGGTTTCCATAGGATTTGGCTGTGAAGCAGAATGCACCCGGGGAGAGTGGTGCTGTTCAATAGAAACCTTTTCAACTGAAAGAGGTTCTAGAAATGTGTCTGCCCCTTCAAAGGTTGCACCAGGTTCCTGTTGAGAGGAATCCTAGGCGGTTTGAGCTGGTGGAGTCTGATGGACCACTGGTTGACTACTCCCAGTGGCCATATCATGCCTTGGTGAGGCATGGGCAGACTCAGGGGACTCATTTCCCTGAGCAGCCTTTTTGGGCTTTTTGGATTTTGGTTTGGTGGGGACTTTGGATTTGGATGTAGAAGTGGAGACTGTGGGTTCCCTCTGCTTGGGTTTTAGCTTTCGGGCAGCCTCTTTGAGAGTGGTGTTGGTGTTGTGTCGGGAATATACCTCCAGTAGAACAGCTGGAGCAGAGATCCCCTGACCAACAAGGCCATTGTGCTGTAACTGTTTTTCTATGATGGCCATGATAAATCGTGGATAAAGTAGCCATCTAGAAGAAACAGGCTTACCAGCATGTTCAGTTAATTCTGAAAACAATATTTGTGAAAAGTTTAGCTTTTGAGATTCCAGAATTGAATACAATACCTGTTGCCACCTGGAGGACATTTGGTCCCATGAGGAAGATTTTGGAGCCAAGCAAATGTTGATCATATGAAATATCAGACGCTCCGGATCATTGAAATTCTTCTTGTACAGAGTTGAATCACTTAGGTCACCTTGGTATTCATGACTTGTGAAACAGAGGTCAAGTTGGTTCTTTGGGAATTGGGTGATTAAGTTCGCATCATCAAGTTGGAGAACCTCCCTTAGTTCAGCTGGACTGATGTGCACATTATGACCATTTACTGTTGAACGCAGAGATATCACACCAGTGCCGATGTTGATGAGCTCGACATTCATCCAAAATTGATGAATGGATTCAACATGAAGTGTGGGATTTATGAGAAAGGCGGTTTGAAATTGGGATGCATTCATTAAGTTAACTGCTTCATCAAACTTGGACCAGAAAGGAGATTTGGTGAGGTAGGCGACAGAGTTATGACGAGGTTTAAGGTTCATGGTCACCATGGAAGCAGAGACTTGAGAGGGAAGATAGGTTTTTGAAAAAGGTTTTAAAGTTCTGAGAAAGTGATAATGAAACAACTGAAGAAGGTTTGAGTTAAATAGAGAAAACAACAGAGGTTGAAACATCTGAAGAGTAAAGTTACTCATCAGATGTTGTCGACAGATATTGCTCATCAGTTGTTTTCAGCAGTTGCTCATCAGACTTTGTGAAAAATATGGTCATCAGAACTTGTGAACATTTTGGTCATCAGACTTTGTGAAAAAGTTGTTCATCAGAACTTGTGAACATTTTGGTCATCAGACCTTGTGAAAAAGTTGTTCATCAGTACTTGTGAGAAATGTGTGACCTTCAGTACTTAGTGAACCAACACCCATCAGTACTTGTAACTTAGAGTATTGGTAAAAGTCAAAGCTTTCCTTGAATCAGTACTTCTGATATTTATCAGAATTTACTGACAATATCAAAAATTTCAAGGTAATAAAAAATAAAAAAATTTTTATTAAAAATTGAATATTTTTGGATTTTTGTAAAATTTAAAGTTTATTTAAAAAAAAAACAATCTATTCAAGTTGCAGCATACCAAGCCTAAGAACTAAATTTTGAAAAGTGGAGGTGTCTAAAGGCTTAGTAAAGATGTCTGCAAGCTCATCAGCACTAGGAACAAACTTTGGATCAATCAGACCCTTTTCAAAACAATATCTTATAAAATGATGTCTGATCTCAATATGTTTGGTTCTAGAATGCTGAACTGGATTCTTGACAATACAAAGAGCTGAGGCACTATCCATTAACAATGGTGTCTTAGACTCTTTGATGCCATAATCCAAGAGTTGAGTCTGAAGCCAGAGAATTTGTGAAGTACAACTTGCAGCAGCAATGTACTCGGCTTCAGCAGTGGAAGTGGCCACAGATGTTTGTTTCTTACTTTGCCAAGAAACCAAACAGTTTCCTAGAAACTGACAACCCCCAGAGGTTGATTTTCTGGTAAGTTTGCAACCTGCATAGTCACTATCAGAGAAAGCAACCAGCTTGCAGGAATGCCCATTGGAGTACCAAATTCCCAGAGATTGAGTGCCCTGCAAGTATCTGAAAATTCTTTTCACAGCAATTAAATGTGATTCTTTAGGTGTAGCCTGAAATCTAGCACAAACACATGTAGCAAACATAATGTCTGGCCTAGATGATGTGAGATACATCAAGGACCCAATCATACATCTATAAAGAGTTTCATCAACTGATTTACCTTTCAAATCTGCATCAAGTTGTGTGGTGCTGCTCATGGGGTTAGAACATGGTTTACAGTTTTGCAAATCAAATTTCTTTAACAAATCTTTTGTGTATTTGGCTTGATGAATGAAAATGCCATCAGTACTTTGTTTGATTTGAAGACCCAAGAAAAACTGTAATTCCCCCATGGCACTCATTTCAAAATGTTTGGTCATTAACTCAGTAAACTCAGCACACAACTTTGGATCAGATGAAGCAAAAATGATGTCATCAACATAAATTTGAACAAGAAGCTTATGCTGACCTACTTTCTGTATGAACAAAGTTTTATCAATGGAGCCTCTAGTGAAATTATTTTTAAGAAGAAAAGTGGATAGAGTGTCATACCAGGCTCTAGGTGCTTGTTTCAGCCCATAAAGAGCTTTATCAAGCTTGTACACCCAATCAGGATGTTTATTGTCCTCAAAACCTGGTGGTTGACACACATACACTTCCTCTTTTATTTTACCATATAAGAAAGCACTTTTGACATCCATTTGAAAAACTTTTAATTTGTGTAAGGCAGCATATGCTAAAAACAATCTAATTGCTTCCAGTCTAGCTACAGGGGCAAAGGTCTCATCATAATCAATACCTTCTTCCTGAGAGAACCCCTGTACAACCAGTCTGGCCTTGTTCTTAACTATTTGACCATTTTCATCTGTTTTATTCCTAAACACCCATTTAGTGCCTATTGCACACTTACCTTGGGGTAAAGGAACCAGCTCCCAGACTTGTTGTTTCTTGAACTGCAACAACTCCAACTGCATAGCTTCCACCCAGCCATTGTCTTTGAGTGCAGTGTGATAGTTCTTTGGCTCTTGTTGACTGACAAATAAGGCATAGAGACAAAAGTTTGATAATTGACTTCTTGTTGAAACACCTGCAGAAATATCACCAAGAATTTGAGATAATGGATGATCCTTCAGTTCTTGATATGGAATAAGATCAGTGCAAGTGTTTGCTGGGGGTTCAGCTGCTGCAGATGTTGATGAAGAACCAGGGAACAATTCAGCTGGAATTTCAAATGATGTGGAAGAATTCAGAATTTCATCAGCATTTGTATTTGGAGGAGCAACTGGAGCAGGAGGAGCATCAGATTTAGCAGATAATGGCAGATTATCACTAAATCTGAACAGATGAGTACTTTCATCTTCATCATCAGGACTTCCGTGTGTGGTTTCTGTAGAAGCTTCACCAATAGGCTCAACTGGAAATTCATGTTGCAAGATGTTAAGATCAAACATCTCAGCAGGATTTTGAGGAATGGAGTCTTTGGGACACTCATTGAATTTAACATGAAGAGTTTCTTCAACAATCTTTGTTCGACAATTGAACACTCTATAAGCCTTGCAAGTTGAAGAGTAGCCAACAAAATATCCTGCATCAACTTTTGAATCAAACTTTGTGAGATGATCCTTGGTGTTAAGGATATAACATGGACACCCAAAAGCTCTGAAGAAGGAAATCAAAGGAGTCAAATTATGAAGCAGTTCATAAGGAGTTTTCAACCATCTTTGATTTACTAGAACCCGGTTTTGCACATAGCAAGCTGTGTTAACAGCTTCTGCCCAGAAGGTTAGTGGTAAACCAGAATCTGCAAGCATTGTTCTGGCAGCTTCAATCAAAGTCCTATTTTTCCTTTCTACAACTCCATTTTGTTCAGGAGTTCTGGGAATACTGTACTGCCTCTGAATTCCCTTTGACAGATAAAATTCATCTAAAATGTGATTTCTAAATTCTGTGCCATTATCACTCCTTACACACTTCACATGAATAGAATATTGCTTTTCAACATACAACACAAAATTCATAATAGCCTTGGCAACCTCACCTTTTGAGTGTAAGAAGAAAGTCCAGACAAACCTTGAATAGTCATCAACAATAACTAGACAGTACTTCTTCTTTGCCATAGACATTATCTGCACTGGCCCAAACAAATCCATGTGCAACATTTGCAAGCAACCAGTGGATTTTGAATCTCCAATTGGAGGAAAAGAGACTTTGTGTTGCTTTCCTTTCAAACAGGCAGTGCAATTCTCATCACAACTAAAATCCTTTAAGGGAAGACCTCTAACCAATCCATGTTTCACCAGTTGATTCATGTTTTTGATATTCACATGACCTAATCTTCTATGCCACATATTGGATTCCTTGAAAGAAGCCTTAGAGAATAAACAAGGATGACCTTTAACAGAGATTTTCTTTGATAAATCAAAGGCATATACGTTTCCTACTCTGTTAGCCTTAAGGAGTGTATACTCATCTAAAACTTTGCCAATCAGAGGCAACACATCAGAAGATAAAATCCTACAATCTTGCTTGGTGAAAAGAGAAATATGACCCTTATCACACATTTGACTAACACTCAGAAGATTATACTTAAGATTCTCAACATGATTTACATCATCAAACCTAATCTCACCATTTGTTACCATACCTTTCCCTATAATGTAACCCTTAGCATCATTTCCAAAGGATACAAATCCCTTCCTTCCTGTAAAATAGTCATTAAGAAGAGATCTGCTCCCAGTCATATGCATGGATCCTCCGCTGTCAACATACCAGATGCTATTTTGGCATGCTGAAGGACCCTGCATACATCAACACACTCAGTTAGACTTTGGGACCCAAACCAGTTTGGTTTTGGGTCTGTTAACACATGAAGAAACAAAATTAACATTTTCATTTGAACCAACACTTGAATTATTCTTTTCAAAAGATTTAACCTTGGTTTTTGACCTTGGTTTCTTCTTATGAAATGAATCAACAGATGCCTCTGCTAGATTGACTCTTCCTAGCAATTGTTGCATCATTAACATCAGTTGATTATGGTTTTGTGTCAATATTTTGATTTCATTTGACACAATAGGACCTGACTTTTGATTTTTGTGTTTGATCACCTTAGTGTCTTTAATTGATGAAGAATCTTTCAAGTGTTGTTTCTTTGAATCTGGAACAACCCCTTTACCTTTCTTGGAGTTACTTGATTCATTTCCTTGTGAGGTTTTTCCAGATTTGGAAACTACTGATGATTCTGGTACAAACTTGGAACTAAATTCATTTTTCATTTTGAGTATGTTCTTGTTTTTGTTCTTAATTTTATTGAATTTAGAACCTTTCCTGTACCAGCATTCATCAGATGAATGATTAAACAACCTACAAATTTCACAAGGCACCCTCTTGTGTTTCTCCTTGTGAGTATTGACAAGTACTGAAGACTTAGATACATAATTTTTTTTCTTCAGTACTTGTGTAACATCAGACTTTGTAGACTTTTTGACAACAACTGATGTGTTGACAACCTCTGAAGAGTTATTCTTCAGTACTTGTCTATCAACACCATTGTCATCAGCAGTTGTAACATTACCAGCTTTTTCTATAACTGCTGATGAGACACTTTGGCTTATCACAAGCCGTGCATCTTTCTCTCCAGTGCCATGCCCCTCTGACTCAATCAGTTTTAAATTTAATTCATTGAAAACTTTTTCATCAGGATTAATCGCAACTAAGACACTATCCTGACATGTGTCATTCTGAATGACATTTGTACACACAATTGAATAAGAATATGTCTCAATATCAACAGTGTCAGACTCAGATTTGCATGCACTTAACTCACCTTCAAATGATTCTTCAGCATCAGACTTTTCTGAAGATTTGGTGTATTGGTATACACTGTCCCCTTCAGACTCACAATCAAGATTTTTTGGTGTATAATCAGCTGGGGGGGCAGTGTGATTGTATCCAATACCAAACTTCACATTTGATGCTGTTTGTTTGTTTAATAACATCTCAAACCCCTTGCAAGACTCAACCCATCTTTCACACTCTACTTGGGTTGCTGCAAGTGTTTGTTTCAGATCATTGTGTTTCACAAGCATTACTTCCACCCTAGCCATTTCATCAGACAATTGACACTTGAGTTTATAAATTTCAGACTCTTTTTCATTCAAAATTTTCTCAAATTCAGTTTTATTCTTAGTCACAGCCTTTTCTAAAGCCAACTTCTCATTGATTAATTCAACATTTATTTCTCTAATGGAAGCAAATGCTGAAATACATGATTCTGAACACAACTTAGCTTTTGATTCAGATGATACCCGAGATGTTGAAGAAGTTGAACTTGAGGTGTCAGTTGAATCAATAGCCATCAAGGCAAGATTCCCAAATGGGTTATCTCCACCATGTGGACCAGCTTCAGAGTAGAGCTGCATATTGAAGTCAGATAAGTCATCAGGTAAACTACTCCAATCAGCTACTCCTGGGGTGAAGAAGCTCTGATGTTGTTGTTGTTGAGGCTGTTGATTTGTTTGTGATTTGCTGGGATCAGGAAGAGCAGGTGATTGTGAAGGAATTAATGCTGGAGTGTGAGTAGGTTGAGGCATGTAAAAGCAAGGATATGGATACGGCATAGGACTTTGTGGAACAAAATGGGCTGGATAAAATTGTTGTTGACTGGTTCCAGAAGATTGTTGTCCTTTGTTTGGTGTGTTGTTGTTTGGAAAGGTCACAAACGGTGCAGAAGAACTAGGTCCAGTTGATTTGCACTCTCTAGCAAAATGACCAAGCCTGTGACACTTGTGGCATCTCAACTTCCCTTTGTCAAAACCAACTTTGGTTTTGCCAGATAATCCAGGGAATTTTCTTCCTGTTCTTTTGTAGAATTTTTGAGATCTGATGTTGATTAATGCCATTTGACTCAAAATGTCCATTTCCTCTAGATCATCATCTGGGATTCCTTTCAAGTCATCCATCACAAAACACAAATTATCACCATAATTTCCTGCATTACCATCAACTCCCACAAAAGCATGTTCAGTATTATTAGTAGAAAAATCAATATGTTCATCATAAGAACATTCAGACCCATTAAACTCGGACTCTTGACCAATCAAAGCAGTATTGCCGGGAATAAAGTCATCAGTGAGCTTGCCAGATAAAGACAGCTTTCTTTTCTGTTCTACCTCTCTCTCAAATGTTAAGAGTTTCCCATGGAGTTGGGTGAGAGATAGATGTTCTAGATTTGCACTGGAGCGTAGGACAATAGTATAAGTATCCCATCTCTCAGGCAATGATCTAAGAAATCTGTTGTTCATCTGACTATTAGTATATTCCTGCTTAACCATTTTTAATTCAGAAATCAAACATGAGAACCGCTCAAATTGTTGAGTCAATGATTCACCCTTTCTATGAGAAAAGGTCTCATACTGCTGAGCAAGGATTTCTCTAGTGTTTGCTAAAACCTCATCGGTTCCACCGAATTGTTCTTTCAGTGCAACCCAGAGATCATGAGCAGTATCATGATGCATCAAGCCTGAATAAATCTCATTCGGCAAAGCCATGGCCAGAATACCATGAGCTTTCGCATCAATTTCAAACAATTTGATATCCTCATCTGAATACATATCCGATGGTTTCGGAATCATGATTTTAGTTTCAGGGTCAGTGATCATGGGTTTATACGGACCATGCACTACAGATTTCCAACATCCTGCACTATTAATTGACAGGTGATGTAGCATTCGACGTTGCCAAATGTTGTACTCACTCCGAACCAGCATAGGAGGCTTGGTTGCGGAGCCTGTATTGTGCGGATCATTGTTTGGAGTTGTCATGATCTCAGATTCACTCAATATCAATGAAATTCAAATGAATTAATGTAAATTCCAACCAATTGATTCAACACAGATTGATATTCAAAAACAAATCAACAGAAGTTAACAGAAAACGTCAATCTATAACGAATTCTTACTAATCGGCTAATTTGATCAACCAGAGAACTGAATTGAGCAGTTTCATAGATCAATTGTATAATCGATCAATGATTAACCTGCTCTGATACCATTTGTAGGATCAGATGTTCTCATTTGATCAATAGCAGCGGAATTCAACGATGAATTAGCTCAATATTAGCAAGAACAAAGTTAATTCAATCAAACAGTAAAGCACAAGTTTGTTATAGAAATAGAATTTCTGCAAAAGGAATAATTCTTTCAATCGCAATAACTTCGTTAAACAATTCAATGTGTCAACTGCCCTAATATAGAAGTAGTGACATCTGATGATGTCACAAGATGTTGACATCTAACAGACAAAATATAACTACTGAAAATAACTAAACTACTGAAAGAAGACTACAACATCTGATGAGTAAAATACTCATCAGACTTTTTACAAGTATTGAAAGGAAACTACTGAAGACTAAACTAAACACCACAACAACTGAAAGCTAACACTTCAGCTGTTGTGAACAACGTCTGAAGACTTGTTCTTCAGAGCTTGTAACTCTTCAGATCTTCTCTTCAACAGTTGTTTGTCTTCAGCCTTGGTGTTCTTTTTCAGTTGTTGTGAGCCTGTGGGACTTAGAGGATTTTCTGATCAGGCTCATTGGTTCTTTTGGTCCAACACTAACAATCACCTAAACTATCCAGACATGCATGCTTATATATAGGGCATACGTAGGGTATAGCCCAGCCGCCAGCCCACCACATACCGAACCACATAGAGTACTGTTGTTAATGATAATTAAGCGTTTCACTCTCAACCATCATCACACTTTTTTCGTTAGTTTCGTCACCACGTTTGTTCCATTAGATTTGTCAAAACACTTTATTCGTTAGTTTCGTCAAAACATTAGTTTCGTTAGTTCCGTCAACACACACACGACAACACCATAGAAAATGTGGAAAAATGTGGAAGTTCTTAATTAAAATGCCTAAATAAATTAATAAATAAACATTTAATTAAAAGCTAAGTCCTAATGATTGGGCCTTGGTCAACTCGAGAAGACTAGTATAGCAATCGAAGGTTCTTAGAAGTTAGGGGATTCTGTAAATATTATCAAACATGTGACCTACAAATTAAACGGTCTAGCTAGGACTTCTTGAGATGTAGGGTTTTTGTTTCATTCTTGATTCGTCTAGTTTCGTCCTTTGTTTCGTATAGTTTTGTTCACACATGTTATCTTTGATATTTCCCAAACTTTCCCTTGAAAATGACTTATTGATTCGTCTAGTTTCGTTGCAAGATGTACTTGATTCGTTGATCATTGAATATTAGATTCGTTGAACAAATGTACTCTTGATTCGTTGAACACTTGGTTCGTTGAACATCGAATAAAAGTTTCTTTGAAATTGTTTCATTTGATTCGTTGAACTCACGCACTTGTTTCGTCAAAATAGTTTCGTTTGATTCGTTTGATCCGTCAAAATGTTTAGTTTAACACAAATATTTACTTATGTTATAAGTAGACAATCTTAGTAAAACCTGCATAAAAATTTACCTAGACATTATCTAGGGTATCATTTATACATCCAAAACATATAGAATTTAAAAGCATTTAAGTAAAATATAATCCAAAGAAAATAATTTACGCATGCTTCTCAGCCCCGTATTTATAAAACAAAAATGTTTAGAAAAGGGGCAATGAACTCAACTGTGTTGCTATGCAAATGAACCAAGAAAGATATGCACGCTCGTTGATTGTAGTCTATGTACCTTCAGAACCTGAGTTGGTTTATTACTATTCGAATTATATAAGTATATAGATTTGACGTATATAGGGTTTCGGTCTCGGTGTGCAACTAAGTGTCCTATATATTTTCTAATGTGTTGCTAGAATTTCTCTAAATTATTCTAAGTTATCATACCCTTACCTTTAACTGATAAAGACTTAAACTTATTTACATAAGGTAAATGATAATAAAAGATACAACTTTTAAACAATTCATCATTTATAAAATCTTAATTAAGTTATAAAAGTTAAGTATAGAAATCCTTTAAATTACCATGAAAACATTTTAATAAAATAATTTATGATGAATCTTACAAACTTAAAGTTACATGTTATAAAATCTTTGTCGCCACTTTGATTTATGTTTCTTCTTCAATTGATTATCAACCAATTATCCATTTGACAACTGGTTTAAAAATCAACTTGATATGAACTTTAAGTGTTGGGTGGTGACCACTCAATGTCATTCCCCATACTTAGACATTTTCTTTGAATTCCCATGAACTCTATGTTGTTCCTTAGTTCTTTATAATCCTTTAGTCACTTAACAAACCTTACACTTGTTGTGTTTTTGCAAGACACACTTAGTTTATTTGTTAGAAAAGCTCAAGTTATGTTTGGTATTACTAGGGTTTTCGGCTAACACTTTGTAACCCAATCCTTGAACCTTCACTTTTATTACCCATTTAGCTCATGGTTTATCTAAAAAAACCATGGGTGAATGTCCCATTGGGTTGACAAAACATGTGTTTATATGTTTAGAATAGTTTAAAAAAATTTGATGTTAAAACCCTTTAGTTTGATGGGCACCAAATTGGTAAACTCAACAAAAGATCATCTTGATCTCTCATTCATTTTTTTTTGACAACATTACATATATTTTATCCCCAATTGATCATTAAAACATTTTTTTAAATGTTACGCAAGTTTAGGAAAAGTTTTGTGTTGGAATCCTTTAATATCGATGCACACTAAACCGGTTAATCACTTTGAAAACCCTTAACTGATTCCAAGTTCAATTCACTTGGTTTATGCTACGGTAATATTATTGATAGTCCAAGGCTTAGTATCGATGGCCTTGTGTTGAATAGTATCGATGGAAGCCAACCAGCCCCTTCGATATTGTTATGGTCGACAGATAGGTTCGACAGCCCCTATGCCTATCGATACTGCTAGTGTCGATGGTGCCATGTGATCCAAGACCGGGAGAGCATCCACATTGTCAATATCAAAGTAACCCCATCGAATCTAACCCATCGAACCTAGTAATATCGTCATATGAAGCTGCTGATGAATCTTATCCATCGATACTAGCATCTTTGAGCATTTCTTGCGTCGAGACTAATATACCCAGTTCCAAATCGATTTTTAACCCACCCAAACTTCAATCTAGCATCATCCTTAAGTTCCTAACTCATTTTAGTGCAATATCTAAGGGTTTTATCAGCCCAAAACCGGCTGAAATGAATGCAGGGGCTCGGTTACATCGAACGCACAAAACAGGTCGTTAGAGCTCTTTCTACGACTCTTCATGATCTACTCGTTTCTACAGTCTTTTTGACACCAAATTCGCCTAATTTCGTTGAGAATTGAAGGAGAAATGAGGGTTTTCTTAGAGAGAGAAAAGTTAAAGAGAAAGAGAGACGGTTGTAGAGAGACATAGAGAGAGAGAGAGAGAGAGAGTTGGTTGGTGAGGGAAATGAATGACATTTAATGCCATTTCATTGTTTTTAACGTTCAGACGTGTTTGGGTTTGCTCGGTTTCGCGTATAAACGTCGGTTTTCGGTTTTCTCGTAACGAAACGTACGGTTTTCGCGCGTATTCGTTCGGATCGTCACCCGTACGAACATGACAACTACTATACTTTTTGATTTGATTTTTCTAATTATTGGAAATGATTTAGAACGTTAAACTTACAGATATATTCGTGCGAATCGTCACCCATACGAATATTCCATTGGTTTAATATTCACATAACGACGTCCGTTATTGTTTCGTTCTGTACATTCTCACATACGTTTATACATAATATAACCTAACTAACATTCACATAACAAATTGTATTGTCAGACATGATTCTGACTGTTATACCATGGTTTCACAACATGTTTCTGAAATAGATTTGTAATAGTTTCGTATGGAACATCAAATAGCAAGTAATACACATAGTTTCGTACTTGATCTACTGTACAAATCACTGTTCCGACTATGGTTCGTACATTGATGTTACACGATTCACACGAATATATCTGTGGGTTTGATGTTCAGAATGATATCTTGTAATTAGAAAAACAAATCAGAAACTAAAGCCGTCATATGGGTGACCACTCGCACGAATACGACGTGTGCGAATACGCATGAAAACGATACGATCTGAAGAAACAATGAACATAAACGTTTTCAAACAAAACTATTTTACAAAAATCGCATCTTTTATAGTTGCGTTTCGAAAACAACATGTTAACACAAACCCGAACGAACCCGACTCTCGTATAACTACCCTGGCTATAAAATCCATATACCTCTCTTCTTAACCATCATTTATGGCTGAACGTACCCTTTCTCTTTCTACATTTTAGTTTACTCTCTCTCTAAAATTTGAACACTCAATCCCCTAAATCCTCAACCAAATTTATAGATTTTGTGTCAAAATGCTCCTTACAACGATTAGAAGCTAAAAGTACATTGTATCAGAGCTTGAAACATCAAAAATCGAGGTAAAAGCTAGCTCAAAGTTCTGGTTCTAAGGGTTTTCATCAACCCGGAACACTTAGATGCTAAAACTGTTTAGGACCTTCAAAACCTTGTAAAATGGACATATAAATGATCATGGGACACTTGGATGGAGTTAGAATAAAATTTAGAAGGCTGAACATAGGATGGAATGGGCTTGATGGTAGTATCGATGCAAGAATGACATGAACATGATAGTATCGACAGGTTACAAGGATGACTACACAATTCTGTCGAAATTGTTAAGTTCGATGGTCACCTCACACTCGCATTCACATTGACATTGATAATGTCGACGAGTCCAAGGACAATGAACCAAAAATCCATTGGTACTTTGGACGGGGGAGTTGTTGGTGTCGATACTAACAAGTGTTGAATTTGTTAGTATCGACAAAGGGGTTGTTGGGGTTTTGTCATGTCTTGGCCAAACCTATGATCATCGATACTACCAAAGGACCATAGATACTACTATGTTAAGTCAATCCAAGTGTTTTAAGCTATGGTTCCATCTATATTCACCATTTTTGAGCTATTAGAGCATGGTTGAAATTAGTAGTATCGACAAAGAGCATATTTATGTTTGTGTTGATATTGTTAATATTGACACCATCCATTTCCCTATCCAACTCATCGATACTAATTTAGCTCTATGATACAAGTGCTTCTCAAAAAAAAAAAAACAAAGCTAAATATAACCATTTTGAAGATCAAATCAATCAAATTAAATGGTAAGGAGTCGGGTTGGGGTTGGCTAGGCTAAACCCGATTCTAAGTATGTACAACTTAACCCTTTTCATAACTTAAACATGGTCTTGATAAAAACACTTTAACCATACATGTATTTGGTAGTAACAAAGATATAATGAACTTATCTGAATAAAGAACACATAATGACAAAGATTTTAAAGGTAAACAACTTCATTTCTTGTGAATGATAAAGATTGATCAAAATGATAGCGTTCAAAATAATTTCAAGACATCATCATTTATATTATTTAAGTATAAATTTCAACTCTAATTTACATGACTAATGATTTAATACTAAGTGGGATTCAAATACAAGTCATGGTTAAGACTAATTAAATATCAAACAAGTTGGATAATTTGGCAAACACAAGGGGTGAACTTAGAAAATTTAACAAAGGTACATAACCTCGAATCATCAAATACTTACAATTGTGAATGAAATTTCAACCAAACTCAGGATCTTGAATACAACTTAGTCAACAACAACAAGCGTGTGTTGTCATTAAATTAGTCAAACACATCACATAGCTACAAGGTAAGTTCATTGCTCCTTTTCACTATGTTTTATTTATTAAACCTTAGGGGCTGAGAAGCATGCTAAAGTCTTTAAATGCTTTTGTTCAATTGTTCATAATAATGTTATGACAAAGGTTATACCTATATTATCACATTTGTTTATAACTATGCTTATAACTATGGTATTACTCAATGTTTATGACAATGACTATGATTTATTAAGAGGTTTATGACTATTCTTATGCCAAAATTCTTTTATTTTATTCCATAAAAGTATTTCTAAATGCCAAAACTAAATGATTTTAGAAGCACAATGGGAATGAGATGGCTATGAGAATGAGATGACTACGAGAAATAGATGACTATGGTTATGGCTATGGGAAAATAACATATAAATATAATTGATTTATAGTAAAATTGTCTGGATTATATCTGTGACAATTGCATTTGAGAATTACATCATCAATGGCCGAGAGCACATTTAGTCGTGCTTAAAATCCACGTTGATTTCATGATTGCAATTATTACAGGTTGAAATTATGCTAGAAATGGTAAACGTAGGAGAAAACCGTGCGCGAAATGGAGTTCCAGATTCTTCGGAATCGCAAAACGAAGAAAATTAAAAAAATATCAAAATCAGTGATGCTAGGCGGTACCCCTAGCCCTAGCCACCAACCTAAACGGTACGCGCGGGACCCAAAATATCTGAAACTTAAATGTTCCGCGCGGTACGCCTGAAGACAAACGTCCACACTAGGCGGTACGCCTGGCCTATGGCGGTGCAATGGATCATATTGTTAATCAGAATTCATGCAGAAAATCAAATTTAAGCTATTTCTCGAACATAATAATTTCCGAGAAGAAAGATTCGACCATTTCATCCTCTAAACTTCATATTGAAGCCATCTGATCATAGATTTGAAGCCAGGGAACGCATCTACAACCTTTGATCACCGTTTTGCAACCAAAAATCCGTCAGATCAGTTAATGATTCATTTTAACCTTCTAGTTTGATAATGGTTGATTAGATCTTGTTTTTGAACGTAATGGTATAGTTAGGATTGTTGATTATTGGCTAGATGATGGCTAGGAATATTATCAACGAATAACTTGACTTCTTAACGGGTAAATCCTTGTTTTGATCCGTTGTAATGCCGGGTTTTCATGAAACTATAACAATGACTATAATGGTTTAAACCATTTTATTGTGACAATGTATGTGATTAGTTTGATTAATCTTTGAAATACAAGGTTAAATCCAAGTGTTTTAAACTAATCACAATCATTAGTATATTCGTTGGAATAACTATCTGGTGTATATAATAACAGTCAGATTAGTACGTGGAACATGGTTGTTAAACATATTCCAATGTCACATTATGATGTTTCATGACATTTGGGCAATTAATAACAAGGATTGATCATTCCTAAGCCATAAATGCATCTACAACCTGTTCAGTACTATAATCAACAACAATACATATTTGGTTAGTCTGAGATTATTCTAATTAATCAAACGTGTCATCAACCTTGTATTAGGAACCTGAATCACTATAGGTTCCTACATTATCATACATTGTATGATATGACATTAAATTAACTAATTAAACATCTAATATCAGTTTGATGACTTTACTGTAATGTCTTTGACATTGGACGTTCAGAAAGATCTAATCGTTAAATTAAAACATAAACAACTCACTAAACATAAATTAATGCAGAATTTAGTTATCAGTATTATTCTACATGTGATTTCACTACTCTTGTGACTTCAGGTGAGTTTCGTACAACAACTTTTCTTTTTAATGTTTTACAAACATCGGGGTATCACGGTGGAACATTTCTTGATCATATGATATGTATCACTATTATCTGTGTGATTACTTGTGATTTATTGATAACTTGTGGATTTCATGGTATTTTGCCCGTAGAACAAAACTCTATCGCAGAACTTAAAAGTTCTCATTCCTTGAAATGTATCTAGTGAACCAATGTGGGGCTGAACGGGGAACATTGATAGTACTATCGGCTGACAACCCATTTGCTGGGAGGTTTGCTTCTCCCTTTGTGTGAATGCTTGTTACCTGTTTTTAGAACTTCTTAATGTTGTGATAGACATTATGACAATGAGGCTTTAAGATGTTACCGACAGGTAGTATATTATAGAACGAGAACAGATTAGTCAGAAAGGAACTAGATACGGGTCCCATGGTTATCTTGAACTATATATCTTGAGAACTTGCATATCATATCATATCATATTGTTGAACTACAACATTACGAGCTCACAAGCTTTATGCTGATCTTTTAAACTTGAATTTTTTGCAGGGAGATAGTGATCGCCGGTGAGACTGCACTTTTAAACACTTGTAATTAAATAAGTCAGATTGTGTAATAAGCTTAGTTTATAAACTGTAATGTTGGTTGTAATGACGAAACCTTGTAATACATTTACTGTAAGTTAATCTGTGTGTTGTGATACCGGATCAAGTAAGTCACACCTCATCTCTAAGACATCACCACTATGTTTCCACAACCGTTTCAGTGATATCAACAACAGGTGACGAGAGGTGGGGGTGTGACAGGGTGGTATCAAAGCCACGTGTTATTGAATTTAGGTGGACTTGGAGACCTAGACTATAACCATACGCTCGTATAGTGACACAGAGAGCATCGAACATAACTAACGAACAAAATTTGTTTTGAATTGAGCCAGAATAATCAGGTGGTATAAATTCCAGTTATGAGTGACCAGCATAACTGAAATTCGCAACATGTGTGTGTTCTAGTAAAATTTCATACAAGCAGAATAGTAATAACTATAAGGAGGAGTAGTTGCTTTAAGATAGGAAGAGATATCATGTCATGGTTGTGTTGAATATTATGATTTAATATTCATTTCATGGTACTGATCTGGGAATTTTATTTGTACAGCAATGGCCAATCCCCAGAGCGTTATATCTGTCAGAGGTTTCCATATGTCATACTTGATGACACCCCAGTTCGAGTTGAGTTTCGATTCTGATCCATCGATAGCCTCATCAGCTACATCACAGGCGGTACCAGTAGTACCACATACACTATCTCCTGTACTAGCAACACCACCACCTACTCCGTCTGTTTCACCTAGACATTCTCAGCCACCTGCTGAGAATGCCTTGACAGACAGACAATAGAGATCTTCACCTCAGCGAGTTCCAGTATTGGACGGGTCGAGGCGCATGCGGGGTCAGGCCCGCAAGACTATATGGTTACCTCCCCAACACCAGATGGTACAGAGAGATGTGCCTTTGACTATCCATGAGGTTGGAGAATCCTCCCACCAAGCTGAGCTCCGGGACCAATTACAGCAGGTCTCCCAGGACATGCAAGGGACCCGACAAGACTTGCAGCAGTATCGTGCTACCCTAGAGGATACCCGTACTACGGTACTGGATATCCTTAACTCGCACCTGACTCTTATGGAGCAGGTGAATGCCTTGGATACTGACACTCGGGCCTGGAGAGTTACTGTGGAGGACCGACTGAGGAGGACATGGGGACAGGTGATGATTGGTGCTTTCTGGCAGCAGTTAGCAGTGGTGAGGGAGAGGTTGGTGCATATGAGGGAGATAGTGATAGGGATAGTTAGCACCATGAGTTTAGAGGCATGGTTGATGGTGATGGCTATAGTGATGGCTGCTATAGCCATAGTGATAACATGTTTACCGTTCTTTATGCGGTAAGTATGACTTGGGTACGGTTAATTTAGGACTTCCATTGTGAATACCATCACTTATAGTCGGATAGGTTGAGAGTATGTAGTGTGTGGGGATCCTTTTGACATGTGACATAGATCCCGTGTGTTGGGTTGATGGTTGTTCGTTTAGTTCAGATAGCATTCTTTGTATCAGAACTTTATGGTTGTATAAAACTAATATCGTAATAATGAAATGTTTTAAATCTGTATATCTGTTTGTGTGTAATGTGTAAATGAGTTGTGTGTGAACTGTGTACTAATATCAAACTTGAATGAACATTACTGTGTGAGAACATATCAATTGCATGTGTGGCAACGTATCAAAGTACTGTGTGAGAACGTTACTGTGTGAGAACATATCTATTGCCTGTATGGCAACGTATCAAAATACTGTGTGAGAACATATCAATTGCATGTGTGGCAATGTATCAAAATACTGTGTGAGAACATATCAATGTCCTGTATGTTAATATACCAAAAACATGTGTAATAACGTATCCATATTACAATGCTCTGAGCTGTGTAATACTTTAACATGTTTTTGAAATAACAGGACTGAGTATAACTACAAACATCTGTATGATTACTGTGAACTGAGAACATATCCGGATCTTTTCAATGTAGTTATACTATGTTACTTATAATCATATTTCAACATAAATTTTTCAGTATAACTGAATATGATTGAACTTATGTGACCGAAAGGGTTGTATCGTTGATATTCTTGAACTGATCGGAGTTTATTTGCATGTGAGCAGAACAATGGCTCCAAAACGAGGTCGACCCGCTAAGAAAGCGATTGAGAATATTACTAACCCTGAACAGAATCAAGTTCCACCTATGAATGTAGAATCAAATCCAAATCCACGTGTCAATCCGGAAGCGAACATGGTTCCACCTGAAAATCTGGATACGAATACAGTTCCACTTGTAAACCCTGAAGTGAACACGGTTCCACCTGTGGGTGCAAGTGGATCTGAACTAAATGAAGCAATGATAGCCTGAATTGTAAGAGAACAACTATCTGCTTGTGGTGTTTTGACACAACACCAACCACATATCACTACGGGATCTGGTGGGGACCATGATCACACTGGACATAATGCTATCGGTGGCCACGTAGAAACTCATCATACCACCGGTACAGTTACAAAAAAATCAACTGTTCCTGATCCACCATAGCAAGGATGTACTTATAAGTACTTTGCTTCTTGCAACCCTCCTACTTTCACAGGTAAAGAAGGAGCGGCTGGACTATTAAAGTGGATTGAGGAGATGGAGACAAACTCAATATCATCTTGTGTCTGGCGGAGCATAAGGTGTCTTATGCTGCTTGTTCTCTGAAAGACTCAGCTCTAACCTGGTGGAATACCTTGGAAAAAGCTTTGGGCTCCGTGACAGTCGATTCGATGGGCTGGAACGATTTCAAAACATTGATTACGTCAGAGTACTGCCCAATCACTGAAATCCAAAAACTCCAGGAGTAATTCTGGAATCATTTTATGGTCGGTGCTGATTGTTTAGCTTAAACCGATCGTATTCATGAACTTACTTGTTTACTTCCCAATATGTTTCCTACGGAAGCAACATTAATTGAGAAGTACATCAAAGGGCTGGTTCCCCAAATTTGGGGAATGGTGACCACAGCTGAACCTACAAATCTTAAACATACAATTCTGTTAACCACTAAGCTTACCGATGAGGCGGTATGGAGTGGCACTTTGTCCACAAAAACTCAAACGACAGTGGGCCGTAGCGAGGCCGGTACCTCGAATGTTTCGAGGGGAGCCAAACGAAAGTGGTTTGGCAAGGCAAAAACTAAAGCTCCGGTTGAGCCTAGCCCGAGCAAACCAACAGTGAAGAACTATGGTGCAGCTGTTCCTGAGAGGAAATCTTATACTGGGCAGGCGCCCAAATGTAACAAGTGTCCATATCATCACACAGGACCATGTCCTGTTTTCCTGAACTGTAATCGAGTAGGACACTATGATAGATACTGTAACTTTCCTGCTCGTCAGCAAAACCAAGCGCCACAACAAACCACTCAAACAAACCGGTCATGCTTCAAGTGTGGAAGTCCTGACCATTTCATGAAAAACTGTCCGAACAACAACAAGACCAATCAAGGGAATGAAGCTAGGGGGAGAGCTTTTCAGATTGGTGCGACCGAGGTGAGGCATGATGCGAACATTGTCACTAGTACGTTTCTTCTTAATAACCTGTACGCATCAGTTCTGTTTGATACAGGGGCAGATAAGAGGTTTATCTCTCCTGAATTTGCATCATTACTTTCATTGCCTACGGTAGATCTAGAAACTCCTTATGTGATTGAACTTGCTAATGGCAAGTTAATCAAAATTAACAGTGTCATTCAAGGATGTTCCTTGAATCTGAATGATCAGCTTTTCAATATCAATTTACTTCCCATTGAACTTGGAAGCTTTGATGTCGTTGTTGGTATGGACTGGCTTTCTAATAACCAAGCGGAAGTTGTGGGTCAAAACAAGGTGATCTGTATTCCATTACTGTCAGGTAATACACTTATAGTTCAAGGAGAACGAGCCGATATAAAATTTGGTATCATATCTTGTATGCAAACTTAGAAATGCTTACGGAAAGGTTGTCGGGCCTTTCTAGCACATGTGATAGAGAACTGTTCTTCACAAAAACGTATCAGATATATTCCGGTAGTCATAGATTTTCCTGAGGATATATCAAGATTACCCCCAGTGAGACAAGTTGAATTTCGTATTGACTTGATAACGAGCGCATAACCTGTGGCTAAAGCTCCTTATCATTTAGTACCCTCAGAGATGCAAGAGTTTTCAAGTCAACTACAGGAATTATTAGACAAAGGTTTTATCAGACCTAGTTTCTCACCCTGGGAAGCACCAATTCTTTTTGTGAAAAAGAAGGATGGTTCATTCAGGCTGTGTATTGACTACAGGGAACTCAATAAATTGACAATAAAAAATCGTTATCCATTACAACATATCGATGATCTATTTGATCAATTACAAGGTGCTACTTATATATCAAAAATCGATTTAAGATCCGGATATCATCAGTTACGAATCCATGATAATGATGTTCCTAAGACTGCTTTCAGAACCCGATACTGACATTACAAATTTCTAGTAATGTCGTTTGGATTAATAAATGCACCTGCAGTTTTCATGGATATGATGAATCGAGTATGTAGGCCTTATTTGGATAAGTTTGTGATCGTATTTATTGCTGACATTCTCATTTATTCTCGAAACCAACATGAACATGCTCAACACTTGAAACTGATCTTAGAACTTTTCACACGTGAGAAACTATATGCCAAATTCTCAAAATGTGAGTTTTGCTTATGAGAAGTTTAATTTCTTGGACATGTAGTGAATGAAAACGGTATTCAAGTTGATCCTAGTAAGATTGAAACTGTGAAACAATGGGAGACACCACGAACCCCAACTGAAATACGTCAATTTTTAGGACTCGCATGTTATTATCGTCGTTTTACTAAGAACGTTTCAAAAATAGCCTTGCCACTAACAACATTGACACAGAAAAATCAACCGTTTTTATGGGGTTCCCAACAGGAGGAGGCATTCCAATTGTTGAAACACAAAATTTGCAACGCACCTATACTTGCATTATCGGAAGGTACTGATAACTTCACAGTACATTGTGATGTATCTCATTATGGTTTAGGGTGTGTTTTAATGCAGAACGACAAGGTAATTGCTTACGCTTCTCGACAGTTGGAAATAGACGAGAAGAATTATACCACTCATGATCTACAACTTGGTAAGTGGTGTGTGCACTCCAGATTTGGAGACACTATCTATACGGAACCAAGTGTATTGTATACACTGATCATAAAAGTCTTCAACACATTCTAGATTAGAAAATGCTGAACATGCGACAAAGGAGATGGGTAGAACTTCTAAACGACTATGACTATGAAATTTGTTATCACCCAAGTAAAGCGAATGTCGTAGGCGATGCCTTGAGTCGCAAGGAACGAGTCAAAACTCTATGTGTGAAAGCGTTATGGATGACTATTCAAACCAGTCTAATTCCTCATATTAGAGAAGCTCAGCAACAAGCTTTACAAGCAAACAACTATTTAGCTGAGGAACTAAGAGGATTAGACAAGCAACTCGAAACCAAGACTGATGGAGTGTTGTATTTCAAAAGCCGAATTTGGGTTCCTTTATTCGGTAACTCTAGAACAATCATCTTGGATGAGGCGCACAAATCCAGATATTATATTTATCCAGGTGGTGATAAAATGTATAAAGATCTTAGAGATTTCTATGAAGAAACACATAGCTGAATACGTGGATAGATGCTTAACATGTCTCAAAGTTAAGGCCGAACATCAACGACCTTCTGGGTTATTGCAACAACCTGAGATTCCATGTGGAAATGGGATCAGATCTCTATGGATTTTATCACTAAGCTACCCAGAACATCACGTAATCATTACTCTGTATGGGTTATCGTTGACCGCCTTACTAAATCTGTGCATTTCTTACCTATCAGAGAAGATTATTCTTTGGATCAACTGGCTAAACTCTATGTTAATGAGATTGTATCTCGACATATACTAATCTCTATCATTTCTAACATAGATAGTCGATTTATGTCACGATTTTGGCAAACTCTTCAGAATGCTTTGTACACACAAATCAATATGAGCACAACTTATCATCCACAAACAGATGGGCAAACTGAATGGACGAATCAAACTCTTGAAGACACACTCAGAAGCTGTGTGATTGATTTTGGAGGTAGCTGGGATATTCATCTTCCTCTTGTTGAATTCTCATACAATAACAACTACCATACTAGTATTCAATGCGCTCCATTTGAAGCACTTTTTGGACGCAAATGTAGATCACCTATCTGTTGGTCAGAGTAGGTGAAAGTCAAATCATATACCCAGAATTCATTCAAGAAACTACAGATAAGATCGCACTTATTCAAGAACGAATTAAAGCTGCTCGCGATCGTCAAAAGAGTTATGCTGATAATCGTCGTACACCTCTAGAATTCCAAATAGGTGACCGGGTAATGTTGAAAGTTTCACCTTGGAAGGGCATCTTTAGATTTGGGAAGCGAGGTAAACTCTAACCCAGATTTGTAGGACTATTCAAAATTATAGTACGAATTGGATCGGTAGCCTACAAACATGAATTACCTCCCGAACTTAGTATCATAAATGATTTCTTTCATGTGTCAAATATGAAGAAATGCCTAACTGATGAATTATTGATCGTACCTCTTGAAGAGATTCAGATTGATGAAAAACTTCAGTTCAGTGAGGAACCAGTAGAAGTGATGGATCGAGAAGTGAAAGTACTGAAACGCAGTCGCATACCAATCGTGAAAGTCCGATGAAACTCACAACGTGGACCTGAATATACATGAAAACATGAAGATCGAATGAAAGAAAAATATCCACATCTATTTTCATAAATGATTGTCATCAGATAAGTCTTCACAAAATTTCAAGACAAAATTTCTCTAACAGGAGGAGACTTTGACAGTTGCATTTGAGAATTACGTCATCAACGACCTAGAACACATTTAGTTGTGCTTAAAATCCACGTTGATTTGATGATTGAAATTATTACAGGTTGAAAGTATGTGAGAAATGGTGAACGCAGGAGAAAACCGTGCACGAAACGGAGTTCTGAATTCTCCGCAATCGCAAAACTAAGAAAATTACTAAAAGATCAAAATCAGTGATGCTAGGCGGTACGCCTAGCCCCATCCTCCGACGTTAAATGGTACGCGTGGGACCCAAAATATCTGAAACTTAAACGTTCTGCACGGTACTCCTGAAGATAAACGTCCACGCCAGGCGATACGCATGGCCTATTGCGGTGCAATGGATCAGATTGTTAATCAGAATTCATGCAGAAAATCAAATTTCATCTATTTCTCGAACATGCTCGTTTCCCAGACGAAAGATCCGACCATTTAAGCCTATATGCTCGTTTTAACCTTCTAGTTTGATAATGGTTGATTAGATCTTGTTTTTGAACGTAATGGTATAG
This sequence comes from Mikania micrantha, assembly GCA_009363875.1. Classification (NCBI taxonomy): domain Eukaryota; kingdom Viridiplantae; phylum Streptophyta; class Magnoliopsida; order Asterales; family Asteraceae; genus Mikania; species Mikania micrantha. The sequence continues at coordinate 56,765,510 of CM018691.1, read as the reverse complement.
TTAGGGTTGTTGATAATTGCCTAGTTAATGGCTAGGAATCCAAGTGTTTCAAACTAATCACAAGTGTTTATATTATTTTAAACCATTTGGTTGTGACAATGTATGTGATTAGCTTGATTAATCTTTGAAATGCAAGGTTAAATCCAAGTGTTTCAAACTAATCACAATCATTAACATATTCGTTGGAATAACTATCTGGTGTTTATGATAACAGTCAGATAATACGTTGAACTTGGTTGTTAAACCTATTCTAATGTCACATTATGATGTTTCATGACATTTGGGCAATTAATAACAAAGATTGATCATTCCTAAGCCATAAATACATCTAGAACCTGTTTCAGTACTATAATCAACAACAGTACCTATTTGGTTAGTCTGAGATTATTCTGATTAATCAAACGTGTCATCAACCTTGTATTAGGAACCTGAATCAGTATAGGTTCCTACATTATCATACATTGTATGATATGACATTAAATTAACTAATTAAACTTCTAATATCGGTTTGATGACTTTTACAGCAATGTCTTTGACATTGGATGTTCAGAAAGATCAAATCATTAAATTAAAACATAAATAACTCATTAAACAAAAATAAATGCAGAATTTAGTTATCAGTATTATTCTGCATGTGATTTCAGTACTCTTGTGACTTTAGGTGAGTTTCGTACAACCCCTTTTCTTTTTAATGTTTTACAAACATCGGGGTATCACTGTGGAACTTTTCTTGATCATATGATATGTATCACTGTTATCTGTGTGATTGCATGTGATTTGTTGAGAATTTGTGGATTTCATGGGATTTTGCCCTTGTGGGGCCGAACGGGGAACATTGATAGTACTATCAGCTGACAACCCATTCGCTAGGAGGTTTGCTTCTCCCTTTGTGTGAATGTTTTTTCCCTGTTTATAGAACTTCTTAATGTTGTGACATACATTAAGACAATGAGGCTTTAAGATGTTACCAAAAAGTAGCTAGTATCTTATAGAACGAGAACGGATAGTCAGAAAGGAACTAGATACGGGTCCCATGGTTATCTTGAACTGTATATCTTGAGAACTTGCATATCATATCATATTGTTGAACTTGAACATTACGAACTCACCAGCTTTGTGCTGATCTTTTAAACTTGAAATTTTTGCAGGGAGACAGTGATCGACGGTGAGGCTGCACTTTTAAACACTTGTAATTAAATAAATCTGATTGTGTAATAAACTTAGTTTATAAACTGTAATCTTGGTTATAATGACGAAACCTTGTAATGTATTTACTTTAAGTTAATGTGTGTTTTGATACTGGATCAAGTAAGTCACACCTTATCTCTAAGACATCACCACTATGCTTCCGCAACCGTTTCAGTGATATCATCAACAGGTGACGAGAGGTGGGGGTGTGACAATATCACTATGATCATGTGCCCATATGAGAATTCAACTGTGTTAAGTCCCTTTTTAGTTCATTTACCATTAAGTTGCAAAGGCCACGTCGACGGTAACGTAGTGGTACCGTAAGTTTGACAAACTTCCGGCAAGTGAGGTCGGTACGCTATACGTATCTGATACATAACTATTTGGCCGGTATCGTATGGCCGGTCACAGGGCAAAAACAATCATGTTTGGTAAACGACCGCATGGGTGATAATAATAAGATAAGGAATACTATTATATCAACCACAACTGATCGGTAGACTTGCAAAGGTCGAGTTGACCGTAGGTCAACCATGGAGTTTCTTAGTGACAGACAGCTGTGAAGGCATAATAAGACTATAATTTCAAAATGAATGGGTGTACGTTGGAAGCACAGTGGTTTGACTTAGTGTTAACTACATTGTTGTCCAATTGAATTCATTCATCGTTTATAACTAATTCTAAATGGGTTGACTGTCACTTTCAGTTTGGAAGTGAGACACAGTAAACTCATCTATTGAGAACTCAAGGGATGGATGGGAAGGAATTGTTAAGGATGCCTTTTAAACATCAAGTGTATACCATGACTTAGGTTATGGTATTATACACTGTTATAACAAATATTGCTATATAATTACATTTTGTGATCATGACTAAATGGGGAACAATCAAAGGAGAATGTGTGTGTAGTGTGGCATTCTTAGTTTCCAATAAATACAAGGTCGTATTCAGTCAAGCTTGTGGTGGCTGGCGGCTAGGTACATATGCCCTATACATAAGCATTAGTTGACTGGATGGGGCCCTATCGGTGTTGACGTCTAAGGTGAGGACACTGGTGGGAATATGACTTGAAAAAACTGATATAAATATTTTGAAACTACACAAATTACATGAACTCACTAACCTTGTGTTTACATGATTTAAATGCATGCTTTCTCTGGTGACAAACACGTTTAGTCGCCAAGATTTAGGACTATAGCTAGAATGCCTTGTTAGTGGACCTAGCTGCTTTTGTGTTGCAAATATTTTAAGGGCATCCTATGAATCATTTTTGTATATCTTGTATAGTTACAATATATGTTAACATATGATTCTTTTTGGTAGATTTACATTGTTAAATTATGGAACATGACTTGATGTAATTTAACTTTGTAATTCTAGTTCAATTTAGTATTTCTTAGTGTATGTCATGTTCCTTGTAAAGAATCTGATCATCTCAATTTTCACATAATATCACGCCCCCTAATACTATTCTACCCAACGGGAAATTTGATCCTGCCCATCGGCTTGAGGTGTGACACCCCCCCAGATCGAGTTCCACTGGTCCCTTTCATCCCAGCCGGTCGTCACCTCCGTTGCCGACCCCTGTGGTGAGAATCACCGAGCATGACTGGTTGGCTTTATGGTATGCAAAACCTTTATTTCACACAAAACCCTACCTGTCACCACCCCAGTCCCCATGTGGTGCGAACCACGAAGCATGACCTTCGATTCAAACGTCGCCATCGAGAACCGTCGCCACCCCCTTCGTCATCAAGAACCGTGAAGCAAGTAAGAAACCCGTCGCCACCCCCGTCACGATCGACCTCAAACCCTAAATGAACCACAACCGGCAGTGTGGTGTGGTGTGACAGGTGCTGCGTGGTGCGGTGCGGCGGTGCAGCCGGCCTAGCCCAACACTCTTCCCTTTCCTTCACGTCTGTAGGATTCAGACACATCCTCAAGTCTGAATAGTTCAGACCTCCAGTCCAACATTTGGTTTCATTTAGATGTGATTTTTTCACTAAACAAATGGTATGAATCTGAAACATTCAGATTCAGAACCATTCAAATGCTACCAAATAGCCCCTAATGATGTACAATGAAGATGAAAAAATACGAACGTTCATATTAACTTATTCAAAATCAACACTGAAGCAAAACGAAATCGCACAAAAAGTTAACGAAAGAATTCCGTATCTTAGTCTAGCAACCAATAGCAAGTCAAATTCTTCAAGTCAAATCAGAACTCCCATTAATTTATATTTCATATTAAGCTAGTTTATTTGATTGTGTACTCGTATACTTAGCCGGTTTCATTCTGGTAATGAAATAATTCATTACTTTTTGTTGTTTGGTAGGCATGATAAGATGAAGGAATGTAATACAATTTATGGGTCGAGTCATGGTTTTAATCATTGTTCGAATCATAGGTCGGGTCGTAGGTTGGGTCGGGAATTGAGTCATGGGTCCAGTCATGGTTTGGATCATCGGTCGGTTAGCTCATGGCTCAATCATGGGGCATTTTACTGATCGGGTCATGGTTATGTTTGTGGATGGGGTCATGGTCTTGGTCATGGTTCCGATCATGTTTTGGTTCATGGGTCGGGTCATTGTTTAAGTCAAGGGTCGGGTAATTTTTTGAGTTATGGATCGGGTCATGGTAGTGACAACTACGTTTAGTATCTACGTCATCATATTGAAAACCACATTAAAAGAACGATTGTGATTATCACAATTTGATATTACGCGAAAAATTGTGAACGTGGGTGAAAACCGTGCGAGAAACGGAGTTTCTGATTCTCCGGAATCGAGAAAGTAAGAAGAATTCGAAGATATTTCATTTCGGAACTCTTCGCGGTACGCCAACGCTATTTCGAGTTTCCTTGGAGGTACGCGAAGAGTCCAAAATATCTAATTGACTCTGTTTCTTTGCGGTACCCCAAGACCCTTTTCAGGCTTCTTGGCATTACGCGATGACTAGGTCGGTTTAAAGATCAGATTGAAGAATCAGTTTGCATACAGAAAATGTTCTATTTTCTTTCTCTTGAACATACTTTCCTTCCAAACGAACTATTCGACCTTGCAGCATCAAATTCATATTTTGAAGCCACCAAATCATCAGGATCAAGCTTGGGATGGATTCTACAAAACTTGATCATCGTTTTTCATCCGAAAATCCTCTCGAACGAGTAACGATTCGTTTTATCATACTAGTTTGACAATATATGGATTAGATCTAGTTTTTGAACGAAATCCAATGGTTATTGTTGTTGATTATTTGTTAGATGATGGCTAGGAATGGTTAGAAACGAAGAACTTGATATGTTAATGGTTAAATCCTTGTTTTGATCCGTTATAATGCTCGGTTATCATAAAACCTTATCATAGATTATAACAGTTTAAGCCATTCGATTATAACAATGGTTGCGATTTTCTTGATCATTCCTTGAAATGCTAGATTAAATCCAAGTGTTTTTAGCTAATGACAAGAGTTTAGAAAATCATTGGAATAACGAACTGATGTTTATGCTAACAGTCAGATTACTATATTGAATATGGTTATTAAACCTATTCTCATATCACATTTTTTATGTTTCATGATACCTAAATGATCAATAATAAGGATTGACTATTCCTAAGCCAGAAATCCATCTGGAAACTGTTCCAGTGAGCTTAATCAACAAAAATACCTATTTGGTTAATGTGAGAACATTCTGATTAATCTAATGAGTAATCAACTGTGTATGAGGAACCTGAATCGTCATTGGTTCCTACATTATCATACATTGTTTGATATTCAATTAAAAAAACTGATTAAACACTTGATATCAGTTTGATGACTCAAAATGCAATGTCCTTGACATTGAACGTTGAAAAATATTTAATAAGGATGTTAAAACAAAAATAACTTATAATACATCAACTAATGTACAATTAAACTATAAATACAAGTCTGCGCGTTGTCTGTTAAGCTTGATATCTCAGGTGAGTTTCGTACAACCCCTTTTCATTTAATGTTTTACAAACATCGGGGTATTACTGTGAAAAGTTTCTTGAACATATGATACGTATCCCTGTTATTTGTGTGACTTCATGTGAACTTGTAGTGAACTTGTAATATTTTATGGGATTTTGCCTATAACACTTTATCAAGATATGAAAAGGTCCTCATTTGTTGAACCGTATCTAGTGAACCCATGTGCTGGCAACTCATTTGCTTGGAGCTTGCAACTCCCCTTGGTGTAAATTTTTGTTACATGTTTCCAGTATCAGCTTAATGTTTGTGATAGACATTAAGAATAAGGCACAAAGATATTTACCTACATGTAGTTATCTTTAAGTTAATCTGTGTGTTGTGATACCGGAACAAGTAAGTTGCACCTCATCTCCGAGACATCACCACTATGCTTCCACAACCTTCTCAGAGTGATCAGTGACATCATAAAAGGGTCACGAGAGGTGGGGATGTGACAGGGTGGTATCAGAGCCACACGTTACAGAAATTTAGGTTGACCTAGTACCTTAGACTATAAACATAGGCTCGTATAGTGATATTGAGTGCACCAAACATAACTAAAGAACAAAACTTGTTTTTATTGAGCTAGAATAATCAGTTGATACAAATTCCAGTTATGAGTGGCCAGCATAACTAGAATTAGTAACACGTGTGCATTCTAGTAAATTTAAGGACAAGCATAGCAATAACAAGAACAATGGTGAATAGTTGCTTTAAGATAGGAAAAGATATCATATCATGGTTACGTTGAATATTATTATTGAATATTCATTTGATGGTTCTGATCTGGAAATTTTGTTTATACAGCTATGGCAAATCCCGGAGAGCGATATATTTATCAGAGGATTCCATGCGTGATCCTTGACGACACTCCTAGTCCTAGTTCGAGCTCCGAGTAAGATCCATTTGAGGCATCTTCAGTGGCGTCTAGATTAGTACAACAGGTACCGCCTACACCACCAACACAGGTACCCCATACCCCACCCAGGCATCCTCATTTATCAGACAAGGATTCATCCGCTAGTAAGAGGATGAGGAGTCCTCCGCAGAGAGTCCTAGTTTATGCAGGACTTAGACGCTTGCGGGGTTAGGCCCGCAAGACTACATATCTTCCTCCTAGGCACCAGTTGGCACCCAGCAATGTCCCGAGCTCGATCCATGAGGTAAGGGAACCCTCACAGCAGGCAGAGCTCCGAGCACAACTACGCAAGGTGACTTTAGATTTACAGGGAACTCGTTTGGAGTTACAGGAGTCACAAACCTCTTTACATGGGAATTGTGACACCTTGTTTGAGACGTGCACATCACATCCGACATTGATGGAGCAGGTGATTGCACTGTGTACACCCCGAGCCGACGGGCCGGATCGTGTGTCCCGTCGGGCGGAAGGTTCTCGGGGCGCGATATCGTTTGATAATCAAAGTGATCAGATTGTTTACATGGCTCATGATATATAAATGAGAAATACTACCATGACATTGATACAGAATTACAAAGTTAAATTACATTGTTATGTTCATAATTTAACTAAGTTATTCTACCAAAAAGAATCAGTGAGTTTCCATCTTGTATCTGCACAAGATTTACGAAAGATGACTCATAGTTTTTTCATTCAAAACATGCACAACACAAAATGAAGCTAGGTCTTCTAAAAGTCCACTAGCTTAAGTCCTGAATCCTGGTGACTAAACCTGTTCGTCACTTGAAAAAACATGCATTTAAAAAAAATCAACACTAGGTTAGTGAGTTCATAAGTTTAGTAATTGAAAACATTGATTTGTTCACATTCACAGTCACAATGTCATACACAAGTCTCGTTAATGCTTGATTCATCTGTCTCACACAATGGCCTCTCCGTAGTTATATTTACAAGTAGTATTTCATCCTATCAGTTACGCTTATATATAGGGCATACGTAGGGGAACAAGCCCCAGCCGACATCCCACCACATACTTAATAGAACTCAACACCACTTGCAATACAACTATGGATACCCATTTCCATCTCACATGTGTTCAACCCGTTTGATATTCACCCCTTAGTTTGTGTTCATCACCCAGTGTGTTATATGTAGAATAATAGAATGTGAGGGATTTAAGTGATCAAAACCGAAGTATTGATACACCCTCAGTGTTTTAAGGAAAATAGATTTATTAAATCATATCCTTGTTATTATTCCATCGCTTGTGGGGTTAACTGTAATTCACTACTAACAATAGAAGTGATAGCTAACCTATTGATATTGATTTCACCTTAGAATGCATAGAGCCTAAAAGGAATCCATTGTGATCCTCACGTAATCAGAACACATTGCATCCGATTTACCCCTATCACATTTGTGTTCTCATAGCGTTCAACGAAACTATTACCAGTAATGTGACATGAGAGAAAATCAATTCCTCAGTCTACTAGTCAATATAATCGATGGATTAATTACAATTAGTCATTGTAGATTATTATCACCATGTTTCGTTTACCAAACCTGACTGATGTCGCCCTGTTACCGGTCATACGTTACCGACCAATGATGAATACGATCAACGTACCGACCTCGCTCGCCGGCGGTTTGTCAAACCTATGGTACCACTACGTTATCGTCGGTTTAGTCGCACTAAGTTAACTGGTAAACGATTCTCTAGAAGGGACTTACAATTGAACTTGAATACATGAACACATGATTGTTGTGATATAATACAGACAATTTAATAGTAATCAATTGTTGTGTGTTGTCATAGTTATGTGTTCGTATAGTCTTTAACAAAGTGTTATAAGAACTTGTCTTATTACACGATGTTAGTAAATGTGTGAATGATTTTGTTATCATGAAGTTACATTATCATGATTATCATTCTTGTTATCCCATAGCCTTCACCCTGTTGTAACTATAGTTTTGTAGGAGCTAGTCTTACTACACTTAGTTGACTCAGGTGGTGAATGATGTCATGAAGTTATGTTGTCATGATCATCATTCTTGTTCTCATTAGTAATTGTCTCATGTTATCCAACAGTCTTCACCGAGTTGGAAGCATAGTGTTATAAGAACTTGTCTTATTACACTTAGCTAACTCCGGTGGTTAATGATATCGTGAAATTACGTTCTCATCATATCATTCTTATTAGTTGTTGTCATTGTCAGTGTGTTGTCTACTTGATTATCTCATTGTTCATCCATGTAAGAATAATAAGATGTTATAAGATATGATCTTACAACTAGTATTATTCTATTGTGTTGATGATTCATGAAACTATAATATCATGTTTCATCCTAGATATCTCAGTTATGTTATGATCAGACAAGCATGCATACAATGATAAGCAATAATAAAGTCAAACAATATTATCTAAATCATAGTATAATCAATATGTTGTAATTAAACTTTTAAGTAAATAAAAGAATTAGCATGTTTCTCAGCCCCGAAATTTGAAATCAGTTAAGATTAGAAAAAGGGGCGTATGAACTCACCTTGTAGTTGAAGTGGTTGAATAAGTATTAACAAGAAATGCGCGCGCTCACTGTTGTTCTTGAAGTTGTTTTCAGAATCCTTTATTGATTTCACGATGTTTGTAACTTATGAGTTTGAGTATATGTGTGTGTGTTGTGTGTTGTGTTAGCCCTAAAGTTGGCTAACACTTGAGTGTCTTTTGTTGCCATTTGATCCTAGTTCAATTGTGGTGATATATGCTAATAGTTAACCAACTAGATTAATTTAGCATACCATATCTTTATGTTTAACTTGACTTGAACCTTAACATGTGATAAAAGTTTGATATTCAAATAGTGTCTAAGTATAAAACTTAGGTTTATTGGTCATTTATCTTTATTGCACCAATATAACACTTGAAACAATTCATTTGGTTAGAAAATGTTGAAGTAACTAACAAGTTTCAAAGCTTGTTTACTTAATGATCTTTATAAAGAAAATTAGCGTTGTTAGCAGTTGTCTTAATGTTTGATTCGACCACCTTTGTAGTAATACTTTGATAATCCCATGCATGTTATCAAATGAACTTGGATTTAAGGTGTTTAGCACATGGTTCAAGTTGTTAAGCCATGTATGCCGAATGAAATATGTCTAGGCCGACTGGAGATGCCTGGGCGAATGGTTCTTGGCCGAATGCGACATGCTAGACCGAATGACGATACCCTAGGTCGAATGTAGGTGGGCTGACCCGAATGAGGACATGGAGCGAATGAGGCTAAGTCCTTAGCCGAATGGGTACCTTCGGCCTTGAACTCCTTCAGTCTTCAGGTTCTTCGGCCCCCCTTTCGGACCTTGGCCCTTCGGCCGAAGCAGCCTAGATGAACAGCCCATACGGCCCCTTGGCCTTTCGGCCGGGCTGGGTGGCGCCATTCGGCCACTTCGAAACAGCTAAGGCAGCCCCTTTATTTTCAAGAAAAATGACCAATGCCATGGTAGCACCCCTCCCCACTTCACGTTCATGTGATTTCGTGTAATGCACATGTGTTTTAAGGTGGTTTAGGCCGGTTGAAGTTGATGGATCGCACAAGGTTACAAAACCCTAAAATCCGAAGCTTTGCAACACAGATTACCTCGTTTTTGTTTGTTTTCTCTTCCGATCTGCTGTACTTTCATGTAGAGGAGATCAAGAGTTCAATTTGGCACCATGATGGAGTGATTTGGTCAAGAAATGGGTGAGTTCTTGGTGTTTTTGTGTGAGAAAACCCTAGAGAGAGAAAGTTCCGGATTTGGGGGTGTAGAAAGAGAGAGGAGATGAATTAAATGAGGAAGATGAGGGTGTTTAAGGTTTATATACTGGGCGTGTTCGGGTTCGTTTTGTTTTGTTCGGTTTTCGATTTCGTTACGTTTCCGGCGCGTAACGCGCGTATTTTACAAATTTAAATAAGAGTTTTTATTTTTAGATTTTAAAGTGGTAATTCATGGTAAATCTTTTTAATTATTTTATTTTATTATTTTTAGGTTGTTTCATCGTTTCGTTTTGTCAGATAGTTCCGCCATTGCGCGTATTCGTTCGAATCGTCACCCGAACGAATCCGACGACAGTTTCACTTTCTGATTTTCGTTTTCTACTTTTCAGTCATCATTTCAGAATGTTAAACTTACAGATATGTTTGTGTGAATCGTCACCCACGCAAACACACTGTCAGTTCATCGTTCGTAAACGATACTGAACTTATGTGTTGTATTGTACTTCCTCATTGACGGACTCAACTAAACTTGTCTGTTTTCACATTGTTATCATAGAATTCACATTGTTTTCTCATTGTGTTGTCGGACATCTGATTCCTGTTATTTGTGGATATCAGATCGCAACCGATATGTTTTCGTCATTTGTTTTTACACTGTTGTTTCTCATGAGTTGTTGTATTTTTTGTATTTAAGTTTTTCACTTAAACACATACAACTGTTGTTTGTTTTCTGAGTCCTATTGTCACACAACTGTTTACACATTTTTTACACATACTAAATAGTGAAAGTACACGTACCGTACGGACTTGCCGGACGATCAGGTACTGTTTGTCATAGTCTCCCTTTGTTAAATAAAATTTCGTCCCGAAATTTAAGCATCATTGTCGGGCAATACTTCTTTAAACAGATGAGGATACCTTGTCTTCATGTGGTCCTCAAGCTCCCAGGTAAATTATGGTCCGCGTTCGGAGTTCCAACGAACCTTCACGATAGGAATACGGCTTCGTTTCAGTCTCTTGACTTCACGATCCATAATCTCTACAGGTTCTTCAATGAAGTGTAGTTGTTCATCCACTTGTATCTCTTCCAGAGGTATGACTAACGATTCATCAGCGAGACATCTCTTATGATTTGATACATGAAATACATCGTGTACCCCGCTGAGTTCATCAGGAAGTCTTAGTCGATATGCCACAGGACCAATACGTTGAGTTATCTCAAACGGTCTGACATACCTTGGTGCTAATTTGCCTTCAGCCCCAAAAAAAACCACGCCTTTCCATGGGGGCACTTTCAACATGACTCGGTCGCCCACTTGGAATTCCAAAGGCTTTCACCGTTTGTCTGCGTAACTCTTTTGGCGGCTACGTGTTGCTTGTAATCTCTGTTGGATCTGGGCTATCTTATCAGTAGTCTCCTGAATAAGTTCAGGCCTAGTGATTCTGTTGTCTCCTACTTCGGTCCAACAAATTGGAGACCGACATTTTCTACCATATAATGCTTCGAATGGAGCACATCCGATACTGCTGTGGTAGCTCTTATTGTAGGAGAACTCAATGAGTGGTAAATGTTTGTCCCAACTTCCATCGAAGTCTAGGATGCATGTCCTCAACATATCCTCTAGGGTTTGGATTGTCCGCTCGCTTTGACCTTCCGTTTATGGATGGTAAGCGGTGCTCAAGTTGACACTTGTCCCTAAGGATTGCTGCAATGATTTCCAGAACCGTGATGTAAATCGACTGTCTTGGTCTGAAATAATAGATAGTGGAACACCGTGCCGAACTTCTATTTCATTAACATAGAGTCTTGCTAGTCTCTCCATCTTGTAGTTTTCCCGAATTGGTAAGAAGTGTGCGAACTTGGTCAACCGATCAATGATGACTCATATAGAATCATGTCTGCTGGAAGTACGGGGTAGCTTGGTAATAAAATCCATAGCTATTTATTCCCACTTCCATTGTGGTATCTCTGGTTGTTCCAGCAAACCTGACGGTTTCTGGTGTTCAGCCTTGACCTTAGCACATGTGAGGCACTTACCAACGTAAGTAGCCACATCTTTCTTCATACCGGGCCACCAATAAAATGACCTAAGATCTTGGTACATCTTATCAGCACCAGGATGAACAGAATAACGTGTCTTGTGTGCCTCGTCAAGAATGAGTTTTCGAAGTTCATCTACTGCCGGGATCCAAACACGATCCTGAAAATAGATAACTCCACCTTGTTTTGTCTCAAAGTGTTTCTCAGCTCCAAAATCGAGCTCCTTTCTCAAGTTGTTTATGGCCTCTGCCTCTTGTTGTGCTTGTAGGATTTGATCTCTCTGACTTGTTTGCACAGTCATTCCCATTGCTCGAATGCACTAGGGTTTGACTCTTTCCTTCCGGCTCAAAGCGTCTGCAATAACATTAGCTTTGCCCGGATGGTATTTGATCACACAATCGTAATCGTTCAGGAGCTCGACCCAACGTCTCTATCGCATGTTAAGCTCTTTTTGATCAAATATGTGCTGTGAGCTCTTGTGATCTGTGAAGATAGTGCATTTGGTACCATACAGGTAATGTCTCCAAATCTTTAAAGCAAAGACAAGAGCTCCCAGTTCTAAGTCATGTGCTGTGTAGTTTTTCTCGTGTATCTTGAACTGTCTTGACGCATAAGCAATGACTTTGTCTCGTTGCATTAAAACGCAACCGAGTCCCTGATGGGATGCGTCACAGTATACTACAAAGTCATCATTACCCTGTGGGAGTGTTAAGATTGGAGCATTGCACAATCTTTGTTTCAGTGTTTGGAAAGTCTCTTCTTCTTTCTGTGTGCACACGAATGGTTCACTCTTCTGTGTCACTTTTGTGAGAGGCAAAGCTATCTTTGAGAAATTCGAAATTAATCTCCTGTAATAACCCGCCAATCCTAGAAATGATCTGATCTCTGTCGGTGTTGTGGGCACGTCCCAATTCTTGATTGCTTCAATCTTGGCAAGATCCACGTGAATACCGTTACTGTTAATCACATGACCCAAGAACTGAACTTCTCTTAACCAGAATTCATACTTGGAGAATTTGGCATAAAGTTGTTTGTTCTTCAGAAGTTCCAAGATTGTCCTAAGATGTTGTTCATGTTCCTCCTCGCCTCTTGAATAGATCAATATATCATCAATAAAGACAATAACAAACTGATCTAAGTACGGTTTGCACACCCGGTTCATTAGATCCATGAACATTGCCGGTGCGTTCGTTAGTCCGAATGGCATCACCATGAATTCATAGTGACCGTATCGGGTACGAAAAGCCGTCTTGGGTATGTCTTCCTCTTGAATCCGGAGCTCGTGATAACCTGAATGCAAGTTTATCTTTGAGAAGTACTGAGCTCCATGTAGTTGATCAAACAAATCATCAATACTCGGTAACGGGTACCTATTCTTGATGGTGAGTTTGTTTAGCTCTTTGTAATCGATACACATTCTGAAGGATCCATCCTTTTTCTTGACAAACAGAACCGGAGATCCCCATGGTGAGAAACTCGGTCTGATGAAGCCCTTGTCTAATAGCTCTTGTAGTTGATTGGACAGTTCCTGCATTTCTCATGGTGCAAGTCTATAAGGAGACTTAGCCATAGGAACCGCTCCCGGAATTAAGTCAATTCGAAACTGCACTGATCGCTCAGGGGGCAGTCCCGGTAAGTCATCCGGAAACACGTCCGCGTAGTCTTTCACAATCGGTACATCTTGAAACTTGATTGCCTTCTTGTCTTTCCCTATAACATGAGCTAGGAATGCGATGCACTATTTCCTTAGACACTTGCGTGCCTTCATGCACGATATTATTTTGACACTGCGATCCGCTTGATCTCCATGAATTTCCAACACCTGATTGTTCTCCACTGGAATCTGTAGTAGCTTCTCGGAACAGACGTATTCAACTCTGTTAAGAGATAACCAATCCATTCCGACAATGATATCAAAACTGCCCAGTTCCATCGGTATCAAATCGATGGAAAATGAGTGATCACCAAGTGTTAGTGAGCAGTTCCTAAGTATTGTGTTAACTGTTATCTGTTTGCCATTTGCTATTTCAATAGTATAAGGGGAGTCCAAAGATTCCACAACATGATTAAGATGGCATGCAAAATCGGATGATATAAAACTTTGATCCGCAACAGTGTCAAATAATATAGATGCATAAAATTCAGATAGGAGAAATGTACCCGTGACCAGATTCGGGTCTTGTTGAGAAACATCTGCTCCAATCTGAAAGGCTCTTCCTCTAGCTACTTGAGCCCTTGGTTGTGTTCTCTTGGGAAAATCCCGCGAGAAGTGTCCAGGTTCACCACAATTGTAGCAGGACCTGTTATCAGCAGCAGTAGCTGTAACGGATGCGTTGTTATTCTGGTTTTGAGCTCCCGTGCTCTTGCATTGTGCGGCCCAATGACAAAACTTCCCACAGTTGTTACACTGCCTAAACTGGGAAGTCGGTGGATGATGATACTGGTAGCTGTTGTTCAAAAGGTGCAGTGCCAGTGTAATGCCGCTTGATCTGCAGTGGTTGAGATTGTGTGGCCTGTGGTGGTTGAGTGATCGCAGCAAAGTTCTTGACCACCTTCTGTTTCTTTGCTTGTCCTTTGTCTGACTTCCTTGAGCTTCCTACTTTAACTGTTTCAGCTTCCTTCTTTACTACAACAGAGGCAACCATCACATCTGTCAATGTTGCTGACAGAGTAACAGCCATCTCCAAAGTAATTGGGCGAGCAGCAATCACATGCCCTTGAATGCAAGCTGGTAGTCCACCGACATACCGCTCGATGCGTTTTGCCAGTGTTGGCACTATATCCGGTGCCAATGTAGCCAATTCATGAAATCTGGTGGTGTAGGCCAGATGCCCAGCACCAATCATGACAAGATTGAGCAACTCCGTCTCAATCTTCTTCAGCTCATTTCTCGGGCAAAACTCTGCCCTCAGCAACTGCTTGAATTCCTCCCAAGGCATAGACAATGCCTCATCTCGCCCCCTGACTTGTACCTGAGCGTTCCACCATGTCAATGCTCGTTTGTTGAACGAGCCAGCAGCATACCTCACTTTATGCGGATCAGGACAGCCACTGATATCGAGGGTTTTCTCCATCTTCTCGATCCATTGGATCAATCTGACGGCTCCTTCATTGCCACTGAACGTAGGTGGCTTGCATCCCACAAAATTTTTGTAGGAGTAGTCCTGTTGGTATCTGGTGTTACCACTGCCTTCATCAGATGAGTTGCCAGTATGGTTGCCACTGTTGGAGTTAATCATGTTAATCATTTCGGGAATTACTTCCCTCAGTTGACTGGTCAACAGAGTGGCCAGTGCAATAGTAGCAGGATCCAACTCATGGTTGGGTGGTGGCGGAGAAGGAGGTGGAGGTGGCGGTGAAGGTGATTGGACTCGTGATGGTGTTGATGAATGTGGAGGTGAGTTGGGTGGTGGTAGCAATGGTGGAGGTCTTCTTGGCGGCATTCTGATCAACACCGAAAGAAAATCGGTTAGTGCAGTGATCGAATGCAGAAGACTCATGCACATAGAATCCTATGTCTTATGTTCTCTACATGAGGGTCCCTAGGTTATAGTATAGGCCAAACCGTTTAAGTAATATGACCTATATTTCACTATAACCATGGCTCTGATACCAATCTGTTATACCCCGAGCTGGCGGGCCGGATCGTGTGTCCCATCGAGCAGAAGGTTCTCGGGGAGCGATATCGTTTAATAATCAAAGTGATCAGATTGTTTACATGGCACGTGATATATAAATGAGAAATACTAACATGACATTTATACAGAATTACAAAGTTAAATTACATTGTTATGTTCATAATTTAACTAAGTAATTCTACCAAAAAGAATCAGTGAGTTTCTATCTTATATCCGTACAAGATTTACAAAAGATGACTCATAGTTTTGTCATTCAAAACATGCACAACACAAAATGAAGCTAGGTCTTCTAAAAGTCCACTAGCTTAAGTGCTGAATGCTAGTGACTAAACATGTTCGTCACCTGAGAAAACATGCATTTAAACAAAGTCAACACTAGGTTGGTGAGTTCATAAGTTTAGTAATTGAAAACATTGATTTGTTCACATTCACAGTCACAATGTCATACACAAGTCTCGTTAATGTTTGATTCATCTGTCTCACGCAATGGCCACTCCGTAGTTATATTTACAAGTAGTATTTCATCCTATCAGTTATGCTTATATATAAGGCATACGTAGCATTTTTTGAACCTTTGTATGATCGTAAATGCCGATCACTTATTTGTTGGTGCAAGAGTAGTGAAACACAAATCACTGGTCCTGAATTAATTCAAGAAACACCTGATAAGATCATTCAAATTCGTGATAATCTTCGCATAGCGAGAAGCTGACAAAGGAGTTATGCAGACAATAGTCAAAAACCTCTAGAATTTCAAATTGGTGATCTATTTCTTCTCAAAGTATGCATATATCTTTCTACCGACTTTGAGTAGCTAATTTCGGGATGAAATCTCCTAAAGTAGGGAGACTGTAATATCCGAGAATTTCCGGCAATAATTCCGACGATGTTATCCGATTTTTAATTACGACGAATTTTAACAAATTTGATAAGATTGAAGTTTATCTCATTTAGTACTATAATATTATATATATATATATATATATATATAAGATATATATAATTAGGTAAATAATTATAAATTTTATAGATTATATATATACAACTTTAGCTATACTTGTTACATAATTTTTAATATAGATATATTATAATATAAATGTATTAAATTAAAACAATTAAGAATAGTAAAGTAAGCGTATAAAATTGAAAAGTTTGGTAAATAAAAGGTAAACCAACATTTATGGATAAAAAAATAATTTAGAAACTTAAATTAGAAAGTTTATGATGAAAATAAATAATGGGTAAAGCATGAGGGTTGAAAGCTAGATCAGGTATTTGATGTAGAGACGGCTATTGACAAGATGACCAGGGTGACTGAGGCTATAGATGATTGTTATGTTGAGATAGAAGGTCATAAGTTCCAAGTATGATTGTTTCTTATAACCTTGGGAAGGTTCGATGTAGCCTTGGGAATGGAATGGTTAGCCAAATATGAGGCTAACATTATATGTTCGACGCAAGATGATATGTTTACGAGCATTGAATGGGAGTCCGGTAACGATCTATGGTGATAAAGTGATGTATGCGCCGAAGATCATTTTGATGATCAAGGCTGATGTTATGATGAGGCGAGGGTGTGTATCCTATTTGGCCTACATGATTGAGGAACGTATAGATATGAGGACGATTGATGATGTACCCGTGGTTCGTAACTTCCCTGATGTATTCCCTGAGGAATTTCCTGGATTACCACCGGAACGGGAAATTGAGTTGCAAATCGACTTAGTGTCGGGGGCACAACCTGTCGCCAAGACACCTTATCGTTTGGCTCCTACCAAGATGAAAGAGATGATGGCCCAACTACAAGAACTCCTTGACAAAGGTTTCATACGATCGAGTGTCTCTCCGTGGGGAGCACCGGTGCTATTTGTTAAGAAGAAAGACGGAAGCATGCGAATGTGTATTGACTACCAGGAACTGAATAAGTTGACCGTAAAGAACAGGTATCCTCTACCAAGGTTTGACGATTTGTTCGATCAATTGCAAGGTGCAAGCTGGTTTTCAAAGATAGATCACTTTCCCGGTTACCATCAGTTGAAAGTTCGAGAGCAGGATATTCCAAAGACTGCTTTCCGTACACGTTATTGACACTATGAGTTTCTCGTTATGTCGTTTGGATTGACGAATGCTCCTGCAACATTTATGGATTGATGAACAGGGTATGTCGACCGATGCTGGACCGATCGGTGATAGTGTTTATAGATGATATTTTGATTTATTCAAAGAACGGGGGAGACCATGTTTGCCACGTATGAGAGGTATTATAGATCCTGAGGAAAGAGAAACTTTATGCTAAGTTCTCCAAATGCGCCTTCTGGTTACGAGAAGCACAATTTTTGGGTCACGTGGTT
The DNA here is from genome assembly GCA_009363875.1 of Mikania micrantha. Classification (NCBI taxonomy): domain Eukaryota; kingdom Viridiplantae; phylum Streptophyta; class Magnoliopsida; order Asterales; family Asteraceae; genus Mikania; species Mikania micrantha. The sequence goes on along the minus strand of CM018691.1, from coordinate 56,747,623 downwards.
AACCTAGACGGCATTACGATGGACCCAGCTAAAGTTGAAACTGTTATGAAATGAAGTCATCCGAAGTCATCGACGGAAGTACACAGTTTTCTTGGTTAGGCCGGCTACTATCGGAGATTTATTCAAGACTTCTCCTAGATAGCAACGCCACTAACGAAGCTCACGAATAAAGATGTATAGTACGAATGGGGTCCAAACCAAGAACAAGAGTTTTCAGTGCTAATGGAGAAACTTACCCAAGCTCCTGTTTTAGCACTGCCAGATGGAAATGATGATTTTGTTGTGTATGCTGATGCATCGCGACAAGGGTTGGGATGTCTATTGATGCAAAGGGGAAGGGTGATAGCTTATGCTTCGCGCCAGCTAAAGATCCATGAGGCTAACTACCAGACCCTCGACCTCGGACTCGCTGCAGTGGTGTTTGCATTGAAAATATGGAGATACTATCTATATGGGGTAAAGAGCACCATCTATACTAACCACAAGAGCTTGAAGTATTTCTTCGAGCAAAAGGATTTTAACATGAGACAGAGATGATGGCTTGAGCTGCTGAAGGATTATGATTGTGATATCTTATATCACCCGGGGATGGCCAATGTGGTGGCAGATGAGTTAAGTCGGAAGACCGAGCATCCTGTCATAAGAGTCAAATCGTATAGTTTGGTGATAATGCCAGACTTCCTGGATGAGCTCAAGCAGGCGCAACAAAAAGGGTTTGAGCCAGACAATGTGGGCTTTGAACGTGTCTTTGGACAAGTGAAGAACTTGGAAGACAATGACTATGGTGTAAAGGTACGATTTGGTCGAATGTGGGTGCCTAGAAATGGTGACACTCGATCAAGGAATTTAGATGGGGCCCACAAATCACATTATTCTGTGCATCCTGGTGCGACGAAGATGTATCAAGATCTTCGAAAGGATTATTGGTATGAAGTTTAATGTGATGCAGTATGTGAACATGTGCCTTACTTGAGAGCAAGTAAAGGCCGAACATCAGAAGCCCTACGGATATGTGCAACCTCTTGAGATACCAGAATGAAAATGGGAACATATCAACATGGGTTTCATCATCAAGCTACCTAGAATAGCTAAACGACATGATACCATATGGGTGATTGTGGACCGAATGACGAAGAGTGCACACTTCCTTCCTATCAGGGAAACGTATATGTCCGAAAGGTTGTCTGAATTGTTCCTGAAAGAGATTGTGGCCCGACATGGAGTTCCTGTCTCTATTGTGTCAGATCGGGTTACAAGGTTTACTTCCAAATTCTGGAAGCCGTTTCATGATACGATGGGAACTAGACTGAACATCAGTACCGCCTATCACCCCCAGACAGACGGACATTCGGAAAGGACTATCCTAACATTGGAGGATATGCTTAGGGCGTGCATTATCGATTTTGGAGGAAGCTGGGATGACCACTTGCCATTGCTGGAGTTTTCGTATAATAACAGCTACAGCTCTAGTATCAGAATGCCCCCATATTAGGCGTTGTAAGAAATACGTTGTAGAACCCTGGTATGTTGGGGTGAAGTTGGGCAGAAAGAGATGGGAAACAAGGCTGCCGTGATCGACATGGCAGAAAAGCTACAAGTAATAAAAGAACCAATGAAAGCCGCACTAGATTGCCAAAAGTCCTATGCAGACAAGCGCAGGAGGCTGATAGAGTTAAATGTTGGCGATCGAGTGCTGTTAAAGGCATCATCATGCAAGAGAATCATTCGCTACCAAAAGAGAGGAAAGCTGAGCCCGAGGTGCATCGGACGGTTTCAGATAAAGGCAACGGTAGGGAAAGTCGCGTACCGACTGGACCTACCAGAGGAGCTGAACGAGATTCATCATACCTTCTACATGTCACATCTTAGGAAGTGCTTGGCAAACGAGCAAACACATGTTCCTTTGGATGACATCGAGGTGGATTATCGACTGAACCAATCACAACCGTGGATGCGAAAGAGAAGAAACTGCGGAACAAAACAGTTCGGCAAGTCAATGTTTGGTGGAAGCTTCGGAACGGTTCATACGCTACGTGAAATGGAAGAAGAAATGAGGAGGTTGTATCCTCATTTGTTCGATGTGTAACGAGGCAGGTTTCGGGATGAAACCTATTGTAAGGAGGGGAGACTTGTAACACCCCAAAAATTATCTAATACAAGTTATTTGAATTTACGAATGCTTAACGGATAATAAACTTGAAGGAAAATAGACGAAAAATAAATTAAGTTAAGATCACGAAATGGGTACTCGAATTGAATTTCGAGAAGTCCAGTACTCGAAAAAGAATTCGAGAAGTCCCCATTTCGAGAACCAGGTTCGTGAACCCCCCCCCCCCTATATATATGAGTGCCTTGGGAAAAGTGCACACCTTTGGCTGGAAACACATTCTCTCTCGAGTACACGAAGTGGGGTTCGAGAACTTCAAAGATCAGTTGTAAATCGCTTAGGAAGAAGAATGAACGCACGGGAAGCTACCAAGAGAATCATCTACCATCAAGTAAGTGTTCTAAACGAAAAAGTTAGGTTTTTTATACGAAAGTGAATTTAGGCATAAAGCTCACACCTTTATGCATAAAGTTCGAGACTTTGCGGTACCAACGTATTGTTAAGGCCATAATGAACCTATAACTAGCTCCATAAGTGTTGGATAGTTTTTTGTGAAGTTTTATGCAGAAAAGAATAGTACTCGAAATTGTACACAAAATAGGGTATCCGAACTCCGTTCGTGAACCTCAGTTCGAGAACTTGGAATCATGAACTCTTAGGTTCGAGTACTTTGAGTATTTCGTGAACCCTATGATTTCGTGTACATGAGATTTCGAATACTTAGCCATTTCGAGAACAGGATGGTTTTCGAATACAAGGAATTGGTTAAGCGGGCTATGAGGACTTAGAATAAATTCTAAGTCTAGGAATGGAATGTAGTGAGACGATGTAATAATGTATGTTCTTGGGTCTTAGCTAAGAAGTTCCGCTAAGAAGAAAAGGAGCTACTACCAGGTGAGTTCTAGATGCCCTATTTCAACACTTTTTGTGTACTTATGTTTTGGGCTGACATACATACTATTAATATGTTTTTGATGTTATGTGACTATGCCATGATGATGAATGCATGTTAATGAGTTATTATGATTTGTGTATGAAAGTATGCTAAGTATGATGAATGCATCTTGGTGAGTTATGATGATGAACTGTATGATAACATGCTATGATGATAATTATAGATGTTATGTTATGATGAGATCCTAGGCTTCTAGGATGAAAGTATGATTCTATGAAGATTAGATGCTAGCATGACGTGTTTATGATGCCATGATGAATGATATGATGAGATGATGCTAGCATGACATGACTATGATGCTAGGATGTTTTGATGATTTGATGAAACGATACTAGCGTAGGCTGTTATGAGTAATCCTATGTTATTAGGATAAGGTTACGATGTTATGATGAATGATGATATAGTGCTAGTATATCATGTTATGATGAACGATGTTGCTCCCGTACTTGTGACGGGGTAAGAATGGTTACTCCCATATTCGTATGGGGTAAGTATGGTTGCCTCCGTACATGTTACAGGGTAAGTATGGTTGCCCCCGTACTTGTTACAGGGAAAGTATGATGTTTCTCCCATATTCGTATGGGGTAAGTATGACGTTTCTCCCATATTCGTATGGGGTAAGTATGGTTGCTCCCATGTTCGTATGGGGTAAGTATGGTTGATCCCATTCTTGTTACAGGGTAAGTATGAAGTTGCTCCCATATTCTTATGGGGTAAGTATGACGTTGCTCCCATATTCGTATCGGGTAAGTGTGGTTGCTACCATATTCGTATGGGGTAAGTATGATGTAGCTGAAGTACTTGTTATTGGGTAAGTATGGTACTGCAGAACGCTTCTGCGAGTCAGATCAAAGGTTATGGAGCCTTGTGCCGGCATAAGCCCACTGTTACGCTCAGTAGCAGTGGTTGTATGATGATGATGATTATGATGTTTATGTGACAAGCTTTTGGATTATGTGAACGAAATGATGTTTTATGTTAACTATGTTTTAACTCAACAAAACGTTTACGATGTTTTATGAAAACTAGAACTCACCAATTTAAGCTGACATTTTAGCATGCATGTTAGGTTAAAGCTAAGGTAAGAGGAAGCATGGACCTCAGGCATCAAGATAGAGAATCCGATGGTTTTGGCAATCGTTTATTTTTTAATTCAGACATTAATTCACGTTTTAAAAACTATGCTTTAATTTCCGCTTCTATTTATGAGAGTTTTTAGTTTAAGAGGTATGTGTTATGATGAAAACCAACTCTGGGAGGTACCCGGATCGGGGCCTCACATGAGGCTGGAAGTTCACCCACTTCTTCTTACAACCAAATTGTATCTGCCTTGCAAACCAGAAAGATAGCCCTGACGACTCGCTGTACAACATGTTCAGGCGTGCTAATTGATTGACTTTAAAGCCTAGTAGCGTCTTGTAATCATGTGGGAGCTTGAAATATTGTATTCGCCTCTCCCTTTTACTGCGTAGCACCGTAGATCGCCAAAATAAGCCCAACTGAGTATGCAACCTCTAGATTTGTATCATTTGGTTTCAAAGACTTTTTTATATTGACTTGGCAGGGAGGGGATGGCTTCTTCCTTGAGCATAGCCTAGTATGCTGCCCACTCTTCTTTTCTATTCTATATATCTTCTGCAGATGATTCATTCCCAATTACTTTGTCGTCAATTTTGTGATTTAGCTCCTCTTCTGAATACTGACGGAATAAGTCATTGATTGTAGGCAACTCTTCATCGGCTGATGTATACTTTGTTGGCTCATCTACATCCAGGTCTTCTAGAATGACCTCATAAATATCATCAAAATTTTTTGGAGTAGGGACATCAGACGCAGGAATAGCTTCGGCATACACAACAATGTCATCGGGATGCAGCCTGAACAGTTCATCTATCTACTCCTTGTTAAGACAATGTATCATCTCCCCCCGTCTTTGTCATAACTCACCGAATGCTAGATGACGCCCCGAGCATCTGAAATCATGGTTAACTTGTCGTCCAGAATACGTCTCAAAGGCACAACATCTGTATCGTCGGTGGCGTGACCGTTATCCAATGGTTTGGTAGATGACTTCGGAGCTTTGCTTTGTTTTGTCTTCTTACGTTGTTTAGCTAGGGTGGACTGCCCTACGATACCAGAAGAACCACAACGGCATCTCCCTCTCCATCCTCGCTATCACCATCGGACTTGCCAGATCCCTCAAAGTCCACCTGCTCCTCTTCTTCATCTTCATCTTCTTCATCGTCAAAGTCATCGGATGCACGTTGGGATCCTACGCGTTGTGGAGTCGGGTCTTTCAGGCTTTCAACTGCCTCTGATAGACACTGGTTCTCTGACTTTAGGCTATGTACGCGGTCTTTGTGAACTTGAACTTTCAGAGATAATTGTTGTTGATCCTTAGCTGACTTGGGCAGTTGTGACTCAACTTCAGCATTCCGTGCTCTCAAGTCAGCACGTTGATCAGCAGATTGCAGCAAGGCGTCTTGCTCATGGACCCTTAGAGTACGTTGAGTAATTGTTTGATCCTGTTGATGGCTCCTCTCCATCAATCGAATGGCCAAGCTGTTCAAGTTCCTTAGCTTTTCAACAAGTGAGAAAGTTGGGATAAATGTGTCAGTGCGGGTGATGGAGGGACCGGCCGATACATCGGTAAACACGGCGGCAAGAACAAAGGAGGTCTAGGACGGTGTAACTATTGAATGTGTCGAAATAGTCCGAGAAAAACAATGTCCTCATCATCTGAATCTGATTCTTCATGCCTCCACCTCCTCCTTAATGATGCAACGCAATCAGGGTTGAGGAGGTGGCCAAACAGGCGAAGAGAAGGGTGCTTAACATCCTTTCCCTTGTAAGACGACACCAGATTGAGTGTCGTGTCCATCATATGCTCCAGAGGGAGGATGTCCGCGTTGATTTTCGGTAGATCTAGCAGTTGTGCATCACAAATCATTTGTAAGAAGCACGAGTACATCAGATACTTCTTCTCTCGTTTGAATGTATCATTCTCCCTCATGTGGGTGAAGATCATCTCAAAGAAGTTAAACGGGATGTTCAGGACAAGAGCTACGAATGCTAATTGTAGAGTCTCCCTCAATTCGTCAAAACAACCTCGTAAGGATCCCAGGCAGTGCAACAAGAGATGGCACAAATAATTGAACAGAGGGCAAATATTTTCCTCGTTCAGCACTCTAGTAGTGACGTCTCCGTTATACTTGCACCTCATGAGGCAACCTCAGACAAGGTCCAAGGTGGCTGGATGAACACGAAGATCCTGAAATCCGTACACCCTTCATATGTGTTCGGTAGAGAAAATGACGTCTCGCCCTCCAACAGAGGTCCAAAAAGACCGCTGATGTGATATATATGGGACATGCACAATGGATATGGTGTTGAATATGCGTGATTGCCTCAGGAAAGCAATAACATTAGTGAACTCAGTAGCATTCTTGGTGGTGGAATCAAGATGAGCACAAATGTTGTTCTTAGGAGAGACTTTAAGAAGATACATTTTGTAAACAAAAGCATAGAAACATGTCATTTCATATCAACAGAAACACGAAAAGAAAAGAATTTTTCAACATAAGGGCTTCATTAGTACGATTGACTCATAAGTATGAGTTCAGCCCATTCAAATGATCCCTTATGCGAATGACCCTTAGTAGCGAATGAGGTATTGATATGAATGAGTCACCAAAATGGTCTCATTCGCATGAATGAATTCATTCTTATGAATATATACACGAATGGGTTCATTCGTATGATAGACGCTCTCTAATACCGTTTTCATCAAAACCATGAATTTAGCCCAAAAAATCTGTGACATTTTGCTCAGATAAGGCTGATTAAACATTTAGAGTTGGTTTTAGTTTGATTTCGGGTCATTTAAATGAGCTATTAGTCCCTGAAATGTCCGAGAGTCTAAAACCCTAAAATCCGACTGCCTGTGGCCAAAATCGAACCAGAATTGAAGCAACAAGATCCCATTTGTACCTGAAATCATAAGTGTGAGTTAGGAATCAGAAATAGTATCAACATTAGTCAGAATGAATACACGATCGATTGATGAAAATCTGGGGCAAATGGGTTTTTCACACAGTGGACGAATGAGTGAGAGGAACAAATGATCCTACTTGTGCGAATGAACCATAATAAAGGGTAGTACCCATTCGTATGGAGTCATTTCTTTGAATGATCCATTCTCCCATATATTACGATCCATTTGCCTGACTGGTTCATTCGTGTGAATGACTCATAAAATTGACTCATTCATATGAACGTGTTTTAACCCTTAAGAAAACTTGACATTTTGATTAAAGTAGACACTCAAAGACAACACCCGTCTAAAATAGACGTTATGACCATGTCGTGATAAAAATTCTGAAGTTTTTCTGGTTAGACGCAAGTTAAGGTATGACAAAACAACTAAACTAACCATGATCATGAAAAATAATAAGAATCCAAAACACATATTTTTGTGAGAAAGATCCACTATGGGGATAGTAGCTAAGACATATCGATCCTGTATGTTTGATTGTTAAACTGTTTGACGTACAATTGCATGATGTGCTTATTGATATATTTGTCCACTTTAGGCCTATTCAAACACCATCTTTCAACACATCTATAATCAAGTATAGCTTCGGATTGTGTGACCCACTCCAGTCAACATGTTAAGTTAAAATCCAGTTGATGACTCATCTCTATATAACTTAAGACCTACGATCATAAATCTATAAATTTTCAACTTATCATATTTTTGTATTTTTCTTTTGATAATGAATCAATATCAACACAATCTCATTGACGGCTTTAGCTAGGTCTTTACAAAGCAATATGACACGTGTAAGACTAGTATTGACTGAGATTTTCTCTATCCTAATGGATGGATTCAACAAGGCTGCAACCCAGTGTATGGCACATGTAAGGAATCAAACTTTTTAATTTTTGTATATTCTAGCCTATCCTATCTGAATGGACAGATTCAACTAGGCTGAAACCCAATGATATGGCACGTGTACAAAGGCGGATTTGGCTTTATTTTTGTTTGATACAATCATTCTTATCCTAATGGACAGCTTCAGCTAGGCTGTGACCCAACAATATGGCAAGTGTACGCTCTAGAAATCAAGTATCCTTGGAAACCTCATAACGTTTATGGTAACAGGTGTATGCATGATTTGAATCATTAACTGTTTAACCCTTCAACCAATTTTCTAGATGGATTCCCACAAATCAAACGTTTTGAATAATCACCTGTGTTCAAGAATCAGTAAGACAAGCCTACCAATACATCACTTCATGAAACCCATACGCTTTCAGATTATGCAATTTAAACTTTGCTTTCAAGCATATGATTAGCAGGCTATCACTTTCGAAATAGGATGGATCAATTTCTCATTTTCATAGTTTTTAATGTTTTTGGTTTTTTAGCATAAAGTGTTTTTTCTCCCCTTGAAATCCTAAAACATAAAGTCTGTTAGGGTTTTTGGATTTTTTACAGAAATATATACAGAAGAACATATGTGCAAAAGCAAGAAAATGATCACTGGTTAGACTTAGTGTCAGGAATTACTTCGTTTTTCTTTGTGATCCCATTAGCCGATAGCAGATATTAAAATTAGTGTTTGTCAAATGCTTTGGTGTAGAGATCGGATTTTTTGTGGTCGGTGTGAATTTTAACATCATCAATTTATTTCTTTTCAAAACAATCACGTATAAAGTGATATTTGATATTGATGTGTTTTGTTTTTGAGTGTTGTATAGGATTTTTTGTGATGGCGATGGAAAACGTGTTATCAACATAGATATGGGTGTTAGAAAATTGCAAACCGCTGTCCCTGAGCTGTTGTTGAATCCTAATGATATGAGAGCCGCTTCTTGCGGTGACAATGTAAACAACTTCACATTAGAAGTAGACAACGACGTATGCTTCTTACATTGTGTAGGACCAAGTTGGAGCCCGAAAACACTCTGGTTCCTACGTATATCTGCTCGACAGCCTCCGGAATAGTGCGGAATCCTATTCCAGGGTTTTCCAATCGAAACCAACAGCACCCGTGGTGATCCGAAGGTGAGGGAAGAACGTTTGCATCAAGATCGAACACCACGGGTTGAGAATCGAAGTTGGACATGCAAGAACCGCTCAAAACTTCTAGGGTTTGACACTAGAGTGCTCTGGGAAGAAAGAGGGCTCGAGAAAGTTTTGTTTGAATCTGTTTGAGCTGGTATATATAAACTATACTCATTCGGCCGAATGAGTGGCCGAAGCAACTCATTCGGCGAATGGCTCAGTCGAATGAGCTTGGTCAACCAAATGAGTCATGCGGATGGCTCATTCGATCCCCCTAGTCATTTTGTAAGCGTTCATTCGGCCGAATGACCTGATTCTTAGGGTCATTCGTTTGAATGGGTCTATAAGACATATCTATTCAAAGTTAACATAATCAAACACATATAAACTAGAATAAACATTAAGAACAATATAGAAATATTGATTTCATTGATAACATAAACTTTATACATCAAAGACCATACAAAAGTTGAACTAGGGACATTTCATGCACTAACATACTCCCCCTTGGACCTAGTTCCTCATTTTGCAGCATCTTTCTTGAATTATTTGTCTGATATGGCCTTCCAGTCTGATCCAGCATGAATCCCAAAAACCATACAGATCCGGAGCACCCTTCATAAACTGTAATGCATGTTCCATGTCTTCTACATCAAAGAAAATCGGGTGCATGTTGTCGCACCCCGTCCTTCCCAGCCTTATCGGGGGCGCGAACACGACTGATCGGGCAGGATCACAGTCTCCGGTCACATAGTGTTGCGAGACCTACAAGTCTGGTTTCATATGTACATCCATTAACTTGGATAAAACAATTTGTACAATCAGGGTTGCAGAAGTTTAATAAGATCAAAACAGATTGAATTCATAAGTTGCAGAAGCGTTAATAAAACAGTTTTCAAAACAACATGAGATTAAAGTTTGCGGAAGCGATTATAGATGTTTAAATAATACTTAACATAACCAAATGATATTAAATGTTCATGAGCCTAAGACACTTAATTAGATGCATGGACTCCATCCTAGAGATATGTTCCCACTTCCACATGGGGATATCAGGGTGTGTGAGTAACCCAGATGGTTTCTGGTATTCAACCTTGACTTTGGTGCAAGTCAAGCGTTTGCTCACATAAGTGGCAATGTCGGCTTTCATGTTTGGCAACCAATAAAGGATTTTCAGATCATAATACATCTTATCGGATCCTAGGTGAATGGAAGATCGAGACTTATGAGCCTCGTCCATCACAACGTCTCGTAAGTTTCCATGATGCGGAACCTAGACGCGTTCCATGAAATGGTGTAAGCCATCGGCTTTGACTTCCAGTTGTTTCTCCATTCCCCTTAGTGATTCATCCGCTAGGTTTTATGCTTTAAGTGCCTCCACTTGGGCAACACGTATCTGCTCAGGGAGATTGGGATGGATGGTGAGTTGTAAAGCTCGTACCCTCTTGGGTTTCGAGGTATTTTTCCGGCTTAAGGCATCGGCCACAACGTTGGCTTTCCCTGGGTGATACTTGATAGCACACTCATAGTCGTTTAGGAGTTCGAGCCAGCGACGTGGTCGCATGTTCAGTTCCTTCTGCTCGAATATGTGTTGAAGACTTTTGTGATCAATGTACACTTTGTACCATGCATGTAGTGTCTCCAGATCTTGAGTGCAAATACGACGGCTCCAAGTTCCAAGTCATGGGGTGGTATAGTTCTTCTCGTGGACTTTCAGTTGTTGAGAAGCATATGCGATCACCTTCTCTCGCTGCATCAGCACACAGCCGACTCCTTGTATTGAGGCATCACAGTATACCACGAAGTCGTGTGTTCCATCAGGAAGAGATAAGATAGGTGCACTACAGACCTTCTGCTTGAGAAGTTGGAATGCAGCTTCTTGCTTGTCAGTCCAGAGATATTTCTTGTCCTTATGGGTTAAAGCTGTGAGTGGTTGGGCTATCTTTGAGAATCCTTCAATAAATTGTCGATAATAGCCTACCAAGCCTAGGAATTGCCGCACCTCAGTTGGGGTCTTTGGAGCTTCCAAGTTCTTGATTGCACCTATCTTCAATTTATCAACATGTATTCCTTGTGCATTAACAATGTGTCCTAAAAATTGGACTTCTCGAATCCAGAAGTCGCACTTTGAGAGTTTAGCATACAGCTTATCCTGCCGTAAGAGTTCAAGAGTCAATTGAAGATGCTCTTCGTGTTCTTACTGGGTTTTTGAGTAAATAAGGATATCATCAAAGAACACAATGATGAACTTATCTAGATAAGGTTTGCACAGTCTATTCATAAGGTCCATGAATACTGCGGGTGCGTTTGTGAGACCAAACGACATAACCAAAAACTCGTAATGGCCATACCGAGTGCGAAAAGCAGTTTTTGGGATATCTTCTTCTTGAATCCTTAGCTACTGATATCCAGATCGCAGATCGATCTTAAAGTAGTAAGTCGATCCTTGCAGTTGATCGGACAGATCATCAATGCGGGGTAAGGGGTAACGATTCTAGATTGTCACTTTGTTCAACTCATGGTAGTCGATGCACATTCGAAACGTGCCATCTTTCTTCTTTACAAACAAGACCGGAGCTCCCCAAGGTGAGAAGCTTGGTCTAATGAAACCCTTGTTCAAAAGCTCTTGCAGTTGATCGGACAGTTCCTGCATCTCCGAAGGTGCAAGTCGATATGGTGCTCATGCGATAGGCGCTCCTCCCGGTGCAAGGTCTATGCGGAACTCCACTTGTCGAGGTGGTGGTAGTCCTGGTAGATCCTTAGGAAATACGTCGGGATACTCGCAAAGACTAGTATATCTTATATTTTCTTCTCTTCTTCAATCTTGTCGGTGATAAGTGCCAATATGGCAGTATATCCCTTCCGTAGGCATTTGTGAGCTTTCATGCACGAGATGATGCTCAAAGGAGTGTCGCTCCTTTCACCGTGGATGTTTAGGGTTTCCCCACTAGGGAGAGGTATGCGCACAACCTTGTCGTGGTAAATGATTTCAGCTTGGTTGTCAGATAGCCAATCCATGCCCACTACGACATCAAAACCGCCTAGTGTAACTGGCATGAGGTCAATCTTAAACTTGTGATTTGTTGTCTCTAGGGTGCATTCTTTCAGAATGTGTTTAGTTACAATCAATTTACCATCAGCTAGCTCTACTGTGTACTTAACCTCTAAGGGTGGTGGGGTTATGGCCAGTATCTAACTAAAATCCTTAGATATAAAACTTTTCTCAGCTCCAGTATCAAACAATACAGAAGCATAATTATCGTTCAAGAGATACGTACCAGTTGTAAGGTTGGGATCCCTTCTGGCCTCCTTTGCCCCTATCACGAAGGCTCGTCCCCTCGTACCGTTGTTCCCATGGTTGTTGTTCTGTTGGTTGTTATTGTTTTCAAGTGTGGGCAATCCTTCTTGAAGTGCCCTGGTTTCCTACATTCATAGCACCCCTTTGGTGCTTCCTGTTGCTGTTGTTATGGCTGTGGGGTTTTGGTCAGAAGTTTTCCCATGCAGTCTTTAGCTGCATGTCCCATTTTTCCACAGCGTTGGCATTGAAAGATACCACATTGACCCTATGTGTCATGAAAATTGCACTTGTGGCATTTGGGGTGCTTTCCGGCATATCCTCCTTGGTTCTGGTGGTTGGGATGGGTGGGGTGTAAGCTTGTGTTGAACCGAACTTACGCTGTTGTGGTGGTGGTTGAAGAGTGGACGGTTTGCTCATGGTGTTATCCCATTTGCGTTTGCATCAACAGGTTTGGCTACTGCACCACGGGGTGGTAAGAGTCCTTGTGCAACGGTCGAGTCAGTGAGTTTGTGGGCTAGTCGCACGACTTGTTGCATGGTGATGGGGTCAGCAGAAAGTACCATACCTTGAATTTCAGGTGGCAGTCCCTCAATATACTTCTCAATGTGCCTGTAGGTCGGTGTTACCATCTCCGGGCACATGTAGCTCATAAGATCGAGCAGTGTGTGCTTCGACCTCGGAACCAACCATCTTGTGGTTCCAGAATTCAGTCTCTGGTTTCTGCACTTCACCGCGAGGACAATATTCGCGGTTCAGCATCCTCTTGAAATCATCCCATGGTAGAGCGTTGGCTGCATCCAGCCCCAGGTTCCCTCTGTGCCATTGAATGAGTGGGGTTTGCCGTCCAAAAAAATTTTGAATGTGCAGAGAGGTGGGTTGAGGTTTGTTCCTGAGATATGCAAAGAAAGAAATTGGATTTAAAATCCGATAAACGCGTTGTGTTTGAAACGAGTGATTGTTGTGCAAGGTGAACGTGAAATTAGATTCGTCACCTTAATTCAGTTGGTGCTGATTACGGTTACCTTGATTCATGCGTCCTCCGCGTCTCCCAGCCATGATCTTCATAGCGAGAATAAGCGTTAGTGTTTGTCTAATGACTAATGTAGTGTGTGCGGTAGATACTGGAAGAAAAACATGTAAGGCTATCGGCTCCTCCCCGTCATGTGCAATCACATGCGGTGATGGTGGTGTCGTCATAGCGATAATGCGTGTAATAATATATGTACGATCATGTTTACAAATAGCACAATACTAAGAACTATGTGTTGGGTGGAGACTAGTGGTTATAGACTAACTTCACTAAATGCAAACCTAATTCGCAATAACCGAAGACTCTGATACCAGTCTGTCGCACCCGGCCTTCCCGGCTTTATCGGGGGCGCGAACACGACTGATCGGGCAGGATCGCAGTCTCCGGTCACATAGTGTTGCGAGACCTACATGTCTGGTTTCATACGTACATCCATTAACTTGGATAAAACAATTTGTACAATCAGGGTTGCGGAAGTTTAATAAGATCAAAACAGATTGATTTCATAAGTTGCGGAAGCATTAATAAAATAGTTTTCAAAACAACATAAGATTATAGTTTGCGGAAACGATTAAATATGTTTAAATAATACAAAACATAACCAGATGATATTAAATGTTCATGAGCCTAAGACACTTAAGTAGATGCATGGACTCCATACTAGCATCCTAATTCCTCGTGCGCGTGCCTTAGTAACCTGAGAAAACATGCGAGTAAAAAGGTCAACACAAAGGTTGGTGAGAGCACAGGTTTTATGTCAGCAATAAACATCAAATGTTTAAAGTAAATGTTTGTAAGTCTACATTTCAATTACAATGTAATATCCATTGATAGCTAGTCAATATCGCAACCGAAGCTAACATGTTGCCTCCCACCATATCCATCCAACAAGATATGGCAATGTTGTTTGGTCAATTATGCACTGTTCCTACCTCCAGTCGGGGTGGCCATACGGCGCGCAACAGCGGGGCTTGTCAGGCCCAAATAGTAGTATTCAAAATTACCACGCTAAGCGCCACGCGCTATTAACGATTCGAGATGTGTTTAATAAGGACTTATCAGTTTTGTGGATGAGTGCCACACATATGCATATACGTGATATTAGCATGTACAAATGTAACCAAAAATTAAGTATGTTGTTCCAAAACAGTTTGTATTCAATGTTTTATCCCCCAACGGTAGAAAATAGGAAAAGGGGCCGTAAACTCACCTGATCATCACAAATCTATGACATGCAACAAAAAAGTTTCCTTTTATGGCAAGTTTTACAAAATCGTCATCAAGTTAACAATAGCTCATCCAAACTCAAATCTAACATTTCTAAACTCTAGAATCAGTAGATCTAAATCAAATAACTTATCAAATCACCAACCAATTCGTGCACAATAGCCACATGGAGTTGCATGTGGGTGGATGTTCATGCATGTGGGTTTTCACCCACTGCATGTTCGATCTAACACTAGATAAGTCTAGGAGACTACCTTAGAAGCTAAGATCCACTGAGAATGAGTATTAACAGCTCCTGATGATGATGATCTAGCTGTTGATGGTTGTTTCTAGATTCTTAGCTCCTTCTCCAAGCTCCAAGACTTCCAAGAACTCCAAGAATGTAAAGGATTGGCTTAGGAGATGTTTGCAGAGGTTTAGGGCTGGTTTCTGGTGGGTTTTGTCGAGAATGTGTGTAAGAACTCGGGTGTATTGCAAAGAAATCGAGTTGAAATGAGTTGGGGTTGATTTTATAATTTTTTTTTATTTCCATGGCCTTCGCGTACCGCCGAGGCCGATCAAAAATTTCTTCGCGTACCGCCGAGGAATTCGAGAGTCCCGACTCCCGCTTCGCTTCGCGTACTGCCAAACCCTTTGCCAAGGGTCCTTGGCGTACGACGATGGATCCATTTTCTAGTTTTTCGATTTCAATGATTCGATTTCGCTCGTGATTGATTCCTAATGTTTATACTAAACATCTAATACATGTTTAGCACATAATCCTATAATAACATATAAGTTTGATTATTGTTTGATCACCAACGTTCGTGAGATTTGTGTGTGTGTCTTTTGATAATTCATCGAATTATCTTTGATGGTTTGCGTTCGTCGCTACGAACCATTTGCATGCTTGATTAACCATAATCAACATATATTGCACAATCCCATAATTCCCCGAATTAGTATTTTGCGTTTATGCTTGTGTCTGCCACACTTGATTTCCAAAACCAATGTGCAATGTATGATTCGATAGTTACTCGAACTATCGTTTCGCAGTTGTTTGTGTTTGACTCATCTAATTCACTCATAATTAAATGAAATGCAACAAGTATGAATGTGAAATACATATAGTGTAAGAGTTGCAATTTACCTGAAATTGCCGGGTGCCACATCATCCCCTTGTTGAAAGAAATTTCGTCCCAAAATTTGGTTGTTGTTGTAGTCTTTGAGAACAAAATTTTCTGGTTGTCACATCATCCCGTTGTTGAAAGAAAATTTCGTCCCGAAATTTATTCGTTGTTGTCGGCGTTCGGTGTTTTCTGTTTGAAGAAGTGGGGATATTTGCGCATCATCTGATCTTCATTGTCACACCCCGAGCTGGCGGGCTGGATCGACTTTCCCGTCGGGCAGAAAATTCTCGGGGCGCGATATCGTTTGATAATCGGAATGATCAGATTGTTTGCATAGCACATGATATATAATTGAGAAATGCTAATATGACAATGATATAGAATTACAAAGTTAAATTACAATGTATCGTTCATAATTTAACCAAGTAAATCTATCCAAAAAAGTAGTGAGTTTCTATCTTGTAACTGTACAAGATATACAAAAGATGATTCATTGTTTTGTTATTCCAAAAGTATGCTTGACACAAAATGTAGCTAGGTCTTCTATAAGTCCACTAGCTATGTTCTTGAATACTGGTGACTAAACCTGTTCGTCACCTGAGAAAACATGCATTTAAACAAAGTCAACACTAGGTTGGTGAGTTCATACGTTTGATAATTGAAAGCCTTGAATTGTTCACATACACAGTCATAATGTCATACATGGTACTTGTAAATGTTTGAATCACCCGTTCACCCAATGGCCTATCCATAGTTGTATTTACAAATAGTATCCCAGCCAACATCCCACCACATATATAATAGAGCTTAACACCACTTGCGATGCAACTATAAATCCCCGTTTTCATTTCACATGTTCATCCCATTTGATATTCACTCGCTGTATCATATGTAGAATAATAGGTTGAGAGGGGTTTAGTTGTCAAACCGAAGTATTGACACACCCTCAATGTATTAAGGAAATTAGATTAATTTAATCTGATCCTTGTTATTATTCTATTTCTTGTGGGGTTAACTGTTAATCACTTTTAATTAATAAGAGTGTTAGTTAACCAATTGATATTTGTTCTCAACTTGAAGTGCATAGAGCCTAAAAGGAATCCATTGCAATCCTCACGTAATCAGATTACAATGCATCCGATTTACCTCTACCACTTAATATTCCCATAGGCCTCATCGAAACTGTTACTAGTAATATGACATGAGAGAAAATAAAGTCCTCAGTCTACTAGTCAACAAGTAACAATGGATTAATTACAACGTCACTGTAGATTGATATCACCATGTGTCGCTTTCCAGACCCTGACTGTTCGTCACCCTGTCACCGGTCATACGTTACCGGCCAATGATTGAGTACGATCAACAGACCAGCCCTACAAGCTGGAGGTTTGTCAAACCTATGGTACCACTATGCTATCGTCGGTTTAGTCACATCAAACTAACTGGTCAGCGATTTGTGAAGGGACTTACAATGATCAAACTTGAGTACATGGAACATGATTGAAATTATATAATACAGATAGTTCAATAGTAATCAATTGTAATGCGTTCACCAATGTTGTTTGTTCTCAATGTTGTGTTCTTGTTGTTGTTAACAAAGTTATATAAGATCTTGTCTTATTATACTATGTTAATAATTGTGTGAATGATGTTGTTATCATGAAAATACATTATCATGATTATCATTCTTGTTGTTCCATATGGTCACCCTGTTGCCACTACAGTTTTGTAAGAGCTAGTCTTACTACACTTAGTCGACTCAGGTGGTGGATGATACTTGTTTCGTGTTATCTTGTAAATTTGCACCGACTTATAAGCTAAGTGTTATAAGAACTTGTCTTATTACACTTAACTAACTCTGATGGCGAATGATATTATGAGGATATATTATCCTCATATCATTCTTGTTTGTTGTTGTTGTCATCATGTTCACCTGTGATAATCTCATTGTTTGCTCTTGTAAGAATAATTAAGTGTTATAAGATAGAATCTTACAACTATGTTATTCTATTGTGTTGATGATTTATGAAGTTATATTATCATATTCATCTTAGTTGTCTCTGTCATAACATGATCATACAAGCATGCATGCAATGATAAACGATAATAAGTCAAGAAATATTATCTAAATCAAAGTTTAAGCAATATGTTAAACTAAAACTTTTAAATAAATAAAAGATTTAGCATGTTTCTCAGCCCCGAGAGTTTAAAATCAGTTAACGATTCGAAAAGGGGCGTATGAACTCACCTTGTAGTTGTTGTGGTTGACTTAGTATAAACAAGAATGCACGCGCTCGTTGTTGTACTTGTTGTAGCTTTCACGATCCTGTATTGATTTCACATTGTATTTAACTTATAAGTATAAGTTTTAGTGATTTGTGTGCGTGTATATGTTAGCCCTAGAGTTGGCTAAGACTTGTGAGTCTCGGTCTTCATTCGGCCATGATTCATTCTTGAAGTTTCAAAACCTTATCATGATGTGTTCATTACTTGTAATTGTAGGATTTTGCAAACCAACCTAAGTGTTATCTTAGGTTTATAGTTTAAGATTCCTTATGTTGTTCTTGTTAGACTCAAAATGATTTATTATATAGTTAATAAATAACCATGCAATTATCCTTGTAAACTTAATGTTTTAAGTTTTGTGGAAGCATTAAATCCAACATTCTACCACCTTTATAGTATAATTAAAATCTTCCCATGCCTGTTTCCTCATGATTGCTTTCAAGTTTGTATCTTCCATTTTAGTGACATGGGCCGAATAATTGATCATGGGTCGACTAGGTTGTGGGCCGAATGATATGTGGGTTGATTTAACCACTATGGGCCGAGGGAGTGGATTGGGCCAAACCAATGCACTATGGGCCTAATAATGGTCATGTGATTCATCCGAAATGGCCTTTGGCCGAATGATGGTGCTTGTTCGAATAGATGGTCAAAGGAGGGTGAATCCGGTTCAAGTTTCCAGCAAACCTCGGATTTGTTTGGCTTATGGTTCGGCTCTGTTATGAGTTCAGCGAACCTTCTGGTTCGCCCAAGTAAAGGTTCGTGGGGTATAAGGTTCGGCCTTGTGGAGGTTCGCAGCTCATGGGTTCGTCCAGCTCCTTAGGCTTGCAGCGACTAGGTTCGTGGCTCCTTATGTTCGTGAAACCTTGATTCGTGGTTGGAGCTTTGGCTGTTAACAGGTTCGTGACTCACAAGGTTCGGCCACCCCTGGTGCCCAGCTCCACCTAGGTTCGTTTGAGGGGAGGTTCGGCTGGTTCGAAAGTTTGGCGAGATGCCCCTCACGAACCCTGTGTATCACCATCATCATCGAGCTTTAATCTGTTGTATGGACGTTCCCATGGCTTCCTCACACTCATTTTGATTCGTTTTCACCTTGGTGGTGTTTAGGTGAAGGTTTGGGTCGACTAACACCATTGTTCGACCAAGGATACAAAAACCCTATTTTTTCGAAATATTCAAACTTCTATACCTCTATTTTCGCTGGACAACTCCTTAGATCTGCTGTACTTTCTTGTAGAGAAGGTTGAGAGCTTCGTTTAGAATCCAAGAACACTCGATTTCGTCTACAAACGAGCAAGATCTTGTGGTTTGAAGTCTTGAATTTTAGAGAGAGAGAGGAAAATGGGTGGGAGGTTAAAGAGAGAGGATGAGATGGAATACATGTGGAAAAAGCCCTCATTTAGGGTTTTTATACTCCGCACATGTTCGGGTTCGTTTCGTTTGCTCGTTTCGCGTTTTCGTTGCTTTTCCGGAACGTTACGCGTAATTTATGATTCTTAAATAAAAAGAATTTATTTAAACATTTAAAAAGGTGGTTATTCCTAGTAAATCTTCTAAGTTTGTTTTTATTAAATTATTTCATCAAATTCGTTTATTGATACGTTCCGTCAGATCGCGTCACCTTCGCGCGTATTCGTTTGAATCGTCACCCGAATAAACACGACGATGGTTTCTCTTTCTGACTTTTGTTTTCTATTTTCCAGTCATCATTTCATTACATTAAACTCACAGATATGTTTGTGTGAATCGTCACCCACGCAAACACACTGTCAGTTCGTTATTCTGAAATAACACTGCATTAATGTTTTGAACTGTGTTTCCTGACGGACTCAACTATACTTCATCTTTTCACATTGTATTCATACTGATTTATCGGCCATCTGATTCCTGTCATCTATGGATATCAGATCGCACCCGATATGTTTTTGTCGTTTGTTTGTACACTATTGTTTCTCTTGATTCGTTGTATTAATTGTACTTAGGTTTTCACCTAAATACATACAACTATTGTTTATCGTACATTGTTGCACTTACGGCATTTAAGTTTTCACATAAATACGTACAACTGTTTCTTGTATTCTAAGTTATGTTATCACAAACACTGTTCATGCATTGTATTTACACACAGTAAATAGTGAAAGTACACGTACCATACGGACTTGCCGGACGATCAGGTACTGGATGTCACAGTCTCCCCTTGTCGAACAGATGGGGATACTTTGTCTTTATGTGATCCTCACGCTCCTAGGTAAATTCTGGTCTGCACTTGGAGTTCCAACGAACCTTTACAATAGGGATACGACTTCGTTTCAGTCTCTTGACTTCACGATCCATAATCTCTACATGTTCTTCAATGAAATGTAATTGTTCATCAACTTGTATCTCTTACAACGGTATGATCAATGATTCATCAGCGAGACATCTCTTGAGGTTTGATACATGAAATACATCGTGTACTCCGCTGAGTTCATCAGGGAGTTTGAGTCGGTATGCCACAGGACCTATGCATTGAGTTATCTCAAACGGTCTGACACACCTTGGTGCTAGTTTGCCTTTAGCCCCAAAACGAACCACGCCCTTCCATGGGGACACTTTCAACATGACTCGGTCACCCACTTGGAATTCCAAAGGCTTTCGTCGTTTGTCTGCGTAACTCTTTTGGCGGCTACGTGTTGCTTGTAATCTCTGTTGTATCTGGGCTATCTTATCAGTAGTTTCCTGAATAAGTTCAGGCCTAGTGATTCTGTTGTCTCCCACTTCGATCCAACAACTTGGAGACCGACATTTTCTACCATATAGTGCCTTAAACGAAGCACATCCAATGCTGATGTGGTAGCTATTGTTGTAGGAGAACTCAATGAGTGGTAAGTGTTTATCCCAACTTCCACCGAAGTCTAAGATGCATGTTCTCAACATATCCTCCAGGGTTTGAGTTGTTCGCTCGCTTTGTACATCCGTTTGTGGATGATAAGCGGTGCTCAAGTTGACACTTGTCCCTAGAGATTGTTGTAATGATTGCTAGAACCGCGATGTAAATCGACTGTCCCGGTCTGAAACGATAGATAAGGGCACACCGTGTCGTACTACTATTTCATCGACATAGAGTCTTGCTAGTTTTTCCATCTTGTACTTTTCTCTGATCGGCAAGAAGTGTGCGGACTTGGTCAATCAATCAACGATGACCCAAATAGAATCGTGTCCGCTGGAAGTACGGGGTAGCTTGGTAATAAAATCCATAGCAATTTGTTCCCACTTCCATTGTGATATCTCTGGTTGTTCCAGCAAACCTGACGGTTTCTGGTGTTTAGCTTTGACTTTGGCACATGTTAAGCATTTGCCAACATAAGTAGCAACATCTTTCTTCATACCCGGCCACCAATAAAACGACCTAAGATCTTGGTACATCTTATCAGCACCAGGATGAACAGAGTAACGTGTCTTGTGTGCCTCGTCAAGTATGAATGTTCGAAGTTCATCTACTGCCGGGATCCAAACTTGATCCTGAAAATAGACAACTCCATCTTGTTTGGTCTCGAAAAGTTTCTCGGCTCCACAATCGAGCTCGTTCTTTAAGTTGTTTCTTGCCATTGTTTCTTGTTGTGCTTGTATGATTTGATCTCTCAGACTTGTTTGCACGGTCATTCCCATTGCTCTAACGCGCAAGGGTTTGACTCTTTCCTTCCGACTCAAAGCGTCTGCGACAACGTCTCTGTCTCATGTTAAGCTCCTTCTGATCAAATATGTGTTGTAAACTCTTGTGATCTGTGAAGATAGTGCATTTGGTACCGTACAGGTAATGTCTCCAAATCTTTAAAGCAAAGACAACAGCTCCCAGTTCTAAATCATGTGTTGTGTAATTCTTCTCGTGTATCTTTAGCTGTCGTGAGGCGTAAGCAATAACTTTGTCTCATTGCATTAAAACACAGCCGAGTCCCTGATGGGATGCATCACAGTATACTACAAAGTCATCATTGCCTTCTGGGAGTGTTAAGATTGGAGCATTGCACAATCTTTGTTTCAGTGTTTGAAATGCCTCTTCTTGTTTCTGTGTCCACACGAAGGGTTCACTCTTCTGTGTTAGCTTTGTGAGAGGCAAGGCTAGCTTAGAGAAATTCAAGATGAATCTCCTGTAGTAACCTGCCAATCCCAAGAATGATCTAATCTCTGTTGGTGTTGAGGGCACATCCCAGTTCTTGATTGCTTCAATCTTGGCAGGATCCACGTGAATACCATTACTGTTAATCACGTGACCCAAAAACTGAACTTCCCTTAGCCAGAATTCACACTTAGAGAATTTGGCATAGAGTCGTTCATCTTTCAGGAGTTCCAAGACTGCCCTGAGATGTTGTTCATGTTCTTTCTTGCTTCTTGAGTAGCTCAGTATATCATCAATAAAGACGATAAAGAATTGATCTAGATACGGCTTGCACACCCGGTTCATTAAATCCATTAACACTGCCGGTGCGTTCGTCAGTCCGAATGGCATCACCATGAATTCGTAGTGACCGTATCAGGTACGAAAGGCCGTCTTGGGTATGTCTTCTTCTTGAACGCGGAGCTGATGATAACCTGAACGCAGGTCTATCTTTGAGAAGTATTGTGCTCCCTGTAACTGGTCAAACAAGTCATCAATCCTCGGTAATGGGTACCGATTCTTGATGGTGAGTTTGTTGAGCTCTCTATAAGCGATGCACATTCTGAAAGATCCATCCTTTTTCTTGAGAAAGAGAACCGGAGCTCACCACGGTGAGAAACTCGGTCAGATGAATCCCTTGTCGAGTAGATCTTGTAATTGATTGGACAGTTCCTGCATTTTTTATGGTGCCAGTCTATAAGGAGACTTAGCTACAGGAACAACTCCCGGAATCAAATCAATTCGGAATTGCACAAATCTCTATGGAGGCAATCCCGATAAATCATACGGAAACACATCCGCGTAGTCCTTCACAACCGGTACGTATTGAATCTTGATTGCCTTCTTGTCTTTCTCTACCACATGAGCTAGGAATACGATACACTGTTTTCTGAGGTACTTGTGAGCCTTCATGCAGGCTATTATCTTGACACTGCGGTTTGCTTGATCTCCATGAATTTCCAAGATCTGATCATTCTCCACTGGAATGCGTAGTAGCTTTTCGGAACAGATGAACTCAACTCTGTTAAGATATAGCCAGTCCATTCCGACCATGATATCGAAACTGCCCAGTTCCATTGGTATCAAATCGATGGAAAATGTGTGATCGTCAAGTGTTAATGGGCAATTCCTAAGTACTGTGTCAACTGTGATCTGTTTGTCGTTTGCTATCTCAATAGTATAAGGGGAGTCTAAAGATTCCTCAACATGATTAAGATGGCTAGCAAAATCGGACGAGATAAAACTTTGTTCCAAAGGTGTTGTGCCAGTGTAGGGCTTCTTGATTTGTAAAGGTTGTGGTTGGTTGATCATCGGTGTTTGAGTGGTCACAGCAAAGTTCCTGACCACCTTTTGTTTCTTAGTCGGGCGCTTGTCCGGCTTCCTTGAACTTCCAACCTTGGATGCTTCGGTTTCCTTCTTCAGTGCCCCGGAGGCAACCATCACATCTGTCAAAGTTGCTGACAGAGTAACAGCCATCTCCATAGTGGTGGGGTGAGTAGAAATCACGTGCCCTTGGATACAAGCCGGTAGTCCACCGACATACCGCTCAATCCTTTTCTCCAGTGTTGGCACCACGTCCGGTGCCAATGTAGTTAACTCGTGGAATCTTGTGGTGTAGGCCAGATGCCTAGCACCAATCATGACAAGATTGAGTAGCTCGGTCTCAACCTTTTTCAGTATGTTCCTCGGGCAAAACTTTGCCCTTAGCATAGCCTTGAAGTCATCCCAAGGCATAGACAGAGCCTCATCTCTGCCCCTAGTCTGAACTTGTGCGTTCCACCATGTCAATACTCGTTTGTTGAACGAGCCAGCAGCAAACCTCACTCTATGCTGATCAGGACAGCCACTAATGTCGAGGGTTGTCTCCATCTTTTTGATCCATTGGATCAATCCAACGGCACCCTCACTGCCACTGAAGCTTGGTGGCTTGCATCCTACAAAATTCTTGTAGGAATAGTCATAATGGTGTCGGGTGTTGCCACTGCCTTCCCCAGATGAATTGGCGATGTTGTTACTGTTGTGGCTGTTGATTCTGTTCATCATGTCTGGGATCACATTCCGTAGTTTACTGGTCAGCAGTGTGGCCAGTGCAATGGTAGCAGGATCCAACTCATGGTTGGGTGGTGGCGGAGGAGGAGGTGGAGGTGGCAGTGGAGGAGAGTCAGGTGGTGTCGGTGTCGAAGAGTGCGGAGCTAAATCTTGTGGTGGTTGTCTTCGTGGCATAATTCTGATCATAACCGAAAGAAAATCGGTTAGTGCAGTGATCAGATGCAGAAGACATATGCAAATAGAATCCTATGTTGTATGTTCACTACATAAGGGTCCCTAGGTTATAGTCTAGGCCAAACCGTTTGAAACAAGATGACCTATATTTCTCTATAACCATGGCTCTGATACCAATCTGTCACACCCCGAGCCGGCGGGCTGGATCGACTTTCCCGTCGGGCAGAAAGTTCTCGGGGCGCGATATCGTTTGATAATCGAAATGATCAGATTGTTTGCATAGCACATGATATATAATTGAGAAATGCTAATATGACAATGATATAGAATTACAAAGTTAAATTACAATGTATCGTTCATAATTTAACCAAGTAAATCTATCCAAAAAAGCAGTGAGTTTCTATCTTGTAACTGTACAAGATATACAAAAGATGATTCATTGTTGTTATTCCAAAAGTATGCTTGACACAAAATGTAGCTAGGTCTTCTATAAGTCCACTAGCTATGTTCTTGAATACTGGTGACTAAACCTGTTCGTCACCTGAGAAAACATGCATTTAAACAAAGTCAACACTAGGTTGGTGAGTTCATACGTTTGATAATTGAAAGCCTTGAATTGTTCACATACACAGTCATAATGTCATACATGGTACTTGTAAATGTTTGAATCACCCGTTCACCCAATGGCCTATCCATAGTTGTATTTACAAATAGTATCTCATCTTATTAGCTATGCTTATATATAGGGCATATGTAGGGGAACAAGCCCCAGCCAACATCCCACCACATATATAATAGAACTTAACACCACTTGCGATGCAACTATAAATCCCCGTTTCATTTCACCTGTTCATCCCATTTGATAATCACTCGTTGTATCATATGTAGAATAATAGTTTGAGAGGGGTTTAGTTATCAAACCGAAGTATTGACACACCCTCAATGTATTAAGGAAATTAGATTAATTTAATCTGATCCTTGTTATTATTCTATTTCTTGTGGGGTTAACTGTTAATCACTTTTAATTAATAAGAGTGTTAGTTAACCAATTGATATTTGTTCTCAACTTGAAGTGCATAGAGCCTAAAAGGAATCCATTGCAATCCTCGCGTAATCAGATTACAATGCATCCGATTTACCTCTACCACTTTGTATTCCCATGTGTCGCTTTCCAGACCCTGACTGTTCGTCGCCCTGTCACCGGTCATACGTTACCGGCCAATGATTGAGTACAATCAACATACCAGCCCTACAAGCTGGAGGTTTGTCAAACCTATGGTACCACTATGTTATTGTCGGTTTAGTCACATCAAACTAACTGGTCAGCGATTTGTGAAGGGACTTACAATGATCAAACTTGAATACATGGCACATGATTGAAATGATATAAACAGACAGTTCAATAGTAATCAATTGTATTGTGTTCACACATGTTGCTTGTTCTCAATGTTGTGTTCTTGTTGTTGTTAACAAAGTTATATAAGATCTTGTCTTATTATACTATGTTAATAATTGTGCGAATGATGTTGTTACCATGAAAATACATTATCATGATTATCATTCATGTTGTTCCATATGGTCACCCTGTTGCCACTACAGTTTTGTAACAGCTAGTCTTACTACACTTAGTCGACTCAGGTGGTGGATGATACTTGTTTTGTGTTATCTTGTAAATTTGCACCGACTTATAAGCTAAGTGTTATAAGAACTTGTCTTATTACACTTAACTAACTCTGATGGCGAATGATATTATGAGGATATATTATCCTCATATCATTCTTGTTTGTTGTTGTTGTCATCATGTTCACCTGTGATAATCTCATTGTTTGCTCTTGTAAGAATAATTAAGTGTTATAAGATAGAATCTTACAACTATGTTATTCTATTGTGTTGATGATTTATGAAGTTATATTATCATATTCATCTTAGTTGTCTCTGTCATAACATGATCATACAAGCATGCATGCAATGATAAACGATAATAAGTCAAGCAATATTATCTAAATCAAAGTTTAAGAAATATGTTAAACTAAAAATTTTAAATAAATAAAAGATTTAGCATGTTTCTCAGCCCCGAGAGTTTAAAATCAGTTAATGATTCGAAAAGGGGCGTATGAACTCACCTTGTAGTTGTTGTGGTTGACTTAGTATAAACAAGAATGCACGCGCTCGTTGTTGTACTTGTTGTTGTTTTCACAATCCTGTATTGATTTCACGTTGTATTTAACTTATAAGTATAAGTTGTAGTGATTTGTGTGTGTGTATGTGTTAGCCCTAAAGTTGGCTAACACTTGTGAGTCTCGGTCTTCATTCGGCCCTGATTCATTCTTGAAGTTTCAAAACCTTATCATGATGTGCTCATTACTTGTAATTGCAGGATTTTGCAAACCAACCTAAGTGTTATCTTAGGTTTATAGTTTAAGATTCCTTATGTTGTTCTTGTTAGACTCAAAATGATTTATTACATAGTTAATAAATAACCACGCAATTATCCTTGTAAAGTTAATGTTTTAAGTTTTGTGGATGCATTAAATCCACCATTCTACCACCTTTATAGTATAATTAAAATATTCCCATGCATGTTTGCTCATGATTGCTTTCAAGTGTGTATCTTCCATTTTAGTGACATGGGCCGAATAATTGATCATGGGCCGACTAGGTTGTGGGCCGAATGACATGTGGGGTGATTTAACCACTATGGGCCGAAGGAGTGGATTGGGCCAAACCAATGCACTATGGGCCTAATAATGGTCATCTGATTCATCCTAATAATGGTCATGTGATTTAACCACCAACGGTAGGTGAGTTTCCCATCTGTTGCCGAAGTCTATTACGCACGCTCATAGCATGTCTTCGAGAGTCTGTATCGTGCGTTCGCTCTGGCCATCAGTTTGTGGGTGGTATGCTGTACTCATATCCAATCGTGTGCCAAGCGACTTTTGCAATGATTTCCAGAAGTTAGAGGTGAATCTAGCGTCTCTATCTGAAATGATGGAGATTGGCTGACTTAGTCAGTCGATCCACTATTACCCAGATAGTGTCACATCCACTAGGTGTACGGGGTAATTTGGTAATGCAGTCCATAGAGATATGTTCCCACTTCCACATGGGGATCTCAGGTTGTGTGAGTAACCCAGATGGTTTCTGGTATTCAACCTTGACTTTGGCGCAAGTCAAGCATTTTCTCACATAAGTGGCAAAGTCGGCTTTCAAGTTTGGCCACCAATAAAGGATTTTCAGATCATAATACATCTTATCGGATCCAGGGTGAATGGAATATCGAGACTTATGAGCCTCGTCCATCACAAGGTCTCGTAAGTTTCCATGATGCGGAACCCAGACGCATTCCATGAAATAGTGTAAGCCATCGCTTTGACTTCCAGTTGTTTCTCCATTCCCCTTAGTGATTCATCCGCTAGGTTTCTGCTTTAAGTGCCTCCACTTGGGCAATACGTATCTGCTCAGGGAGATTGGGATGGATGGTGAGCTGTAAAGCTCGTACACTCTTGGGTTTCGAGGTGTTTTTCCGGCTTAGGGAATCGGCCACAAAGTTGGCTTTCCCTGGGTGATACTTGATAGCACACTTATAGTCGTTTAGGAGTTCGAGCCAACGATGTTGTCGCATGTTCAGTTCCTTCTGCTCGAATATGTGTTGAAGACTTTTGTGATCAGTGTATATCGTACACTTTGTACCATACATGTAGGGCCTCCATATCTTGAGTGCAAATACGACGGCTCCAAGTTCCAAGTCGTGGGTGGTATAGTTCTTCTCGTGGACTTTCAGTTGTCGAGAAGCATATGCGATCACCTTCTCTCGCTGCATCAGCACACAGCCGAGTCCTTGTATTGAGGCATCACAGTATACCACGAAGTCTTATGTTCCATCAGGAAGAGATAAGATAGGTGCACTACAGAACTTCTGCTTGAGAAGTTGGAAAGGAGTTTCTTGCTTGTCAGTCCAGAGATATTTCTTGTCTTTATGGGTTAAAGCTGTGAGTGGTTGGGCTATCTTTGAGAATCCTTCAATTAATCGTCGATAATAGCCTGCCAAGCCTAGGAATTGCCGCACCTCAGTTGGGGTCTTTTGGTGCTTCCCAGTTCTTGATTGCCTCTATCTTCGATTTATCAACATGTATTCCTTGTTCATTAACAACGTGTCCCAAAAATTTGACTTCTCAAATCCAGAAGTCGCACTTTGAGAGTTTAGCATACAGCTTCTCCTGCCGTAAGAGTTCAAGAGTCAATTGAAGATGCTCTTCGTGTTCTTCCTGCGTTTTTGAGTAAATAAGGATATCATCAAAGAACACAGTGATGAACTTATCTAGATAAGGTTTGCATAGTCTATTCATAAGGTCCATGAATACTGCGGGTGCATTTGTAAGACCAAATGGCATAACCAAAAACTCGTAATGGCCATACCGAGTGCGAAAAGCAGTCTTTGGGATATCTTCTTCTTGAATCCTTAACTGGTGATATCCAGATCGTAGATCGATCTTAGAGTTGTTACTCGATCCTTGCAGTTGATCGAACAGATCATCAATGCGGAGTAAGGGGTAACGATTCTTGATTGTCACTTTGTTCAACTCACGGTAGTCGATGCACATTCGAAACGTGCCATCCTTCTTCTTTACAAACAAGACCGGAGCTCCCCAAGGTGAGATGCTTGGTCTAATGAAACCCTTTTCCAATAGCTCTTGCAGTTGATTGGACAGTTCATGCATCTCCGAAGGTGCAAGTCGATATGGTGCTCGTGCGATAGGCGCTGCTCCCGGTGCAAGGTCTATGCGGAACTCCACTTGTCGAGGTGATGGTAATCCTGGTAGATCCTCAGGAAATACGTCGGGATAGTCGCAAACGGCTAGAATATCTTCTATTTTCTTCCCTTCTTCAGTCTTGTCGGTGATAAGTGCCAATATGGCAGTATATCCCTTCCGTAGGCATTTGTGAGCTTTCATGCACGAGATGATGCTCAAAGGAGTGTCGCTCCTTTCACCGTGGATGTTTAGGGTTTCCCCACTAGGGAGAGGTATGCGCACAACCTTGTCATGGCAAATGATTTCAGCTTGGTTTTCAGACTGCCAATCCATGCCCACTACGACATCAAAACCGCCTAGTGTTACTGGCATGAGGTCAATCTTAAACTTGTGATTTGCTAGCTCTAGGGTGCATTCTTTCAGAATGTGTTTAGTTACAATCAATTTACCATCAACTAGCTCTACTGTGTACTCAACCTATAAGGGTGTTGGGGTTATGGTCAGTATCTCACTAAAATCCTTAGATATAAAACTTTTCTCAGCTCCAGTATCAAAAAATACAGAATCATAATTATCGTTCAAGAGATACGTACCAGTTGTAAGGTTGGGATCCCTTCTGGCCTCCTTTGCTCCTATCATGAAGGCTCGTCCCCTCGTACCGTTGTTCCCATTGTTGTTGTAACATCACTGTACTTTCAGTTGTCCGTACGTCCGTACATCCGTACGATTGTACTGTTACGACTGGAGATTTATTTATTATGAATGATTATGAAATTATTGATTGACATTACTGATATTATCACTGTTACTGGTATACATGATTATAATTTATTATACGCGTAAACCACGGGAAGTTTAGTTGTAATTCAACTAAACAGACCCGTAGTGTTTATCGCGGTTACTTATCACTGATAATGATGGATTATTGGTCTGAGAATGGATTGAGATGGAATTGGGAGTTTGTTTGAGTCTGGTTACTAAACGTAGTCAAGGACCCATGGTCATGGTTTATCGAAATAGCGGTGGGACGGTGGCTAGGGCAGTTGCGACTGACCCTTA
The DNA here is from genome assembly GCA_009363875.1 of Mikania micrantha. NCBI lineage: Eukaryota > Viridiplantae > Streptophyta > Magnoliopsida > Asterales > Asteraceae > Mikania > Mikania micrantha. Next base: position 56,717,370 of record CM018691.1, on the reverse strand, counting down.
CATATGCCCTATATATATGCATATTTCGGTTTATCATGGATGTGTCAGTGACTAGGGTTTAGTGGGTTTTTGGTTTGGGAAATGATAATATTAAATTTAATAATGATGGGAATTAAATTGCGCGATGTGAGGATTCGGACACTATTTAAACGCGAATATTAATTCAGAAACGTTAACTTAATAAATGTATTCGCGTGGATGACGATTCACACGAATATAATTATTAAGAAGGATTTTCTGAAACGATATTCCATAAATCATAAATCAATTCGAAAGACGATACGAGCGTCGGATTCGCAAAGGTGACGATCTTTACGAATACGTACGCGAGTAACGCGTTTCGATGAGATTAATTAAATAATATTAAATGTTGTTAAATTAATAAATAAATCTTAAAATATTTATTAGAAATCACAACCTAAATTAAACTGGAATGATTTAATTTATCAAATAATTATTTAGCAATAATGAAACGAAAGCTATTTACGACATAATCTATTTAGAACTTATTTAATTAAACAAAAATTGATTTATTTAAAATGATTTAATTATTTAAATAGGTTATGTTATAAAAACCGGGCGTATTATTACGTTTTACGCGTATAAAAAGAGATTATTTCCAAGATAAAGGTTACCTAGAAAATCAAGATTACTAATGAAACCATATTAATTAAACGCATTATATTTATATATGTTTAATGAGTAAAACCGTTTATTTTACTATCGCGATAGAAACGAGACCGAACACGGGGACGAGACACGTGATATTAGGAAGATTACTTCCTTCTTTTCTTCCATTCTCACCATATCTCTCTCTCTCTCTAAAAACACACACACACACATTCTCTACCTTCTCTCTAACCTATCTCGTTCGTTACCCAACGGATTTGCGAGAACTTGGCGTCCACGCGCTCGGGAGGACGAGAGCTACAAGGAGATACCAAGAAACTACGGTTTTAGCCGACGAATCGAGGTAGATCTAAAGCTTTATTTTCGGTTTTGTTGTTTAGTTGTGGGTCTTGAACTTGTTATAGATAAAACCGATAGAATCTAAGGTGATAACACTAAAACGCACTAGGATGAGTATTGGGAAGAACATGGTTAAGCTTTGCAGGTCGTTGATCGAAGGGAAGATGAGGATGTGATGGTTCGTGAGTAAAACCAGTTGGCCGAACGGTAGGGAGGCTGGACGAACCCTGTGAGGGCCGCCAACCCCGAACCCTTCTGTTGGAATCAACCGAACCCTAGGGTGGCGAACCCTAGGGACCCGAAACTTTTGGTGGCTTGGCCGAACCCAGGGGCCACGAACTATGCACGAACCTTGCTTCCCTTAACCTTGGACGAACCCTAGCAAAGCTACGAACCATGTTCCAGCCGAAGTTAGGTTGCCGAACCCTAGCACATCATTGGTTAGGAGGGACGAACCTTGTTGCCATTTTAAACCACGAACCTTACTGAACGAATCTAATAGTTCGTGAGCCTTATGGCAGCGAACCCTAGCCAGGGTCTTGTTGACTTGTACGAACCCTTGTGACATGAGACTTCGGCCGAACCCTAGCATTCTTTTGGCCGAACCTTGGCCCATAAATTCCATAGGTTCGCTGCCCTTTGGCTAGAAAGTTTAAAATTCGGATAATAGGTACTAGGAGGAACTAGATCACTCATAAATATACATATATACGTGTCATGCATGCATGGGAAGATTGTTTGAGTTGCCACCTTTTCCTAATAACTAAAAATATTGAATTAAGAGATGGCTACATAATTTTAAACGTTTTAAGTAAATAACTTAACTATCTTGTATTTAAATTCAAGATAGGTCTTGATCAATTGAAGCATCGTTTGGCACTTAAATTAATCAAACATGCATGTATTAATGAGAATAGATATTGATATAATAATTGTTAATATCTTTAAAGATACATGACTAAGAGAGGTGTACATATAAGAGTTCACAATAGATACTATCATTTACAAATGATGTTAATTAATGTTAAGTCTACTGTAATAATGAAACTAAGATTTGCAATAGTTTGCAATCATGCAACCTAAGAGATAAACTAAGTTGTAGTACACCTAATTATTTAATGTCACAACACCACGGATCACTCAACCATGATTTAACATAGGTACTTGAACACAAACGTATAACACTTTCAGATTGTTGAGTTGGTCTTTATTTGCATACGCGAGCGCGCATAACACGAGAACACATAATCTAAGGACTTCAGGTGAGTTCTCATAACCTCCCTTTCTTTAAACTGTTTTTGGTTTTAAAACCCGGAGGTGAAACATGTATACCAAATTAAATATTATTTTGATAACACAAGGTTAATACCTGTTTATCAATATGATATTCACATTTGAAATTATCATTATTATGGGATTATCTCTTATTATTTTATATCCATGTAAACATTGTTATTGACCTAGGTCAATAACAAAGATTACAAGTATTGTCACAAATCCCGAGAATCATCGCTCTTAACTTCGGTTAATTGCTTTGACATCGTGTATTGTCACGTGGATGGTTTCCACATCTGTGAAGCATTGCCTTTGACTTCGGTTATTTGCTTTGGCTTCATGTATTGTCACGTGGTTAGCGACCACTCCATGATTCATGTATTTAACTTAGGTTAACTACATAAGGAATCATGTATAGTCACGAACATTGGTTGAGAATATGATTGATTGAGTTTGGTTGATTTGTTTGTGGATTGATTATCTATGTTTGATTATGATTATTTGGGATTGATTATGATTGATTGATTATAGGATTATGTGATTGTGTATGTGTTTGGTTGTGAATTGATGGATGTGTGTTGGATTATCTCATACAGGTATTCATATGGATTTTCTCAAGAAGATCATAAGTTTTATACTCGTTTTAAACAAAGCATTTTATAAAACCCTTTTAAGCATAAACTTTCAAACTCATTTTTACTAAAACATTTTTAAATATAAAAACTTATGATTACTCACCAACTACTTTTGTAGTTGACACTTGATTTCTTACATGTTTCAGGTGATGGAGACAAGTAGGAATGAAGAGAGGATCTCTTCTATTTTGGACATCATCATATAGGACCTTGGACTTAGTTAATTAACTAAATTTCTGGCGATTAGAGTTTAGTTAGTTTAACTAATTCTTTTGTGTAACTAATGTACTTGATTCATGATGAACATGATTTTTGTGTAATTATTTTGGTTGATTAAATGATATATGATGATTTGATTTAGATGCCCACGAGCTTTTGAACAATCTACACATCCCTCGTGGCATCCCGATGATTCCGCCGTCGGTCGGGGTGTTACAGATTGGTATCAGAGCCTGGGTTATAGGGAATTAGGTTACTAGAAATGGTCGACCTAGTCTATAACCGTAGGATACCCTAGTATGAATAAATTCATACACTAGTTAGTATATTCAGGATTTCATGCTTATGTGTTTATTACATGTTATATGAACTCCTGTTATACATCTGATATATATATGCTGCTTATAAATTTCTTGCTTACGTGTGCCCTAATGATTCGATAAGGACATGCACGTGGTGTATCGTAAAGGTGGTGGGACGTTGGCTAGGGCAGTTGCGACTGACCCTTACATATGCCCTATATATATACCATTTACGGTACATTGGGTGGGTGTCAGTATTGAAGAATGTGGGAACTACCCGTTTGGGAAGTTATCTGTTTAAGAAATTAACTGCTTAGGAATTATCTGTTTTAGGAAAAATTATCTGTTTGATCTATAAACTCCAGACAAGGACACACTCGTGGTATATTACAAAGGTGGTGGGACGGTGGCTGGGGCAGTTGCGACTGACCCCTACATATGCCCTATACATATACCATTTGTAGTATATCGGGGATCTGTCAGTGTCAGGAACATAGGATACTACTAGGACCTTACTAGGAATGGTTGAGAGGATATGATTGTGGACTGTTGATGACATATTTGATGGATTGACTGGGATTGGTTCATGGATGATTATACTTGATAAATATTTATAAACTCACTTATGAAACACACAGATTGGACACGTAGGGTGCATAGGATTAACGAACGATAATGGGCGATTAGTGATGCGATATGGACTTGGGAGATGATATAGACACTTGATGATAATATAAACGCATAGTTATGATACTAACACTTAGTGATGGTATGGACACTGGATGAGATGAAACTATAGGGAAGATATGAACACCTAGTGACAATAAGGGCACTTTGTGATGATATGAACCCTTATTAAAGATTATTGACATTGGGATTCACTTAGACAATTGGGGGAAACTTAATGTCAGGTGAACTTAGACATTAGGTGAACTTAGAAATAGGCAAGCCTACATGTCAGGTGAACTTAGACATTAGGTAAACCTAATTGTCCAAGGGAACTACGAGGGGGAGGAGAGAAGTCAAACTCAGGGATAAATGAAGGATCCATGATCTCCTCCCTATCAGGCTCTATGTCTCCAATATCGAGAAAAACAAGCTGAGACCTGAAACATGTAGTCACCACCTGAGGCCTTTCATCCTCTGAATCAGAGTCATCTGAGGCATCCTCACCCTCATCCTCTTCATCAACCTCTTCCATTAGCTTATCCTCAACAGATGTAGTCCCAACCATCTTTAGTGGAGTAGAGACGGTGGCCTGAGTAGTAGCCATGAAGTCCAAATCAAGTAAGGCATCTACATCTACATCCTCCTCACCAGCACCAGAATCTCCTACACCTGCATCAGCACCACCACTAACACCACCTTTACAAACACCAGCACGAGCCCCTGCATCTCCACAACTAACACCAATACCAGCATCTGCACCACTAACACCAACATCAGCACCTGCACCATCATCTCCATCATCATCATCATGTACAATAATGTCCTCAATATCTGAGTCAGAGTTGTCATGCCTCCACTTCCTGCTACCAGTAGCAATATAATCAGGGTTCTGGAGATGACCAAATAACGCACGAGCAGGTGGCTTCCTCTCTTTTCTCCTATATGATAGCACTCTGTTGAGTGTGGTGTCGTTCATGTGCTCAACCGAATAATGTTTGTGCTGGTCTTTGGTAGGTTGGGAACTTGAGCATCAATAATCTGCTGCAAGAATCTGGGATACATGATAAACTTCTTGTCTCCCTTGACCACAACATTCTCCTTCAGATGTGTGAAAATCATCTCGGAGAAGTTGAATGGAAGGTTCAGCACCAGAGCAACAAATGCACACTGAATAGTCTCCCGAAGCTCATCAAATCCTCCTTGCCTCGAGCCCAAGCAATGAATAAGTACATGTGCTAAATACTTGAACTGTGGAGACAGAAATGCCTTGTTGAGGACTCCAACTCCCAAGCCACCGTAGTACTTGCACCGCATAAAACAGCCACGAACAATGTAGCGATCAAGTAGAATGGGCTAATCATGAGCATCCTGAAATCCACATATCCTCCTGATATGCTCTGCTGAGACTATAACATCATGACCGAGCACCTTGCCTCTGATCACTGAAGGCTCAACCTCACAGTCTATATCTGAGGATCTCCAGAAATCCCGCTGATGTGTCAAGTACGGATCATAGACTGTAGATGTAGCATGGAAGATCCTAGAACGCCTGAGAAAAGTGATAATCTCTCAAAAATGTACAGCATTCTTGGTAGTAAGATCCAAGTGAGAGAAGATGTTTTTCTTCGTCACTGCTTTATAACCAGCCATACTGAAAAACAAAGGAATAAACGTGTCAGTTCAATTCAGTTATACAGTTGAGTAAAATCAGAAATTTTTACACGTATACAACTTGTATGAATGAAACTATTCAAACCGAAAGAGCATTGGACGAATGAGTAAGTTGACCTAATGGGCTCAGTCAACCGAAGAATCAGCGAATGAGGCTGGTCAACCGTATGACCAGCGAATGAGAGTAGTGACCGAAAGAGGTTCATTCGGCCATATGACTTCATTCTGTCGCTGAGTTCATTTGGTCAATTATTGAAGTACGAAAGGACGTCATTCGGTCGGCCTAATGAGATTCGAATTTCAAGTAGCCAAAATCCCAAATCAATCCACAAAAATCACACCAAAACACTCAGAAATGACCAATTAAACTTTTTAGAACTGGTCTTTGGTGGTTTAAAGTCCAATTTGTTCATTTATTTCGAGGCGACATTTAAGAACCCTAAAATCCTAAATCATGATCTGTTCATAATGAATCCATGGAAAAAAGTTACTCATCTTGGATTCACAAGTACCTGTAAGAGTCACAAGATGGAATATCAGCACAACAGTTGAGTTAATCGAAGAGGACTTGATGAACAGAAGAAATAGGGTGTTTCGGACGAAAGGAAAACACACAGTAGCCGAGGGAATGAATTTGGGGGAATGAACTGGTTCGGCCGAAGGAGTCCTATAAATAAGAAGTCTCATTCGGCGAATGACTCAACCGAATGAGTTGCATCGGTTCAGACTAATTAGGCCGAAAGAGTCCTTTAAATAGCAAGTTTGATTCAGCGAATGACTCAACCGAAAGAGTTACTTCGGCTCAGATTGATTCGGCCAAAAGACTTATTCGTTTGAATAAAATCATTCGGTCGAAAGAACTATTCTCCTGGTACATTCGCACGAATGAAGCTTAGCACTCACAAACACAACTTAATTTCAACTTTTAACATTATGAACAGTTAAACAAGTGTAATTATGAAGATTAGTCTGGTTGGTGATAAATTCAGATATGAATGAACATCTGAACACACAAATGATCATCTAAAACAAATTTGAAAAAATAAAATCTTTTTGTATTTTTCTTAAACAAAAGAAAACTGTACAAATAACAACTAGAACTAAAAACAATTAAGAAGCACATATTTTTGTGAGCAGTCTATCAAGAAGATAACAATACACCTAATCACATCAAATCAGCATTACTGAATGTTACACTTCAGACACATTTATCTTATGATATGATTACTGATATACTTGTCCACTTTAAGCCTAACAATACATCACTTCTAAACAAATTTGATGATCACTTATATTTTCTGACTGAGTTACCCATTTTATTTAACCAATAAAGATCAAAATCAGTTTGTAACTCATCTCTGCATAACTTAAAACCTAACATCATAAGTTCCATAAGGTTCCAATTTATTATCTTTTTGTATTTTTCTTTTTGATTTGTCTCTCATGTTCAACACATTCTCATGGACGGCTTCAGCTAGGTCTTTACAAAGCAATATGGCATGTATACAGAATTTTGTTGACACGATCAACTTGTTCTATCCAAATGGACGGATTCAGCTAGGTCTTTACAAAGCAATATGGGACGTGTATGGAATCGAACTTATTTTATTTTTGTATTTTCCAAGCTTAATACCAGCTTGATTTACTTTTATTTTGTTGTGATTCAATCATTCTCATCTGAACGGACGGCTTCAGCTAGGTGTTTACAAAGCAGTATGGCACGTGTACAGACTTGAATTCGTGAATCATTGGAAACCTTATTAGATCCTATGATAACAGGTGTATGCCTGATTTGAGTCAAAAACTATTTATCACTTAGCTAGTTTTCTAGAATGAATCCCACAAGTCAGACTAACTAAGTAATCACCAATTGTCTATACATTTTGTAAAGTTGGTCAATCAGTACATCAAATCACAAATCTCATGTGTTTTCGGTTTATGCATTCGCTTTTACTTTTAAGACATGATAGATGAACACCTTACTTTCTCAAATCATATTTTCTCATTTTTACCATTTTTCAGATGTTTTTGGTTTTTCAATTTTTAAATGTATTAGGTTTTTCAAATTAATCTACTTTTTCTCCCCCTAAAAACCTAAAACATAAAAAAATTTTAAGTTTTTGATTAAGTGAAAGAAAATTAACTGAAATGAAAGAAAATAAACTAATTAATAAAAGCGATAATCATTTGTTTGTTTCAGATGAAGGAATGACTTCATCCTTTTGAAAAACACCATTAGCCGATAGCAGATATAAAAATCTGGGTTCATCAAACGCTTTTGTATAAAGATTGGCATTCTGGTGATCGGTATGCATTTTAACAACATCGATGAGTTTCTTTTCAAAACAATCACGTATGAAGTGATATTTTATGTCGATGTGTTTGGTTTTCGAGTGCTGGGCTGGGTTTTTAGTGACAGCAATGGCGGCAGTATTATCAACATAAATAGGAGTGTTAGAAAAATGTAACCCAAAGTCCCTGAGTTGCAACTGTATCCAGATGATTTGTGAGCAGCAACTAGCAGCAGCAATATATTCAGCTTCACATGTTGAAGTAGACACCGACGTCTGCTTCTTGCACTGCCAGGTAACTAAACAGGTTCCAAAGAACTGACGTCCTGCTTATGTTGACTTGAAATCTCTTCTGCATCCACCATAGTCTGAATCACTGTATGCAGTAAGCTCAAAGTTATCATCATTAGGGTACCATAAACCAAGATCCTGAGTACCCTTCAGATAACGCATAATCCTCTTCACAGCAATTATATGGGATACTCTTGGTTTGGACTGATAGCGAGCACACAAGCATGTGGCAAACATGTTATCTGGCCGAGAAGCAGTAAGATACATGAGAGACCCAATCATTCCTCTGTACAGAGTGGCATCGATTAACTCCCCCTTTTCGTCTGGTGTAATCCCGTGATTAACAGCCAGTGGGGTACCAGTAGGTTTTGCATCTGACATACGGAACCGGCTCAGAATGTCACCAACGTATTTGGTCTGATGAATGAAGATTCCTGCCTCAGATTGATCCACCTGCAACCCAAGAAAAAATTTCATCTCCCCCATTGAGCTCATTTCAAACTTGTCTTTCATAACCTTCTCTAATTCCTTGCACAGACTATCATTTGTAGAACCGAAAATGATGTCGTCCACATAAACTTGCACCAAGAGTAAGTCACAATCCTTCTCTCGAATGAACAATGTGCAGTCAATGACACCTCTTCTGAACCCGTTGTTCAGAAGGTGAGTAGATAGCGTCTCGTACCACTCTCGCGGTGCTTGATGCAATCCATATAAAGCCTTTTCTAGCTTGTAGACTTGGTCACGATGCAATGGATCCTCAAACCCGGGAGGTTGATTGACATACACCACATCATTAATCACACCGTGAAGGAATGCACTCTTGACATCCATTTGATAAACTTTAAATTTCTTCAAGGATGCATATGCCAAGAAAATACGAATTGCTTCAAGAAGAGCAACCCGTGTAAACACTTCATTATAGTCAAGTCCTTCAATATGTCTGAATCCTTGAACCACCAGACGTGCTTTGTTTCGCACAACGATCCCGTGGTCGTCCTATTTGCAACGAAGAAACCATCTGGTGCCTATAACCTTTGCACCTTTTGGTTTGTGAACAACTTGCCAAACACCTAACTTCTTGAATTGTAGGAGTTCTTCTTGCATTGCATCAACCAACAACTCTTCTCTTAATGCTTCAGTGACGGTGCGCGGTTCAACTTGAGAGAAAAAGCAAGAATGGGCACAATAGTTCACATCAGCAAAGTCAAGAATATCAGCAAGACCTCCTGAAGAAAGCTGATTTCTTGTCTTAACCCCATCAAGCGAACTTCCGATAATGTTCTCCTGAGGATGAATCCGATTAATTCTTCCAATAGGGTGAGCAGGTACCTCAACGTGTGGATCAAGGTTGTTCAGATTCAAGTCCTCAAGTCCAGGTACAATGTTGTCAACATTTGGTTTTGGGGCAGCTGGTTGAACTGGGTTATCATCTGTGTCTGAGCTGTCATCATTTATCTGGATTGTGGGAATTGTAGTTGATGAAGGTTGCACAGGTTCATCAGGTGCATTCTGTGCATCATACATCATTTGAACAGCAACATCTTCATCTGAGTACATGGGAGGCATATTAAAATAGTTGAAAAGGTCTGAATAATCAAACATCCAGTCTGGACCTTTCCCAGGTGGGGGCATAGAATATCTCTGAACGTCTACATGGAACCACTCCTCCACATTCTGAGTTGATCCATTGTAGACCCTTTTATCTGGAGTGCTGTCACACCCTGAGCCGGCGGGCTGGATCGACTTTCTCGTCGGGCGGAAAGTTCTAGGGGCGCGATATCGTTTGATAATCGAAATGATCTCACTGTTTACAAAGCACATGATATATAAATGAGAAATGCTAACATGACAATGATATAGAATTACAAAGTTAAATTACATTGTTTCCTCATAATTTAACTAAGTAAATCTATTCAAAAGAATCAAAGAGTTTCTATCTTGTAACTGTACAAGATCTACAAAAGATGATTCATTGTTTTGTCATTCCAAAATATGCAAGACACAAAATGTAGCTAGGTCTTCTAAAAGTCCACTAGCTATGTCCCTGAATATCTGATGACTAGACCTGTTTGTCACCTGAGAAAACATGCATTTAAACAAAGTCAACACTAGGTTGGTGAGTTCATAAGTTTGATAATTGAAATCATTGATTTGTTCACATACACAGTCACAATTTGTCATAGATGATACTTGTAAGTGTTTGATTCACCAGTTCACTCAATGGCCTCTCCATAGTTATATTTACAAGTAGTATCTCATCTTATTAGCTATGCTTATATATAGGGCATATGTAGGGGAACAAGCCCCAGCCACCATCCCACCACATATCTAGTAGAACTTAACACCACTTGCGATACAACTATAAATCCCCATTTTCATTTCATCTGTTCATCCCATTTGATATTCACCCGTTGTTTCATATGTAGAATAATATGTTGAGAGTGGTTTAGTTATCAAACCGAAGTATTGATACACCCTCAATGTATTAAGGAAGTTAGGTTAATTTAATCAGGTCCTTGTTATTATTCTATTTCTTATGGGGTTAACTGTTAATCACTTTTAATAATAAGAGTGTTAGTTAACCAATTGATATTTGTTCTCAACTTGAAGTGCATAGAGCCTAAAAGGAATCCATTACAGTCCTCACATAATCAGAATACAATGCATCCGATTTACATCTACCACTTTGTGTTCCCATAGGCCTCATCGAATCTATTACTAGTAATATGACATGAAAGAAATCAATTTCCTCAGTCTACTAGTCAACAGGAAACGATGGATTAATTACAACTATAAATGCAGATTTATATCACCATGTCTCGCTTATCAGACCCTGACTGTTCGTCACCCTGTCACCGGTCATATGTTATCGGCCAATGATCTATACAATCAACATACCAGCCCTACAAGCTGGAGGTTTGTCAAACCTATGGTACCACTATGCTATCATCGGTTTAGTCACGTCAAACTAACTGGTCAGCGATTTGTGTAAAGGACTTACAATGATCAACTTGAATACATGGCACATGATTGAAATGATATAATACAGACAGTTCAATAGTAATCAATTGTATTGTGTTCACCAATGTTGTTTGTTCTCAATGTTGTGTTCTCGTTGTTGTTAACAAAGTTATATAAGATCTTGTCTTATTATACAATGTTAGTTGTTGTGTGAATGATGTTGTTATCATGAAGGTACATTATCATGATTATCATTCTTGTTGTTCCATATGGTCACCCTGTTGTCACTAAAGTATTGTAAGAGCTAGTCTTACTACACATAGTCGACTCAGGTGGTGGATGATATTTGTTCGTGTTATCTTGTAGTCTGCACTGAGTTGTAAGCTGAGTGTTATAAGAACTTGTCTTATTACACTTGGCTAACTCTAGTGATGAATGATGTTATGAAGATATATTATCTTCATATCCTTCTTGTTTGTTGTTGTCGTCATCATGTTTACCTGTGATAATCTCATTATCTGTTCTTGTAAGAATAATTTAAGAGTTATAAGATAAAATCTTACAACTACATTATTCCATTGTGTTGATGATTCGCGAAGTTACGTTGTCATGTTTCATCTTAGTTGTCTCTGTCATGTTATGATCACACAAACATGCATACAATGACAAGCGATAATAAGTCAAGCAATATTATCTAAATCAAAGTATAAGCAATATGTTGAACTAAAACTTTTAAGTAAGTAAAAGATTTAGCATGTTTCTCAGCCTCGAGAGTTTAATATCAGTTATGATTAGAAAAGGGGCGTATGAACTCACCTTGTTGTTGATGTGGTTGACTAAGTGTAACCAAGAATGCACGCGCTCGTTGTTGTACTTGAGGTGGTTTTCACTATCCTGTATTGATTTCACGTTGTATGCATCTTATAAGTATAAGTTGTAGGGACTTGTGTGTGTATGTGTTAGCCCTAAATTTGGCTAACACCCGTCGGTCTCGGTCATCATTCGGCCTTGGCTCTATGGTTCTAGGTCATACTAACACTTAATCCAATTAGATTGAGTTTAGTACCCCTCATTATGTGTTTTAAGTTTCACCTTGTTTTAACCTTGTCGTGTTGTGTAGTCTTGCCAATCCTTATAGTTTATAATCATAACTTATACCTTAGGTTACAGGTTAGTAACCCTCGGCATCTTGTAAAAGAGTTTTGTATGATCATCGTTCCATTTGTCATAACACTTTAAACTCAATTGTTAATATATTCAAAGAGGCTAGGTTTTAGGTTTTATAAATTAACCCGAAGCCCACCACCTTTTTTATTATCATGCATGATTATTAGCCATTTCCCCATGCATGAGTCCTTATTGTTAATTCCAATGTTCGATTTCAATATTTAAGATGTGGACTAAACCAGGCCATGGGCCGACTGACTGGGCTGCATGAGCCGTGTGGCCAAACTGTTGGTCTAAACCAAGATCATGGCACGATTCAGGTTATGGGCCGAATGCATGTTGTTGGGCCGAAAGTGTGTGGGTCCAGACCGAATGGACTTGATCTAAACGAATGGACTTTGGCCGAATAATTAACATGGTCAGATGATATGTTCATGGCCGAAGCAAAATGGTCCGCTCAAATTGATGCATGACCCCGGATCCAGCGAACTTCAGGTCAGGTGGCTCCCAGGTTCGGCTGAAACCTCTAAATTCGGCCATGGTCTAGGTTCGTTCGAGTAGAGGTTCGCAGCTCATAGGTTCGTCCAGCTCCTTGGGTTCACAGCAACTAGGTTCGGTGATGATGGTTCGCAGCCACTAGGTTTGTTCTCTCACCTGGTTCGTGGCTCCTTAGGTTCCTGAACCTTGGCTCGTGGATGGAGCTTCGGCTGCTAGCAGGTTCGCGACTCACAGGGTTCGGCCACCCCTGGTGCCCAGCTTCACCTAGGTTCCTTTGGGTGGAGGTTCGGCTGGTCGAAGGTTCGGTCGGCTACACCTCATGAACCCTGCGTATCACCATCATCATCGAACTCTAACCCATTGTATAGCTGCTCCCATGGTAGTGTTATGCGAAAATCAGTTCTTGAGGGCGTATGGTTCGAAGGAAATGGTTTAGACCCGGGTGAAGGTGATGGGTCAAACAAAAGGGTATGAAAACCCTAATTTTCGGAATATTCAAGCTCAAGTACCTCGATTTCGGCTGGATAACTTCTCAGATTAGTTGTACTTCTAGGTATAGAAGGTCGAAAGCTTCGATTAGACTCCAAGAACACTCGATTTCGTCCACAAACGAGCAAGATATGAAGATTTGAAGGTTGGCTTTTTAGAGAGAGGTATAAAACCGGGTTTGTGGGTTTAGAGAGAGATAGAGGATGTAAGAAATGAGGAAAAATGCCTCATTTAGGGTATTTATACCCTGGATGTGTTCGGTTTCGTTTTTTTTGTTGGTCGGTTCGCGTTTTCGGATCGTTACGCGCGTATTTTACTAATGTAAAATAAAAAGGATTTATTTTTAAATGTTTGGAAAGCGGTTATTCCTAGTAAATCTTTTACATTTTATTTTCTTGAATTATTTTATCGAAAACGATTATTTTAAATGTTTCGTCAGATCGCGTCACCTTCGCGCTTATTCGTTCGAATCGTCACCCGAACAAACACGACGATGATTTTGCTTCCTGACTTCTGTTTTCTACTTTTCAGTCATCATCTCAGAACTCGAAACTCACAGATATGTTTGTGTGAATCATCACCCACGCAAACACACTGTCAGTTTGTTATTCTGAAATGGCACTGCAATTATGTTTTGAATTGTGTTTCCTCACTGACGGACTCAACTAAACTCCCTGTTTTCACATTGTTTTCAAATTGAATTATCGGCCATCTGATTCCTGTCATCTATGGATATCAGATCGCAACCGACATGTTCTTATTATTTACTTGTACACTGTTTTTTCTCTTGATTTGTTGTATAAATCTGTACTTAGGTTTTCACTTAAATACTTACAACTATTGTTTATCATAAATAGTTGTACTTACGCTATTTAAGTTTTCACTTGAACACGTACAACTGTTTCTTGTTTTCTGGGTTTTGTTGTTACATACACTGTTCACACATTGTATTTACACACAGTAAATAGTGAAAGTACACATACCGTACGGACTTGCTGGACGATCAGGTACTGGATGTCACAAGTGTTGTACCCAAGAAAATACCCTTCTTCCACCTTCTCATTGAACTTGCCCTGCTCGTGTTTCTTAAGCATTGTGCACGGTGCACCAAAAGGTTCAAGATACTTAAGATTAGGCTTCATGTTGTGGAGCAGCTCAAAGCAGGTCTTCCCATGTCTCTTGACTATCAAAACCCGGTTTAGTGTATAACAAGCATTTGCAACAGCTTCATTCCATAATTGAACTGGAAGGGATGAATCAGCAAGCATCATCCTTGCATCCTCAATCAAAGTTCTGTTCTTGCGCTCATCAACACCATTCATTTGCGGGACATATGGAGCACTGAATTGTTGGACAATGCCACGTTCATTGTAGAAGTTCTCCATATTATGATTCTTGAGCTCTGTCCCGTTGTCTGTTCTGAGCATACTAATCTTGAGCTTATAAAGAGATTCAAATTTGGTCACTAACATTTGAATGCACTCAAACATTTCAGATTTCTCCATTAGAAAGAAACCCCAAGAATATCTGGAATACTCATCAGTGATGACTAGACAGTATTGATCTCCATCTATACTTTTGCGGTTGACCGGACCAAACAAATCCACATGGAGAAGCTCAAGAGGAACAGTGATTGAATGATACTTTTTCAGCTTGTGAGACTGTTTGGTCTGCTTTCCCTTCTTACATGAGACATAGATATCAGACAGCTTAAAATTCTTCAGACCGACCCCATCAACCATGTTGTTGAGTACCAAATGGTTCATCTTCCGTAGACTCAAATGGCCCATCCTGTTATGCCAAAGAATAGAATCTTTCTCAGTTTCTTTTGATATAAAACATGAAGCTGTGGAGGATGTTGATGAAGCTGTAGCCATGTTGAGTACATACAAGTCCTGCTTACGGGGTGCAGACATCAAAATCCAATCTTCACGAATAGTAACACGTTGCTTGAGTATGTAGCAATTTGAGTCATCAAAAAGAACTTTGTACTGCTTGTCACAGATCTGTGACACCGAAAGAAGATTGTTCTCCAACTGCTACACGTATCTGACTTTGTCAAAGGAAGCTTGCCCGTTTGAAAGAATACCCTCTCTAGTAATGAACCCGCCTTTATCACCAGCAAACGCTACATATCCACCTCGAATTTCATTAACATTGGTGAGCAGCGAAATATCTTCAGTCATGTACCTAGAAACCCCATTATCAACAATCCAAGAGCTGTTTAGAGCAGCTGTTGGGGCAACCTGCACAAACATAAACAATTAGTTCAATTTGGGAACCCAAGCCTTTACAGTCTTGGGTTGACCCAATGAGTCTCGGATCCAAACATCAATCCATTTACCATTTAGAGCTTCCTTGTCTGGAGTTTTTAAAACTGAAGTCTGAGTAGACTTAACTTTCCAGACAGTGTTTTTACTGAAAGAGTTTTTCAAGTAAATGGATGATGGTTTTGATTGATTGGCAATACCAGCCTTGGGAACATCCAAGTTCACCACTTTCCCTTTGTCCTTATCCAATGGTTTAATCAGGTTGGGTTGTTTGGGTTTTGCTTGAGATGATTTAAAATCAGATTTGACATGTTTGTTAAAATTCTTATTTTGTTTTCTGGGTGGTGCAACCTTAGGTTTAATCAAGTGAGGACAAAATCTGACAACATGTCCAGGTGCACCACACTCAAAGCAAACTCTTTTGTCTTTGAAAGAAAACTGTTTTCCTTTCGACTGAGAACTTTTGGTTTGAAAAAACATTTTTCTTAGTCTAGTCTTGCACAAAACCCAAACCCCTTGTACCATTAAAAACAGTTTTAGCAGATTCTTTGATCTCACTTGCTTCACCACCTTGTGAAGACTTAACAAAACAAATGGCTTTGGATAACTTTGAAGCCATGTCTGTCTTGGGTAAGATTGGGTCAACCTTCTTGGCAACAGAAGTCTGATTCTTGACATAATACACTTGAGGAGTAACATCATACTCATCCTCAGAATCAGACACCCAATCTTCAACCACACCCTCCATAAAAGATTCCTTAGACATTGAGGAACCCTCATCAGAGATTATCCCAATGGGATCAATAACTAATGGAGATTTACCTGAAAATCTTTAACCTCTTTGTCATTGGGGGAATTGACAAAGTTGTTCAAGACTGGTGGGGGACAGTGGTTGTATCTTTTATCTTTACCCTTCCCATTCTGATCAGTACCATTACTGATCATGTGCTCAATAATATAAGATGAGTTCTCATAGCTCTTGAGCTTCTGGCTTAATGTCTCATAGTCACACTCGACTACAGCAAGTTTCTTCTTAGTCTCATTTATGGTGTTGAGATAAGAAGTAAATGCATCATGCTAATTGGGCACAGCGATCTCAGCCTCATGTAACTGTCTGTTTAGCAAATTGATTTTATCTTGAAAATCTTTTCCATTAAATTTTAAAATTATGTTTGCCTCAATCATTTGGTTGAGATCACCGATCAAATCAGCATTGTGCTTCTGATAAGCCAGAACCTTACTGTCAAGATCAACACAGTTAAAACATCTAGAATGAGAAGAAGAACATTCATCAGATACCTGATCTGACTGTGAAGTAGCAGATGTGTTCATCATCAAAGAAAACAGGGTAGCAGGTTCTTCAAGATCAGCATCATAATCTGCTTGAGTGTCTGAGTCTGACGTACTTTCTAACTCAGCACCAGATGATTCCTCTAGACTGATCTTTGTTTCATCAGAAGTGTCTTCATCACTGGATCCATCTGCTTTCTGAATTTCTGCAACACAGGCTTTGTCTTCTCCACCCTAATCAGGATTAAATCTGAAATCCCAATTCTCACCTTCATCATTTTGGACCATTAAGGCTTTACTAGCATTTGAAGAACTTGCATGATTTGTAGTATCAATGGGAACAAGTCTTCGTTCTGGATTTGCTGCAGAAGATCTCTGGTTCTGAAAAGGATTCTTGTTGCCCACCTTCTTTGGTTTGTTGCACTGTTTTGCAAAGTGTCCCTTTTCTCCACAATTATAGCAAGTGACAGATGCCATATCAAAGCCAAATTTTGAGTCCTTGTTCAGATTTGTATCCTTTCTAGTTCTTCTCACAAACTCCTTAGCTCTTCTTACAGCACTAGCTGGAGCCCACATAATGTCTATCCTCTCCATGTCATCTGGGTCTATCTGAGAATAATCATCATTTTTCAGATGAGGATTACCAATCTGCCCTGCTAGTAATCCATCATACGAGCTGACAAGTGTAGACAGCAAACCCATATGCACCTTGGCAACCTCTACAGTCACTTTATCAAAATGATCTGTCTTCAGATTGGTAACTGGATGACTGCTTTCTTTCTGAGAGGTTGAAGTTGAAGATGATTGAATGAATTGACTCTGGCTTGAAGTAGGAGCTTCTTTTGTCTGAGAAAAACAAAGGCAGTCTTCAGTGGAGCATGAGAAGAAGCTCTTTCTACAGTAGGGGTAGAATAATACAATGAAGGATCCTGAACTTAAGCAACTCTTTTAGCCTTCCGCTTGTTCTCAATCTCCTACTCTTTCAACTTCTGGATAAACTCATTAATGTCCATACTAGCCATCATCTCATTTTGCTTCAAAACCATGAGGAATGACTCCCATTTAGGAGGTTAAGCATTAGTTAAACACTGGATCTTTTCCTGTGTTGTAGTCTTGACCTGATGATTGAATAGTTCACTTAGAAGATGGTAGAATCTAGCAATCAGATCATCAAGGGACTCGTTTCAGACATACATGAAACTATTAAACTCTTTCCTCAAGGCTTTGGACTTTATGTTCTTCAAAGCATCATTTCCTATGTATCTCTGCTGCAGTGCATCCCAAAGTAACTTTGAAGTAGTAAACTGTCTGAACTGATGAAAAATATCAGTAGCAATAGATTGAGACAGGATACCATAGGCTTTCTTCTCAAAATCATATAATTTTCTTTGGGGTTCAGTCATCCGTGTGACTAACATCAGAGTTCCATCTTCATTTAGAGGTCTTAGATATCCACTCTCTATCACCATCCACAAGTTAGTATCAACTCCATTGATATGGATCTCGAATCTATATTTCCAGTGAGGGTAATCATCGAAAGAAAGCAACTTCGGTGCTTTGTTAGAATTCCCTGTCTCTGTCTCAGTGAGTAACAAAGTCTGAATCCAATGATTCTGGTTCGCCATCAAAGCTAAGTCCTCCATAATGTCAAGAACACAAGTGTCCAACACTTAAAAAAATCTGAACTCTGATGACCGAATGACATAAATAGAGCCGAATATCGGGGACCGAATGGACGTAGTTCAACCGAATGTAATGTATTGACCGAATGAAAGTAGGCAAAAGTAACCTGAGAGCCGAAAGAGGAACACCGAACGAATGAGTGGACCGAATCAATAATCAACCGAAAGAGCTTGCGACCAACTGAGCAAAAGAACGAAAGAATGAGCTATTCAGCGAATGAAGCTTATTCGGCCGAATGAGAATGATTCGGACTATCTTGGGTTTTTAGCTACAAAAATCACGATAACTTTCAATCTAGAGCGAATCTAACCACCAAATTTGGTACAGAACATCAGGACATCATTACCAAGCAATTTGGATGATTGATTTGAAAAACCAACCACAAAAACCCACGGATTTTCAATGAAACAGTAACTTGAAGGGCAAGAAACTTAGGGTTTTTGAATATTTCGAACACCCAATCTCTGATTTGAAGATTTGGAATGGAAATCGAGCAGAATCAAGAGCCTAGGCTCTGATACCACTTTGTAGGACCGAGTTGGAGCCCGGAAACAATCCGGTTCCTATGTAGATCTGCTCGACAGCCTCCGGAATAGTGCGGAATCCTATTCCAGGGTTTTCCAATCGAAACCAACAGCACCCGTGGTGATCCGAAGGTGAGGGAAGAACGTTTGGATCAAGATCGAACACCACGGGTTGAGAATCGAAGATGGACAGGCAAGAACCGCTCAAAACTTCTAGGGTTTAACACTAGAGTGCTCTGGGAAGAAAGAGGGCTCGAGAAAGTTTTGTTTGAATATGTTTGAGCTGGTATATATAGAATGTACTCATTCGGCGAATGGCCCAGTCAAATGAGCTTGGTCAACCGAATGAGTCATGCGGATGACTCATTCGATCCCCCTAGTCATTCTGTAAGCTTTCATTCGGCCGAATGACCTCATTCTTAGGGTCATTCGTCCGAATGGGTCTTTAAGACATATCTAATCAAAGTTAAACATAACCAAACACATATAAACTAGAATAAACATTAAGAACAATATAGAAATACTGATTTCATTGATAACATAAACTTTATACATCAAAGACCATACAAAAGCTGAACTAGGGACATTTCATGTACTAACACATTGTCAAGTAACCAGTCGTTTACCGAAGAATTGACACCCTGCTGAAGTAGACTTGTACTTGCGCTTGCAGCCACTGTAACCCGAATAACTATAAGCATTAACTTCAAAGTTATCATCATTAGGATACCATAGGCCTAGATCTGGAGTACCCTTCAGATAACAAAAAATCCTCTTTCATAGCAATAAGATGTGAGACCCTTGGTTTTCACTGGTAGCGAGCACAAAGGCAAGTAGCAAACATGATGTCTGGCCGAGACGCAGTGAGATACATGAGAGATCCGATCATCCCCGCGATATATTGTGGCATCAATTAACACTCCCTTTTCATATGGAGTAATACCCGCAAGTTTTGCATCTAGCAAATTGAACGGGCTTAATATGTCACCAACATATTTGTTTTGATGGATAGAGATCCACGCCTTAGTTAGATCCACCTCCAATCCAAGAAAGAACTTCATCTCTCCCATAGAGCTTATCTCGAACTTGTCTTTCATCAAATTCCCAAACTCTTTGCACATAATATCATTTGTGGATACAAAGATGATATCATCCACATAAACCTATACTAGAATCAAGTCTCCTTCGTTATCTCGAATAAACAACATGTAGTTGATGACACCTCTTCTAAACCTATTGTTCAGAAGGTGAGTAGAAAGTGTCTCATACCAGGATCGTGGAGCTTGGTGTAATCCATACAATGCATTGTCCAACTTGTAGACTTGGTTACACTGCAATGGATCTTCAAACCTGGGAGGTTGGTCAACATACATTGTCCCAACGATCATACCATGAAGGAAAACACTCTTGACATCCATTTGATAGACTTTGAATTTTTTATAGCATCACCTCTAGACGAGCAACTGCTGCAAACAGTTCCTTATAATTGATTCCTTCAATCAGTCTAAACCCTTGTACAACCAGTTGTGCTTTGTTGCACACTACGATCCCTTGATCGTCTGGTTTGTAGTGAAGGACCCATCGAGTGACGATAACCTTTGCACCCTTTGGCTGGTGAACTACTTGCCATACTCCAAGATTCTTGAACTGGAGCAGTTCTTCCTGCATGGCATGCACAAATAATTCCTCCTTTAGAGATTCTAAAACGAATCTAGGCTAAATCTATGAAATGAAACAAGAATAAGTACAGAAGTTGACGTTCTCTAATTCAAGAATGTCAGGAAGCCCTCCGGAAGTTAACTATCTTAGAGTCTTGACACCATCAGTCAACACTCCTATGATGTTATCTTGAGGATGGATACTGTTGATTCTGCCAGATGGATGTGCATGAACAACAACATCTAAATCTAGATTGTTATTGTTAAGATCCTCAAGAGCAGGGATTACATTCTCAACTTCTTGATGAACAGGATCTAGATGAGAGTCTTGATCTTCTAAATCTGAAGTGTCATCATTTGTCTGCAAAGGGTTAGGTACACTGGATGGATCCGAAACAGATGAAGGTTGCATATGTCCATCGGGTTCATTTTGTGCATCATACGTCATTCAGACTGCAACATCTTCATCTGAGAACTTGGGAGGAATGTTGAACGAGTCAAAAAGATTAGAATAATTAAACATCCAATCAAGACCTTTTCCCAGAGGAGACATGGAATAACATTGAACATTGATATGGTACCATTCCTCAACCTTGTGAGAGGATCTATTGTACACCCGTTCGTAGGGTGGGAGTACTGTATCCAATAAAATATCCTTCCTCCACTCTCTCGTAGAATTTTCCTTGCTCATGACATTTAAGCATAGCTCATGGAGCACCAAATGGTTCAAGATACTGAAGGTTTGGTTCTCGGTTATGAAGCAATTCAAAGCAAGTTTCCTCGTGTCTCTTGAAAATCAATACCGTTTTAGTGTGTAGCAAGCATTTGCAATAGCTTCATTCCAAAACTGTACGGGTAAGGAAGAGTCAGCAAGCATAGTTGAGCGGCCTCAATAAAAGTTATGTTCTTTCTTTCAGCAACACTATTCATTTGTGGGAAATTTGGAGCACTAAATTGATGCAAAATACCACGCGCATGGAAGAATGCCTCCATATTATTATTCTTAAATTCATTCACGTTATCTGTCATAAACATCCAAACCTTGAGCTTATATATAGACTCCAGTTTAGTGACAAGAAATTGTATGCAATCAAAAGTTGATGATTTCTCCTTCATGAAAAAGACCAAAGAATAACTAGGAAACTCATCGTTTATAACCAAACAGTGCTAATCTCCAGCGATACTCTTGCGGCTGACAAGACCGAAGAGATCCAAGTGGAGAATCTCAAGTGGAACAATGATAGGGAACCTTCTTTGATCCATGAGACCGCTTGGTTTGCCTTCCCTTCTAGCATGAGATGCAGACATCAGACAATTTGAAATTTTTTAGATTAACACTGTCAACCAAGCTGTTGTGAACCAGATGGTTTGTCTTCCTAAGACTTAAATGACCCATCTTCTTTAGCCAGAGGTAGAATCCTTTTCAGTAGCTTTAGACATGAAAACATGAGGCAGAAGAAGGCATGGTTGAAGCTCTGGCCATGTTGAGAACATACATATTTTGTTTCCTCGGAGCTGACATCAGGATCCAGTCTTCAAGAATTGTGATGTCACTTTTGAGAATGTAACATTTTGCATCATCAAACAACACTCTGTACTTCTTGTCATAGATTTGTGACACAGAGAGAAGATTGTTCTCAAGTTGTTTCCATACTTCACTTTGTCAAAAGAATCTTGACCATTTGAAAGAATGCCTTCGCCGCAATGAATCCACCTTAATCACCAGTAAGCCACATATCCTCCTCTAATTGGATTGAAATTTAAAAGAAGATATATTTCACTAGTAATGTGCCTTGATGCCCCACTATCAACGATTCAAATATTGTTAAGGGCAGCATTTGGAGCAACCTGCACAAAGAAAAATGATTTGAGATTGGGAACCTAAGTCTTTAAGGTCTTGAATTGACCCAATGAGTCAAGGATTGTCTTGTCAATCACTATTTGTCATAAGTCATCTTCGCTTGAAGGTTTTCATTTTTAAAACATTGAGGTGTTGTAGTCTTAGACGACTTCGCCTTCCAGGTGTTATTTTTGTTAAGTGAATGTATCAGATAAACTAAATATGACTTGGATGGTGGGACAGAAGCAGTTGCGGGTGTGTCCTGATTCCCGATTACCCTTTTACACTTATCTTGAATTTTGAGCAGGGTTGAATATATGGGTTTGATTGGGGGTGATCTCCTAACTGATTTGACCTTTCTCTCAGGAGACAGACTAGCCTTTCTATATGGTGTAGGTCGATGTTTGATCACATGAGGGCAATGTCTCATGATGTGCCCTCATGCATCAGCTGTCATCATCTTTTGAAGAAAACTATTGTGGTTTATCAAAAAATTTTTGGAAGCTTGTTACTTAGATGTCTGTTTGTTGTGATTTAAAACAGTGGGTTTCTTCATAAAATTGGTTTGATTTCTCTCACCCCCTTGTCCCAGCCTTTTCTTGCTAGTAAAAGTAGAGTTATCCAACTTGTAGGACCATTTCTCATCATTGTTCTGAGAGGCCCTCATAAAATTAATGCCTTTTAAGAGTGTAGACATCAAGGGAGGAGTCTCTGATTTTGAGGGCACAAAGTCTTCTTTCTTGACACAAGGAGTGTGACTTTCAAAAGTAGTAGCCCTAGAGGATGAATGTAAGTAATCCTTAGAATTTGAAACCTAGTCCTCAACGATACCTCCACAAATTGTGGTCCAGATGATAATGACTCACAACTTGAGTTAACTCCGATTGGGTCTACAACCAGAGGTATTTTGACTTGAAAATTTTTGATGTCATTGTCATTTGGAGAGTTCACAAAACAATTCAAAAAAGGTGGAGGACACTTATTGTAACTGACTTCCTTTCTGATCTAGGCGATCGCTTATCATATGCTCAATAATATAAGACGAACTCTCATAGCTCATGAGATTACGATTTAAGGACTCGTAATCATTCAATCAAGGCTTAAGCCTACAAGGGATCAGCAAAAGAGTTATGCCGATCGGCGTCGGGAAGAAAAGGAAACTTGCTCCTAGGTACGTTTGACCTTTTGAGATCCTGGAAAGGATTGATCCCGTAGCCTACAAACTTAAACTTCCAGTCGAGCTAAGCAACGTTCACGATATATTCCATGTGTCTAGTTTAAAGAAATGCTTGGCTAATCATGATGTTCAAATCCACTTGAAGATATTCAAATTCAAAACAACATGCAATTCATCGAACGTCCGGTCAAAATCATGGATCATGGATTCAAGAAACTTAAACGTAGCCGTATTCCGATCCTAAAGGTACGATGGCAAGGCAAACGTGGTGCAGAGTTCACCTTGGAACGTGAAGACCAGATGAAGCTCAAGTACCTTCATATTTTTTTAGTACCTTTGACTAATAAATTTTGAGACGAAATTCCCTTAACTATGGGAGACTGTAACATTTGTACATTCAGTCATGGCAATCAATAACAAGAACAAAACATTGTGCAATCATAATCTGTAAATCAATGTTAATCTTATGAACTTGCGTGTACGTTGTAGGAATTTAGTTAGTTAGTGTCTAAGTATATACTTATTTATTTATAGTCAGATACACTGGGCAAGAACACTATTGTAATATACCGAAATGGTGGTGGGCTGGCGGCTGATAAGGCAGGTAGCCTGACTCTATGTATGCCCTATACATAAACTATGTTCGGTATATTGGGATAGTGTTAGTGCGTAGTGTTATGAAGAATAATAAAACAAATAAACCATTTAAACAAAATCGTAATGCGTAAGCGAGACTCGGTATCATTATGGGTGACGATCCATAAAGATATCAATGTTGAACTTATCGTTACAAGTAAACATTAATAAATACATAAAATAACCAAAAACGTATATAATTACGGGTACACACGTGATTCGTTAACGGCTTAAAATAGAAGAATATAACAGTTGGCATTAAATATTATATTTTTATGTTTTACAATTTTGAAACTCGTCAAATACAACATAAAAGTCTAAAATAAAACTATTTTAGATGAAAACGTAACATTTACGTCGTATCCGTAAAATAACACGTCAACGCGAAACCGATCGAACCCGAACACGGGGAAACCATCCGGGGCATACAAACCTTCATTTCCTATTCATTTCACATTTATTGCAGCCCTTACACTCTCTCTCTACTAACCATTCAGCTCTCTCTCTCTCTAGATTTTAAAATCAAAAACCCTCAAGCTACCATTGCAAATCTTCAACAAATCGCGCAAATATGGCGTCTAAACGTTCATATCGACGAATAGAAGCTTGTAGTACAAAGGATCTGCTCCATCTCAAGCTTGATCGGCCGCCGGAATCTTAGTGAGAAGGTTCGGATTTTCAGGGTTTTCACTATTCATCGTCTTCTTGAATGCAAAACCGGTTTTTCAGCTTCTTAAATTCGAGGACTGTGCTAAAAAACACTTTAGAACTCTTAGGACAAGATTGGTTTAAGGTTTGGAGGGCTGGATTGAGCTGGGTTGATCATGGAAGCTAGTATCGCTGGAAGGATACCTGGCCATGCAATATTGATGGATGAGAAGAAAAAGGGGCGACTTCCATCGAACTTAACAAGTTAGATTCTCCACTAGTCCACCTCAAACCGCCAAGATCATAAAGTTCGAAAGCTTCCAAGTTAGCTAGTTCGAGCCACCATCAATATTGTTAATCTCAAAACCCAGGTCATCGATTCCAAGCCACCATCAATACTGATACTGATAGTATCGATGGGGTGATGGGCAGCCGATTGAGTATTAGGATCGAAGTTTACAGCCTCCACAACCTTCATGATTGCCTTGGATTACAATGAATTGTTATGGACAAGAGATCTAAGGGGTTTGAACCAAAGAACCATCGACAACAAACAATTGAGAGCCATATTATCAATGCAACAGCCCATCGATATTGATAGTATCGATGGGTGTGTTGTTCAAATTTTGATTAAGTCTTGAACCAAGGATAGCAACCACGGACACCATCTTGATCCACTTGGATTATCAAAACTGGTTTTGGACATGCGATCCAATTATTGCTTTATAGATTAGGATCGATATTAACTGAGTTTAAGGCTATAGTATCGATGGATAGGTAGACCATCGATACTAATAGTATCGATTAGACTCCCTTGCACATATTCATCGATACTACAATCTCAACATCCTGTGCCTTGCCATAAAGTATCGATACTAGTTCTCTAAACATATCCGAGTGTTCCAAGCCATAAAGGATCCCAAAATAACTCATAAACATTGTAAGAAAGCTTGAATATGAGGGTTACAAAATCATAATAAACACATGTTACATTATGTAAGACAAGTTTTATGCATAATGCCATATGATACTTGTCTTTCATAAGTTAAAATCATATGTCATTAACTCAACCATGATTTTCAAAGTTAACCTAACAGCTTTAAACATATAACATGCTAAGGGAAAACCTATCAACAAGCAAACACAATGCAAACAAGTGAACAAAGTCAGCACCTACTAAAATTTCTTATAATATATGTATGATTACAATGTTATAAGAACCAATTAGAAGTCTTGTTGAGTTTCTACTTGTACAGGAACTGAGTCTACTACTATCAGGTGAGAACATAGCCGGTATTTTTACTATTTTACAATTGTTTTGGGGTGGAACATGTGAGAAAACGTTTTCAATATGTAATATTATCAATTAAGTTTTATAAAACCCTTTCATTGTAAAATGTTTTATAAACTACTAAACTTGTAAACTTTGGGATTTCAAAAGAACATTTTAGTTAAATCTATATACACAAACAAGGTTTTCAACCAATCTATTCAATCAAGTTATTCAATCGTTGTATTAATCAAGGTATTCAACCATGGTAATTAATCAAAGTATTCAATCAAGAAATCAGTATTCAACCATTTTATATCAGCTAAATATTGATATAAACCAATAACTTTTGGTCATCGTTTTCACCATTGTAAAAAACTTATATACATCAAGAAACATTCATTCATTCATTCTTGATCTTAATCTTATAACGCTAGTATTAGGTGATCACAACAAGGGAAATTGGACACGTTTGGTTACGCCAAGGCTACGGTTAGCATTTTAAATTTGTTTTGAAAACTAACTGCATATTGGATGCGTTAGGTAATATGGATTTTCTGCTAACTAAGTTTACCAGCATAGGTCATATTGGCCTGGTTACGTCAACACGGAGTTGTTGTTGAATAAATTCAACAGTACAACTCGTGTTGAATGCTTTGTGCTGACTACCGATCTAACTCTAAATGTAATTTGGGACTTGATCATAAGTTGGCATTTCTTTAGTGGACAGTCGTTGAGTGTCTGCACTCGTTCGTTTTACTTGATGATAGTTTGTGTTAAAATTATCCATGATACATGTATACTGTGTTTTATTCATATTGTTTAAACTATATATATGTTTACCAATTTCATTTATAAAACCTATTGTTCTCACCAACTACTTGTAGTTGACAGTTACTTTTCACGTGTTTAAGGTAATTAGCGTTAGGACATTACAAGGAAAAATAAGGCGACCACAGTTAAGATAGAAAAAGATCAAGAAACAAGCTAGGATGGAATAGAAACCCAGTTAATCCTTGTTGCTTAATTATCTTGTCTGATTATATTTTGTAAACATTATTTTTGAGGTTGGTTAGTTGTCATTCTTTTGGTAGATAGTTACAAAGCTTGTAATCAAACAATGTTTAACATTATGAAACTTAGTAATGCATTGTGGTTGTTCTTTCAATACTTGTACATGATTCAACTATCGATAGTCATCGCGCCGTGGATTCCGCACGTGGCACAGGGGGTGTGATATTTTGTGCTGTGTTGATCCTTATAGGCAGTGTCTAATCCTTCTTGACATTAAGAATATAAAATGATTTCATCTTCCAAGCTTGACGTCTCCTCCAGTTGTTCCTTCTCCACTATCGACCCTCGACTTCTCCATCCTCTCTCAGCCCAGAAATACAAGCCTTCTCATTGTCACACTATCAGAATTGAGTCTGAACTCCCATTTTTCTCTATCATCATTTTGGACCATTAGAGCGTTGTTCGCATTTGATGAACTTGGCTGAATGATGTCTCAATAGGCACCAGTCATCTTTCAGGGTTTGATGAAGAAGATTTTTGATTTGGGAATAGGTTCTTGTTGCCCATCTTCTTTGGCTTGTTGCACTGTATGGCAAAGTCTCCTTTCTGGCCACAATTTTAACAGGTAACCAGAGACATATCAAAGCCAAATTAGAAGTCCTTGTTGAGGTTGATGTCCTTTCCTGTCTGTCTCACAAAGTCCTTTGCTTTTTAAACTGCACTTACCAGTGCCCACATGATGTCTATTTTTTCATATTATCCTAGTCAGTTTGTGGATATTCTTCATTGGTCAAATGAGGATTGCCAATTTGACTGTAAGCAATCCATCATATGAGCTCACAAGAGCTGATGGTAATCCCATGTGCTCCTCGGCTACTTCCACTAAAACTTTATCAAGTTGTTAGTTTTTAACTTGACGATTAGAGAGTTCTCAATAGAATTAGTCTGAGATCCAGAAGTAGAGGCCTGTTGGACAATGTTAACATTGCTTGAACTTGGGGCTTCAAAAGTGCTAGTGACAAAATTCATTCTCAATGGGGTGTGGTTGGGGTTCACATTCGGTGTTGGAGTAGAGTAGTAGGCTGACGGGTCTTGAACTTGAGCTCCCATCCTAGCTTTCTGTTTGTTTCCAATTTCTTGCTTCATCAACTTTTGAATGAATTCATTGATGTTCATTTTTGCAAGCATTTCAATATGCTTCAGTACCATGAGGAATGCCTCCCATTTTGAGGAAATGCATCTGCAAGACATTGGATCTTTTCTTGAGTAGAGGTCTATACTTGATGGTTGTAAAGTTCACTCAATAGATGATAAAACCGAGTAATCAATTCATCCAGAGATTCATTTCCAACATACATTAAACTATTGAATTATTTCCTTAAGTTGTTAGATTTTATCTTTTTTAAGGCATCGTTGCCTTCATAATGTTATAGAAGTGAATCCCACAATGACTTGGAAGAAGTGAACTGCCTAAACTTATGGAAAATATCAGTTGCTATGGATTAGGACAAAATGGCATAAGCCTTCTTTGCTTATTTAGCTAAACAACATGTTAAAATTCTTTAGTTATAACGTTGGTGAGAACTTGACTTTTAACACAATATTAATAAGTTTGAGAAAAAAATATGTGATACACACACACAGACACACACACACATATATATAGGATTTGTATACTTGAAAACTCGATCTTAAATAAAAAGCCCTTAAACCCCATATGGGCCATGGATTTTGAATCTTGAAAATAAATATGTGGCTTACATTAAACCTGAATAAAAAATTGGGTTTGAATAAACAAATGTGGATCAATGTGGACCACATATGTATTTTCAAGATTCAAAATAAATGTCCCAAATAGGGCTTAAGGGTTTTCTCTCTAAGATCGGGTTTTCACAGGATACAATCCCTATACACACATACGTACACAACAGTACATACTCGTTTAGTACACTAGTTGTCTAATACAATGGTATGCATCTCAAATCTATATATACTTTTAATTCATGAATGTACATGTTAAATATAATAAAAATAATTTATAAGTACATGTATAGTTTATAAATTGTTGAATACTTCTTTACATACAATATTTAATGTTTGATTGATAACTTTGTTATCGTTTCAAAAGGGATTATGGTGAGAAAAAAACTAACTCGCTTAGTCAAATTTGACAAAGAGCATAATTTGGCTGATCTCTTCACCAAAGCGTTTGATGAAGGAAAATTCAAATATTTGATCACCAGTATTCGAATGATGAACTTTGAATAAGTTGAATTTCTATCTTCAAAGTAATTGATGGAAATTGTTTCTTAATGACACGTGTAATTAAATAAAAGATAATTTTGTCTTTTGAAACAATTGTCGATAATTTAGTGTCGAAACTTTCAAATCTTCAGAAGCTACTTTCTTCTAAAGACATCATATCTTCCGCCAAATATTTGCTTTGAAAGATAAATCTTCTGGTTATATAGAACGACATCTTCAAAAACATTTTATCTCAACCAGAAGAAATAAGTCGGCAGAAAGAATAAATTGTCACATGATCCCTTATAAAAGATAACCCCAAAAGAGTTCATCGGAATGGTTGCAACATGCATTTTTTCAAACAAGCTAAATATGAGTCACTCTCATTGGTGACCCAAAACACTCCAAAAACAGGGTCCAAGATACTTTTCACTACCAGGGCAATTATATCTATGGATCTCAAAATTTAATATGTTCTACATAGTAAATGTTGACATTCTGGGTATAAAAGCTTTTCTTGCCATAATTCAAACTCACGTTCACCTTTTCAAATTCTCTTACATTTTCACTAAAAGACAATAACCATTTATCTGCAAACCCTAAAGATTCAATGGCAGTTCTCACTTCCAAACCATCACATAATATCTTTGCCAAACTATCAGCAGAGAATGATAGCGACTTTGGTCTTATCATCCAGTTTCGTCATTGGAGAAGTTACATATATGCCCTAACTGTGAAGCTGTTGGTGTACTAGAATCACAGTTTTTATATTTGGGAAACCTTCTCCATTGTATCATCTATTGGTGGTAGAGTTTTGTGTGGTACCATCGACGATCAATCAATTTCCATTTCAATTTCAGTGGAGACTATCTACAATCATCTTCATCTTTATGTTGCATACGGGCCTGCTTCATTCACCAGGGATGATGTAACCATGACCTTCAGTTCCATGGGATACGAAGGTTCTCTTCCTTCAACAACTTATTTAAAAGGTAAAGTATCCTATAATACAATATCTGGTACATTTATTTTTGCAATGTCTTTCGAATAAAACCAATGGCTGGGATCAAATACCTTCCGATTTAGCCTCGGCCATTCATGGGCTAATCACAAAAAAGCCTTTTGCTTTTTCTTCTATTATCTTAAATAAATAAGTCGAAAATATTTCGTCACCAGAGAAATTTTGTATGTTTCCCAGATTTTTGCAACATATTTTTACAGTGAAATGGCATTAGGGACGAATGGGGCCTTCTATTCGTGTGGTAGTCACTTTCGCATGATCACCTTCATTTGGTTGGAGATCCTCATTCGCATGGCCTCTCCTATTCGCATGGTCCTCATTCGCATGACCACCTTTAGTCGGCCGAACATCACCATTCGCACGACCATCCTTATCTGGCCAACCACCTACATTCGCATGGCAACCATCCATATGATCCATTAGGGTTTTTGAGGGTTGTTAACCGGTGTTGAAATCAATTATGCTAAGAACTTCAAGATCAAAACTTTCTACATCACTTTAACATATAAACTTGGACTAAACAATCAACTGGGTTCAAAATATTCGAGTTTTATTATACGAAATTATGAATAAGGTTGTTGAGAATTACTTAAGGATCAAGAAACAAGCTAAGTATCTGTGTTGACTACATTGTTAAAACCCAATACTTTATAATTTTATACAAATATATAACTAAATTAGATATTTCAATTGAACTTTCTAAGATGGGTTATACACAAGACGATCAACAGACTACGGATGACAAAGAACTAAAGAAGGACTTAGAGTTAATCGAGTGAGATTAACCTAAGCCTAACATGTAACTTATATTTTCTTAAATTAACATATGCTTTAATAAAGAAATGAAATGATTTATAAAACTTTTTATTTAAATGATTTCAACTTAAAATGGATTTAATTAATGATGTTTTACTTAAAAGATCATGAATGTGATTAACTTAGACCTTCTATAAATAATGTTTAAAATGTGAATATCTACGGGGTAAGGGTTCATACATGGTACATAACTTAGAAAACTTAGGGAAAATCATAGCAACACATTAGTAAAGTGTAGGACACATAGTTGCACACCGAGACCAAAAACCCAATATACGTTTTCTCTCGAAACTTATCGTGTTCAATTCATAATAAATCAACCCGGGTACCGAAGATAATTAATCTACAAATAACGAGAGCGCATATCTGTTCTGATTCATTACATAACAACACAGGTGAGTTCATTGCCCCTTTTCTAAACATTTTTGTTTTACAAACACGGGGCTGAGAAGCAAGCGTAAATTATTTTCCTTGGATTATATTTACTTAAATGCTTTTACTTAATATATGTTTTACATGTGTAATTGTTATCCAATATTCTGTCTAGGTAAACTATTTACAGGATTTCAAAACGATTTATTTATTAATCATGACTAGATAACTATTTCAAATCAAAGAACTATTTTCAAAGGTCCATTTTCAAAGAACTAAATATCTAAAACAGCGAACTATTTTCAAAGATCTAATTTCAAAGAACTAACGGTCTAATCAAAGAACTATTTTCGGTGGTGTGATATCAAAGAACTAACGATCTATTTAAAAGAACTACGTACAAAGAACTATTTTCGGTGGTGTGTTGTCAAAGGACTAACGATCTATTTCAAAGAACTATGTACAAAGAACTATTTTCAAGGGTTTGTCTGGGAAATATCAAAGATAGCATGTGCCAATCCCAGGTTTGAAAGATGTCCTAGCTAGACTAATTGAATATGGGACGCATGTTTGATGATATTTACAGCATCCCCTAACCAGGTTTGAGGAACATCTGGGAAATACTCAAAGATAACATGTGCCAAAGAACTAAAAAACTACACAAACTACGGACGATCTAGAAGAACTATAAAATCCTATATGTCAAAAGATGTCCTAGCTAGACTGATTGATTATAGGTCGCATGTTTGATGATGTTTACATATTTCCTTCACTACTAAGAACCTTGATAGATTGACTAGTCTACTCGAGTTGACCAAGGCCCAATCGTTAGGTCTTAGATTTTATTAAATGTTTATTTATTGATTTATTTAAGCATTTAATGTTATGTTTCTACAAATGCTATGGTTGATCATGATTGTGTGATGAACTTAAGGAAACAAGAGAATTTCTATATTTTGTGAAACTACAAGAACTAAAGAACTATTGGGTTGATGATGTGGAATGAAACGCTTAATTATCATTAACAACAATATGTTATGCAGTTCGGCATGTGGTGGGCTGGTGGCTGGGCTGGATGTAAGCTTGACCCTACATATGCCCTATATATAAGCATACTTGATTGGATAAAATAGGTGGTTGTAGATAAGGTTAAGGTTGTCATTACGGGTGATTAGTGTTAACAAGTTTTCAGGTGGATCAAACGTTGTGAAACAAATGTATGGGATGAAACGCTTAATTATCACCAGGA
This sequence comes from Mikania micrantha, assembly GCA_009363875.1. Taxonomy (NCBI): domain Eukaryota; kingdom Viridiplantae; phylum Streptophyta; class Magnoliopsida; order Asterales; family Asteraceae; genus Mikania; species Mikania micrantha. Next base: position 56,684,218 of record CM018691.1, on the reverse strand, counting down.
ACAATATATCATGTGGTTTGGTATGTGGTGGGCTGGTGGCTGGGCTGGTGGTAAGCTTGACCCTACATTTGCCCTATATATAAGCATACCGAATTAGATGGTGTAGATGGTTAATGATGAGGTTAAGGTTGTCATCTGGTCAGGTTCGTACAAAATTTATTTCTAAACAAAACTATATAAATTCACCAAACATTTGTTGACTTGATCTTTTTGCTTGACTTCTCAGGTGACGAACAGGTCTAACTAAGAAGTTGTGTTTTGACTAGGACGCCTAGATAGAGGACCTAGTATTTTTGGACGTGCATATTTTGGACAACATTATACAGATTATTTTGTATATCTTGTGCAGATACAAGATAGAAGATTTATGATGTTGATAGCAGATTTACATTGTTAAATTATGAACGAAACTGATGTAATTTAACTTTGTAAATCTTTTCCGTTTAGTGTTTTCTCATTTTATATCATGCGCAATGTAAACAATCTAATCACAATGATTATCATTCCCGATATCGCGCCCCGGGACCATTCCGCCCAGCGCGACACACGATCCGGCCCGCCAGCTCGGGGTGTGACAGATTGGTATCAGAGCCATGGTTATAGAGAAATATTGGTCATTTATTTAAACAGTTTGGCCTAGACTATAACCTAGGGACCCTTCATGTAGAGAATACATGACTTAGGAAATCATTTGCATTGTGTCTTTTGAATTCGATCATTTTACTAACCGATATTCTATTGGTTGTGATCAGAATGCCGCCGAGAAGACCACCTCCTCTATTGACTCCACCACCACCGCCACCTCCTCCTCCACACTCTCCACCTCTTGACTAATCAGCTGAAAGAGGTGATACCAGATATGATCAACCGTATCCAGAACAACAGCAACAACTCTGGGAACTCATCAGGAGAGGCCAGTGGTAACACTGGCAATGAATCTAATTACTACTACAAGTCATTTGTAGGATGCAAGCCGCCTAACTTCAGCGGTAATGAGGGAGCCGTTGGATTAATCCAATGGATTGAGAATATCGAGACTACTCTGGACCTTTGCAGTTGTCCATAGCATCATAAGGTTCGTTATTCTGCGGGATCATTCAGCAAACGAGCCTTAACTTGGTGGAACTCACAAATTCAGGCTAGAAGAAGAGAAGAAGCCATGTCGATGTCATGGGAGGATTTCAAGACTTTAATGAGAAGAGAATTTTGTCCTAAGAATGAGCTGCAGAGGATGGAGACTGAACTGTCGAATCATGTGATGAAAGGAGCAGATCATTTGGGTTATACTACTCGTTATCACGAGTTGGTAGCATTGGTGCCAGACATGGTAACAACTCTGGAGAAAAGGATTGACAGACATGTAGGTGGACTACCCGCATGCATACAGAGTTTGGTCATTGCAGCAAACCTGTCACCTTGGAGTCAGCTGTTAGCCTGTCAGGGAAACTCACTGACTTGATGCTAGCCTCTGGAACTCTAAAGAAGGAGGCTGACTTAGGCAAGAACAAAAAGGAATCATCAAAGAAACCCCACCATCATCCCAAGAAGAAACAAAAGGTCATCAAGAACTACACGATGGCAACTCCACTCAACCAAGTGGCTGTTGCACCACAGAACCTTCACAAGAAACCCTACACCGGCACGTATCCTCTGTGTACCAAATGCCAGTATCATCATGCTGCAAACACTCCCTGCCGACATTGTACATGATGTGGAAGGAAGGGCCATTGGGTTCAACACTACAGAATGGCACCTAACCAAGCAGTCAAAAATGTTGCTTTAGCTCTCCCTCCACCCAACAATCAGAACCAATACAATGGGGGATGCTATAACTGTAGTGAGATTGGCCATTTTTCAAAGAACTGCCCAAAGTAAGTACAACCTGCAGTTCAAGCACCGCGTGGAAGAGCTTTTGCCATAGGAGCTCCAGCTGCTCGTCAAGACCCGAACGTGGTCACTGGTATATTTCTCTTACATGACTTTTATGCATCTACTCTGTTTGACACTAGTGTGGATCAGAGTTTTATCTCTACCGACTTTGCATGCCAACTTAACCAGGTTGAGGAACTTTTAGATTCCCCTTACATTATAGAACTCGTGAATGGGAAACAAATCACAGTTAGTACAGTATATAGAAACTGCCCATTAACACTTAGCGGTCAAACATTCACCATCGATTTGATACCGATGGAGTTGGGTAGTTTCGACATCATCGTCGGAATGGATTTCCTATCTCTCAACAGGGTGGAACTCATCTGTTCCGAAAAGCTGCTTCGAATTCCACTGATGAACGATCATGTGTTGGACGTTTGAGGGGATCAAGCAAAACGTAGTGTCAAAATCATATCTTGCATAAAGGCACGTAAGTGTTTACAGAAGCAGTGTGTAGCTTTTCTGGCTCATGTGGTGGAAAAAGAGAAAGACAAGATCAAGATTCAAGACATGCCAGTAGTAAGGGAGTATCCGGAAGTGTTTCCTGATGATCTACCAGGTTTGCCACCCGCACGACCGGTAGAGTTCCGCATTGACTTAGTTCCTGGAGCAACTCTCGTTGCTAAATCTCCTAATAGGTTAGCACCTCCCGAGATGCAGGAATTGTCAAACCAATTACACGAGCTGCTAGATAAGGGTTTCATCCGACCGAGCTACTCACCATGGGGAGCTCCGGTTTTGTTCGTGAAAAAGAAGGATGGATTCTTTCGGATGTGTATAGACTACAGAGAGCTGAACAAATTAACCATCAAGAATCGGTACCCATTACCGAGGATTGATGATTTGTTTGACCAACTACAAGGAGCACACTACTTTTCGAAGATTGATTTACGATCTGGATATCATCAACTCAGAGTTCAAGAAGACGACATACCTAAGACGGCCTTCCGAAGCAGGTATGGGCATTATGAGTTTACGGTGATGCCTTTCGGATTAACAAATGCACCTGCGGTTTTCACGGACCTCATGAACCGAGTGTGCAAGCCGTATCTGGATCAGCTTGTCATTGTCTTTATTGATGACATACTGATTTATTCCAAGAGCAAAGCAGAAAATGAGCAACACTTCAGGAAGATTTTAGAGTTGCTAAAGAAAGAACAACTCTATGCCAAATTCTCTAGGTGTGAATTCTGGCTTAGGGAAGTTCAGTTTTTGGGTCACGTAGTTAACAGTGAAGGAATACATGTAGACCCCGCCAAGATCGAGGCAATCAAAAACTGGGATCCTCCGAAAACACCGACGGAGATATGGTCTTTTCTTGGACTAGCAGGTTATTATAGAAGGTTTATTTCAAAATTTTCAAAGATAGCCTTGCCTCTCACCAAGTTAACTCAGAAAAGCGAACCGTTCGTTTGGGAGCAGAAACAAGAAGATGCTTTCCATACATTGAAACAGAAGTTATATGATGCTCCAATCTTATCTCTACCAGAGGGTACAGATGACTTTGTAGTGTATTGTGACGCTTCCAATCAGGGACTCGGTTGCGTATTAATGCAATGAGACAAGGTTATCGCATATGCATCGAGGCAGTTGAAGATTCATGAGAAGAACTACATGACTCATGATCTGGAACTGGGAGCAGTAGTCTTTGCACTCAAGATTTGGAGGCATTACTTGTATGGCACTAAGTGTACCATCTTCACTGATCACAAAATTCTACAGCACATCTTTCATCAGAAGGAACTCAACATGCGACAGCATCGTTGGGTTGAACTTCTGAATGATTACGACTGTGTGATCAAGTACCATCCGGGGAAGGCAAATGTTGTAGCAGATGCTTTAAGCCGGAAGGAACGAGTCAAACCCCTGCGTGTCAGAGCCATGGGAATGACTGTGCAAACGAGCTTATGTGACAAGATTATTCAAGCACAACAAGAATCAGTGGAACGCGGTGATCTGAAGAAAGAACTTGATTGTGGAGCAGAACAACAATTTGAAACGAAACCGGATGGAGTTATCTGCTACCAGGATCGCGTGTGGATTCCTGCAGTAGATGAACTGAGGAAACTTATTTTGATGGATCGCACACGACCAGGTACTCGGTACACCCGGGTGCCGATAAGATGTACCAAGATTTACAGGGATTTTATTGGTGGCCGGGAATGAAAAAAGAGATAGCCGGGTATGTCGGTCGCTGTCTAACATGTGCGAAGGTTAAAACGGAACACCAGAAACCGTCAGGTTTACTGGAACAACCCGAGATTCCGCTATGGAAGTGGGAACAAATAGCTATGGATTTCATTACCAAGCTACCCCGCACTTCTAGTGGTCATGATACAATTTGGGTTATCATCGATCGGTTAACCAAATCTACTCACTTCTTGCCAATGCGTGAAACCTTCACGATGGATAAATTGGCAAGGTTATACATAAACGAGATAGTGATACGTCACGGTGTACAATTGTCTATCATTTCAGATCGAGACAGTAAATTTACATCGAGGTTCTGGCAATCGCTGCAGAAATCTCTAGGGACACACTTGAACCTGAGTACAGCTTACCATCCTCAAACAGACGGTCAAAGCGAACGTACGATACAGACCCTAGAGGACATGTTGAGAACATGTATTTTGGATTTCGGTAGGAATTGGGACTCTCATTTGCCACTAATTGAATTCTCCTATAATAACAGTTAGCATAGTAGTATCGGATGCGCACCGTTCGAGGCTCTATATGGGCGAAAATGTCGGTCACCGATCTGTTGGGCTAAAGTTGGAGATAATCAAATAACTGGGCCAGAGCTTATTCAGGAAACTACCGATAAGATCGCTCAAATTCAACAAATGTTACAAGCAACCAGAAGCAGACAAAAGAGTTATGCCGACAAACGGCGCAAACCATTGGAATTTCAAATGGGAGACCGTGTCATGTTAAAGGTATCCCCACGGAAGGGCGTAGTTCGTTTTGGAAAGAAAGGCAAGTTAGCACCACAATACATGGGACCGTTCGAGATCGTTGAACGAATTGGTCCTGTGGCGTATAGACTGAGATTACCAGATGAACTCAGTGGTGTGCATGATGTGTTCCACGCCTCAAACCTTAAGAAGTGCCTTGCTGACGAATCACTTGTCATACCAATCGAGGACATTCAAGTGGACGGACAGCTACAATTTATCGAGAAACCTTTAGAGATTATGGATCGCGAAGTTAAACAACTAAAGCGAAGCCGTATTCCGATTGTCAAGGTTCGATGGAATTCAAAGCATGGGCCCGAGTTTACTTGGGAATGCGAAAATCACATGAAGTCCAAGTATCCCCATCTGTTACAGAGGAAGCCGTACCTGATAACGATTCTTAAATTTTGGGATGAAATTTCTCTAACAAGGGGAGACTGTAACATCAGTGCCGGAAACGTAACCGGAATAGTGACTTACACAGTAACAGGTACGAACTATGTGTGTTACATGTATACTATTATCATTCGATGTTTGACACAAAACTATTACACATCCATTGCAGAAACTTGTTTCAAAACCATGGTTTAACAGTCAGAATTTCATCTGACAACACAGAACTATTACGTGATTGTTAGTTAGGACATTATTATGTATAGACGTATGTGAGGTTGTACAGAACAAAACAATAACGGATGTCATTACGTGAATGCTAAATTGACGGATTATTCGTATAGGTGACGATCTGTACAAATATATCTGAAAGTTTAACGTTCTGAATGATGTCCAATAATTAGAAAATCACATCGAAGAGTGTAGTTATCGTCGTGTTCGTACGGGTGACGATCCGAATGAATACGCGCAACAACTGCATGATTCGATTAAAACAGTTAAATTTAATGTTTTCATAAACTTAAAATAAAAAAAAGATATTGGTTAATTTACTAGGAATTACCACCTAATCTTATTTAGTAAATTCTACTTTTAAAATCATAGCGTATCGCGACGAGAAAACCGAAAACCGACACTTTTATGCGAAAACGAGCGGAACCGAACGAACCCGAAATTGTCAGATCGTTAAAAGGCTTGAAATGGCATTAAATGCCATTAACCTCCTCCACCTACCCATTCCTTCTTCCCCATTTCCGTCACTTTCTCTCTCTAAACTCTCTCTCTAAAATCTAAAACCCTAGAAACCTCAAAACTCCACCAAAACAAGTAATCTTGGTGTCAAAACAACCACAACAACTCGTAGAACGTGAAAGTACAAGGATTTTGAGCTAAAGATCATCAAATCTGAGGGGATATCGACCTCAAAGCCGCGATTTTAGGATTTTCACCCCTTGGTTCGAACACCCACTTGTAACAGGTTTAAACCACCACAAACTCTTAGGAACTACCTGTAAATGGCTTAGGATGATGTGGGAACTTGTAAGGCTTCATGATTTAGGCATAAACCCGACAATGGAAATCTGCAAAGCCTTGGATTCGAACCAGGCGAATGAGGAGCTGCAGCATGGCCGAATGGCCACAGGCCGAATGAACCGGCATTAGGGACGAATAGGGCCTTCTATTCGCGTGATAGTCACTTTCGCATGATCACCTTCATTTGGTTGGAGATCCACATTCGCATGGCTTCTCCTATTCGCATGGTCCTCATTCGCATGACCACCTTTAGTCGGCCGAACATCACCATTTGCACTACTACCCTTATTCGGCCGACCACCTACATTCGCATGGCAGCCATCCATATGATCCTTTAACATTCATATGGACTTATGAATGGAAAGAGTTTCATTCGTATGGTAGCCCTAGTTATGTCCTAAGTGTTTCACGTGACTGGTTGCATGCGTGGGCAACCCATTAGGGTTTTCGAGGGTTGTTAACCGGTGTTGAAATCAATTATGTTAAGAACTTCAAGATCAAAACTTTCTACATCACTTTAACATATAAACTTGGACCAAACAATCAATTGGGTTTAAAATATTCGAGTTTTATTATACGAAATCATAAATAAGGTTGTTGAGAATTACTTAAGGATCAAGAAACAAGCTAAGTATTTGTGTTGACTACATTGTTAACACCCAATACTTAGTAATTTTATTCAAATATATAACTAAATTAGATATTTCAATTGAACTTTCTAAGATGGGTTATACACAAGACGACCAACAGACTACGGATGACAAATAACTAAAGAAGGACTTAGAGTTAATCGAGCGAGATTAACCTAAGCCTAACATGTAACTTATATTTTCTTAAATTAACATATGCTTTAATAAAGAAATGAAATGATTTATAAAAAAAATTTTAAATGATTTTAAAATAAATCAAATGATTTCTAACTTAAAGATTTCAACTTAAAATGGATTTTATTAATGATATTTTACTTAAAAGACCATGAATATGATTAACTTAGACCTTATATAAATAAGGTTTAAAATGTGAATATCTACGGGGTAAGGGTTCATACGGGGTACATAACTTAGAAAACATAGGGAAAATCATAGCAACACATTAGTAAAGTGTAGGACACATAGTTGCACACCAAGACCAAAAACCCTATATACGTTTTCTCTCGACACTTATCGTATTCAATTCATAATAGATCAACCCAGGTACCGAAGATACTTAATCTACAAATAACGAGCGCGTATATCTGTTGTGATTCATTACATAACAACATAGGTGAGTTCATTGCCCCATTTCTAAACATTTTTGTTTTACAAACGCGGGGCTGAGAAGCAAGCGTAAATTATTTTCCTTGAATTATATTTACTTAAATGCTTTTACTTAATATATGTTTTACATGTGTAATTGTTGTCCTAGATTCTGTCTAGGTAAACTATTTACAGGATTTCAAAACGAGTTATTTATTAATCATGAGTAGATAACTATTTCAAATCAAAGAAATATTTTCAAAGGTCCATTTTCAAATAACTAAAAATCTAAACGACGAACTATTTACAAAGATCTAATTTCAAAGAACTAACGGTCTAATCAAAGAACTACTTTCGGTGGTGTGATGTCAAAGAACTAACGATCTATTTAAAAGAACTACGTACAAAGAACTATTTTCGGTGGTGTGTTGTCATAGGACTAACGATCTATTTCAAAGAACTATGTACAAAGAACTATTTTCAAGGGTCTGTCTGGGAAATATCAAAGATAGCATGTGCCAATCCCAGGTTTGAAAGATGTCCTAGCTAGACTGATTGAATATGGGACGCATGTTTGATGATATTTACAGCATCCCCTAACCAGTTTTGAGGAACATCTGGGAAATACTCAAAGATAACATGTGCCAAAGAACTAAAGAACTACACGAACTACGGACGATAAAGAAGAACTATAAAATCCTATATGTCAAAAGATGTCCTAGCTAGACTGATTGATTATAGGTCGCATGTTTGATGATGTTTACAGATTTCCTTCACTACTAAGAACCTTGATTGATAGACTAGTCTACTCGAGTTGACCAAGGCCCAATCGTTAGGTCTTAGATTTTATTAAATGGTTATTTATTGATTTATTTAAGCATTTAATGTTATGTTTCTACAAATGCTATGGTTGATCATGATTGTGTGATGAATTTAAGGAATCAAGAGAATTTCCATATTTTGTGAAACTACAAGAACTAAAGAACTATTGGGTTGATGATGTGGAATGAAACACTTAATTATCATTAACAACAATATGTTATGCAGTTCGGTATGTGGTGGGCTGGTGGCTGGGCTGGCGGTAAACTTGACCCTACATATGCCTTATATATAAGCATACTTTAATGGATAACATAGGTGGTTGTAGATGAGGTTAAGGTTGTCATTACGGGTGATCAGTGTTAACAAGTTTTCAGGTGGATCAAATGTTGTGAAACAAATTTATGGGATGAAACGCTTAATTATCACAGGAACAATATATCATGTGGTTTGGTATGTGGTCGGCTGGTTGCTGGGCTGGCGGTAAGCTTGACCCTACATATGCCCTATATATAAGAATGCTGAATTAGATGGTATAGGTGGTTAATGATGAGGTTAAAGTTGTCATCTAGTCAGGTTTGTACAAAATTTATTTCTAAACAAAACTATATGAACTCACCAGCCATGTGTTGACTTGATATTTTTGCATGACTTCTCAGGTGACGAACATGTCTAACTAAGAAGTTGTGTTTTGACTAGGACGCCCAGATAAAGGACCTAGTATTTTTGGACGTGCATATTTTAGACAACATTATACAGATTATTTTTTTTATATCTTGTGCAGATACAAGATAGAAGAATGATGATGTTGATAGCAGATTTACATTGTTAACTTATGAAGGAAACTGATGTAATTTAACTTTGTAATTCTATTCAGTTTAGTGTTTTCTCATTTTATATCATGTGCAATGTAAACAATCTGATCACCATGATTATCATTCCCGATATCGTACCCTTGGACCATTCCGCCCAGCGGGACACACGATCCGGCCCGCCGGCTCAGGGTGTGACACCACCCTACAACTAACTCATCCTCCTCGTAAGCTAAAGAGGTTGCAATGGAGGTTGATTATCAACAAAAGTGTGCGTCCCCTTTTGAGACAAAGGCAGTTAAGCATCTCTCACCTGAACCTAAGTTAAAAATGGATGCTCTTGGGTAATACTCTAAGGAATTTGGTCAACTTGAGGAAGTAGTGCTGGCTAAGGCTAGTTCCGAAGCTAAATATATCTCAAGGGGCCTAGTTGTTTTGGAGATTCCTTCCTCAAGTGTAACAGATGCTGCTGATGAACCATCAATGGGTGTTGATGAGGCAATTGGGTCTGCCTCTTCTGGGCATTTTACAGATGCTAAATGCAAGACCAAAGTTAGCTCAAAAGAGAATGCATTGCTAGAGGAAACGAGGCCAAAAAAGAAGATGGGCAACCTGATACCTCACTAGATGAAGAGAAAGCAAAAGGTGTTATGGTTATTCAATTGGAAGGTTATGATCTAGATAAAATTTTGAACTGGCCAGTCCCAGGGATGAGGACTGAGCTTGGCCATATTGGTCATCTTGCTAGATCTGCTGTAATTGAACAATATGCTTTGGTGTCCAGGAAAAAGGAAAAGGACGTCAAGGATCATGAGAAAATGAAGTTCATAAGGAACAACAGATTCTCATATCATCAGTTGAACAACATGAAAATGTCTACCCTAGATTTGCACATAAGGGAAGTCAAGGAGAAAATATACAGGGGAAAGACCTTGATTGGTTTTCCTTCAGAAAGAAGACATGATTGAGAGGATGAGATTGGCATCTTCAATGTCCATTTAGGTAGCTAGCAGGAAAGCGCCACCTTCCTGTCAGTCCATTCAGGAAGATGATGCCATCATTTGGAAAGAAGTGATGACTTCATTAACTTCCAAAGATGAGCCTATAACTCTTACATCCTGTCTTTATGATGATAACATGTCAATCTCCTCAGTGATCAACAGGAAAAAGGTTAAAAGAACTTCTGACCTTGAGGAACAGCCAAGGAAGGATGAGGGGAGGCCGAAAAAGGAAGTTGTGCCTTCCTTATAAAAGGAAGTTTTACCTTCCTACCAACATGAAGCTGATAATGCTGGACAATCCTCCCTAAAGCCGAGAAGATTTAAGAATATGGCGAGGATGCGAAAGAAAGGTAGATCATCTCAAGGCCTTTATTAGACTAAGCATGTTGATCAAAGACTGTTGAGCCCATACAGGTACATGAGCACATTAACTATTTGAGATATGATGCAATCAAGAAACTCTTCACCTTAAGGAGACAAAGAGGATTGATTCAAGTATTCTCTAAAGCAGAGATACTTAGAATCCATGTAGAAAGTTTAAATAGCACTACTTTACTTACTTTTCACAATCCTCGCAACTATTTTATAGGACCAATGGTAATAAGCACCAAGACTTTCGATGACATCTTCTCTTTCCATCATATGTGAACTCCTTAAAAGAGAAGATCGATGTGAGACTTCTGATGTTATTTTTCTCTATCATATGCAAATAAAATAATACATCAACATATATTTTAAGGCCTCTTAGAGAGGCAAAGGAGATTCTAAAAAGAGGTTTGAAAGGACTTCAGATTTTCAGCAAAGATCAGCTTCTGAATACAAAGATGCTTCCGAGTAACATTAATTTTTCTTTTGAATGGCGAAGGTCTCAATCGTGTGAACCCACTGTTTCCAGCCATGTCACCAAGGTCTAGTTACCAGGACCTCCCATGAGCTACCACAACCACCCCAGGAGGAAACCCCACTGGGAAAACCCCCTAACCCCCCTCAGACCCCTTTTTTTGCTGTGGGAGGGATTTGAACACAAGACCTTCCATTTGGAAGAATCTTGGGGTACCATTGAGGCAATGCCTCTTTTGGTGAGTAACATTAATTGATGAAGTAAATACAGTTGTAACACAAGACATCTGATTGAATCAAATGACATTCCTATGATTCTCAAATAGGCGTACTCTAACTTCCAAAAGAGCAATTATAATTGAAGATTTCAGATGATTTGAAGATCAACATAATTACTATTCTAGATCAAATTCATTCAATGTAATAGGTCAAGTAAGTTATTTTTATTAATTGTAATTAATGTTGTTTGACCTGTCAAACAACAATAGATGCTAGTTGGCACAAGTTTGGTTTTAAGCCTTATAACCTTGCACTACTTGAAAGAAATATACTTTGAGATTGAAGAAACTTGTGTGTTCTTTAATTTTTCTTAACTATTGTGTTTTCGTGTTTGTGAGATCCTGCTAACAGATGTTCCGCATCAATTAGCTAGTAATATTTGCTAAGTTTTATTCCAAGTGTTCAACTCAATCCAACAAGTGGTATTAAAGCATTGGTTATAGGACTGGGAACACACTCGTTTCAATAGGATTCAACATAGGCACCCAATAATAGTGCGGAATCATATTTGGTGGTGATACAATCAAATACCAACCGTTATTGACCGAGCTGATAGAATCAATGTTGAGAGCAAGAAACGACCTATCATGGTGAGAAAACTCGAAGTTGGAATGGATGAAAGGGTTTTTGTGGTGCACAAATTTCTTTGTCTGATGTGTCCACTCTGAAAACATTTTGATTGTCTGGTTTATATAGTATAAGGCTATTTGCATGAAAGAGTCATGCTAGTGGCTCATTCATGCAAATTAGCTCATTCTTAAAGCGTTCGTTCATATGAATGACTAATTCTTATTGCTTATTCGTACGAATGGGTCAAAATTCAACACATGACATATATAAACATTAAATTACATTCAAGTATAGATAAAACTTTATACAACCAAAAATAGACTATTACATAAAACTAGAGACAAAATGTGTTTGTACATTGACTTACGATTTTAAAGACTAGCCATACTTAAGTCATTAGGAAAAAATGGATTAAAAATATAATTCCACACAAATAAAATAAATGCATGCATGCATTCATACATACGTACGTACGTAAGTACATACATACAAAATTCTGCATAAATACATAAACCTACAAAATTATGCATGTATACACACTAGACGTAAAGTGAAACCTGACGACTTATAGACGAACACAACTCCATACAAAAAACTATATATATCTATTGGAAACATATACAGCTGCATATTATGCATATATATACACACATGTCTTGATAGGTTTTTGCTTGCAAACTCTAGTGGTTAAACTTATTTTTTTTTAGTTTGCAACCAGAAAAAACAGATTAAAATTATAATTCTGCATAATTAAAACATTTTATTCAAATTTGATTTTCTAAGTCACATTAGCAAAAATATTTTTATTAAGAGGATATATGTAAAAATATTTAAAAAAATCTATAACCCGTGATATATTATAATTATAGAACACAATGGTGTGAGAATTGCATTCGAGAATTACGACATCAATGACGAGAGCAGCTCTGGTCGTGTTTGAGATCCACATTGATTTAGCTATTGTAATTATTACAGGTTGATAGTGTGCGAGAAATGATGAACATAGGCGAAAACCGTGCGCGAAACGGAGTTACTGATTGTCCGGAATCGCGAAATGAAGAAAATCCAAATTTTTGAGAAAAAAGGTGTTAGGCGGTACGCCTAGCGCCAACGCTTCTCACTAGGCGGTACGCCTGGAGCCCACAAAATATCTTAGATTTTGGGGAATCCGCGCACTACGCCCCGGGCCAAGAAGCCACGCGGGGCGGTGCGCCTGGCAGGTATTAAGTCGGCAGATTTGAATAAAGGATCAGATTGCATGGGAACTTCAAACTTCTTCTTCTACCCGCTTCTGCTCGACTTCCAGACGATCTCAACTCAATTTTTACCATCAAAACTCGTATTTTAAGCCACCAAAAGACAAGGATCGCATCAAGGAACGTTTCTACAAGTCCTGATCATTGTGTTACAACCAGAAATCCGTTTGATTAGGTAACGGTTCGTTTTAACCTTCTAGTTGATAATGATTGATTAGATCTTTTTTTGAACGTAATGATATAGTTAGGATTGTTGATTATTGCCTAAATGATGGCTAGGATTGGTTAGAAACGAAGAGCATGATGTTTCAACGGGTAAATCCTTGTTTTGATCTGTTGTAATGCACGGTTTTCATGAAATCATAACTATGATTATAATGGTTTAAACCATTTGATTGTGACAATGTAGGTGATTAGTTTGATTAATCTTTGAAATGCAAGGTTAAATCCAAGTCTTTCAAACTAATCACAATCATTAACATAATCATTGGAAATATTATCTGATGTTTATGATAACAGTCAGATTAGTATGTTAAACATGGTTATTAAACCTATTCTAATGCTACATTGTGATATTTCATGATATTTGGGTAATAAATAACAAGGATTGATCATTCCTAAGCCATTAATATGTCTAGAAACTGTTTTAGCATTGTAATCTACAACATTAACTATTTGGTTAATCCGAGATTATTCTGATTAATCAAGTGTGTCATCAACCTTGTATTAGGAACCTAATTCAATGTAGGTTCCTACATTATCATACATTGTATGATATAACATTAAATTAACTAATTAAATACTTAACATCAGTTTGATGACTGTTAAGACAATGTCTTTGACATTGGACGTTCAGAAAGATCTAATCAGTAAGTTAAAACATATATAATTTATTAAACATAAACTAATGCAGAATTACACTATTATCACCAGTCTGCGAGTGATCTTGCTATCTTGAGACTTCAGGTGAGTTTCGTACAACCCCTTTTATTTTTAATGTTTTACAAACATCGAGGAATCATTGTGGAACAATTTCTTAAACATATGATATGTATCACTGTTATCTGCGTGATTTCATGTGACTTGTTGAGAACTTGTGGATTTCATGGGATTTTTCCTGGAGAACAGAACCCTATCAAAGAACTTAAAATTCCTCATTTTTGAAATGTATCTAGTGAACCCATATGGGGCCGAACAGGAAACAACGATAGTACTATCGGCTGACAACTCATTTGCTAGGAGCTGCAACTCCCCTTGTTATGAATGTTTGTTACCTGTTTTTAGAACTTCTTAATGTTGTGATAGACATTAAGGTGGTGTTTGTTTTTCTGCAAAAGAGCTTCTAAACCTCTTTTGTCTGCACCCCACAGACCACGGGCAGATGAAGAGTGTTTGTTTTTCCGAAGACATTTCATTAAAAAAGGTCTGCGAAACCTCTTTTTCTTGCAGACATGGAACTACCTCTTCTTGAATCTTCAAACCTCTTCTAGGCTTAAAAAAAATCACTCTCCTCTCCTCCTTACGTTGTACGCACAAATCATCCACCACCAGAGCTTCCAAGATCGCAACCACCACCGCCGGCCACCTCAAATCCGGACCACCACCACCGCCACCGACGCACCCCGCCATAGCCGCCGCCGCCACTTCCATCAAATCCCAGCTGCGAGCCTGCGATTCACCACCATCGAACACCTACGACCCCAACGCTCCACCACCATCGAACACCTACCACCCCGCATGACCCGTCGCTCCTTCCATCAAAATCAGAGGCGATCACCGGCGCTGCCACCAGCACCGACTCTCCTACCACCGTCGCCATTCCCACACGCTGCCTCACCTTCCCGTCGGCGCTGCTCCCCTCCACCTCCGACGCATCAATTTTGGATCAATTTTCAAAGGTTTTCATCTTTTTTTTACTATTTTGGATCTATTACAGTTGTTTGTTCTTGATTACTTGTTGATTTGAGGATAATTTATATTGTTTCTCTTCATCATCTTTCATTTGAGGATAATTTTGGATCATTTTTTCTTGAAATCAAAAATTGATGCTTGCTGTTGTTTGATGAATTGGTATGTAGTTTGCTGAATTGGTATGTTGTATGTTGAATCAAGATTTATGTCAAACCAAGTTTTTTGTTTGCTGAATTGGTATGTTGAATCAGATTATTTTAACAGTTTGCAGATGTTAAAAAACAAACAGTCTTCTTGCTACAGACTGCAGACGTTTAGTCCAGCTCTTCTGCTGCAGATGTGGTCCGCAGACTGAAGATGTTTTACCTCTTCAAAAACAAACAGCACCTAAGATAATGAGGCATTAAGATATTACCAGTGGGTAGTGTCTTCGAAGATCGTAGAGTCACGTCCGAAAGGAACTAGATACGGGTCCCATGGTTATCTTGAACTGAACATTTTAGAACTTGTATAACATATCATATTGTTGAACATGAACTTTACGAACTCACCAGCTTTGTGCTATCTTTAAATAAATCAGATAGTGTAATAAATTTAGCTGTAGATTGTAATGTTGATGTGATTACGAAATCCTTGTAATATATTTATTTTAAGTTAATCTGTGTGTTGTGATACCGGATCAACTAAGTCACACCTCATCTCTGAGACATTACCACTATGCTTCCGCAACCTTCTCAGAACGACGAATGACATCATCTCAGGTGACGAGAGGTGGTGGTGTGACAAATGGGTTTTAAAAAGTCCATGAAACATTATGAGTGTTTTGAACTCTAAAATAATACAATTTCTTTCTTTAATAACCACAACGAAGTGGGTGGAAATAGAGCTTAGATACATCCAATTTGACCTTGACTTAACCATAATAAGTGTTGTACTGGTTAGAGTGTAGGAGAGACAAATATCTCAAGTTTAATTCTCACTTAGAACAATTTTCTTGTATGCCACAGACCCGGTTGTTTGCGGCCGCTTCTTATTTGTTCATCTCGGTTAGTCAGGTATTAGGGAGACCCGGAGGTTTATTACGCAAGTGGGTCCCTATGGTTATAAAAAATTTAAAAAAAAAATTGACCATGACTTGCGATGAATAATGGGAGAACCACAAGACTAGCCATTTGACTACACATCTTTACCAAAATAGCCTTTGACCGAGAAAATATCTCCTACTCAGCGATATTATCACATAATATATCTCCGTCGTGGATTTAATATAAAAATATGAAATTACGTGTCAGCTGATATCAGAGATACATTTAATGAGTAAGAGATATTTTTGATTGCATATATCTCCACGTCTGAGATATATTATATGCTAATATCTCCACTTCAAATAAAAATATCTCTTAATCAATAAATATATTAATAAATAATAATAATTAACATTTCTATAAAAAAAATAATAATAAATCACTTTTATGAAATAAAATAATTTATTTATATATATACAAAAATCGTAATTAAATGAAATAAAATAATTTATTTATATATATACAAAAAATCGTAATTAAATTTGTATTTTTTATTTTTTTTTTCAAAAGATAAATAATAATACAAAAGAAAATACTTATAAATATAACTAGAAACAAAAGAATGTAATTATAAAAAACGTCTTATTTTTTGTTTTCATTAAAAACTAAATACTTATAAAAAAACGTCTTATATTTTTTTTATATTCAAAACGTATTATTTTAGAGTTCATAATGCTTATAAATGTTTGTTGATAAAATTTTTTGAACAATTTTTATAAATATTTAAAAACGTTGGTATATAATTTAAATAGTTAAACTATGGTAATTTAAATTTTCTAAACAATTCTTAAAATTATTTAAAAACGCTTGTATGTAATTTAATTTTTTTAAAAAGTTTAGTTATATTTTTTTTTCGTTATATTTGCTGAAATTTTTTTTCAATATATTTTTAATAACTTTTTTCTAAATTTTGTTGATTTAAACAATTATTAATAAATAAATAAAACTAAGAGATATTTACACATAATATATATCTGACGTGTATATTTAATATCTCTGACGTGGCTCGCTAAATGTATATATTTTTTTATTACGGGAGATATTATTTAAGATTATATCTCTGACGTGAAGATATTTTTACAGGTCAGAGATATATTGTTGAATAATATCTCTGACATGGAGATATTTTTACACATAAGAGATATCATCTCATATAATATTTCCGTTAGCGATATCTTGACAAATGGCGAGTTTTGATTGGACGAAAATGGGAGAAAAATTGAAAACATTTAGCCAAAATGCCACTTTGACCGGTCAAAGTGGCTATTTTGGTGATTTTCCCATGAATAATGCACTGCCATTAACCAAAAGTGATGGCTGACAACCAATTATTCCAGAAATTGACCGTTGACTTGATGACTTGCATTGTCAAGTGATAATAATTATAATCATTTCAATTTTCATTGTATATCAACCAAAATTTCTAATGTTATTTTGAGTTACAATCGATTTCTTTTTTCTTGTTTTGTTTTGCAAAAGAAGATATAAATAAGAAATATTAAATCATCAAATATTATTTGATCTTCAATTGGTACATAGGAACCGAAGTACTGTGTAATTATTAAGTAAGGGCGTGTTTAATGTAAAAACAAATTCAAATACATAACTATGAGAAGTATCTGTTTAACATAAAAACAAATTTAAGTATAGAACTCTAAGAATTATAAACTATTGTATTCAACACAAAAGATGATCACATGTAATCAGTGGCGGAGCTTGAACAAGATCCTAGGGGGCGAAATAAAATTTTTTTTCTAGAGGGCGAAATAAAGGTTTTAAAAAATTTTACAGTACGTATCGGGAAATATACACTACTACACGAAAAAACAGGGGGGCGGTGAACCCCCCACCCACCCACCCCAGTCTGTACTAACATTCGCCCATGCCTGTAATGTAGATAGAAATAGAGGTAATTAAGTAAATGTAGAGTTGACAAGATAAGCAGATCAGATTGGGCTGGATGACATGTTATAATGAGTTCGGGTCAGAATAAGTCATTTTTAGAATAACGACCAGTTTGGTTCGGGTCATTTATGTAAAACATTTACCGTAAATATTTTGCATCTTCACTTAAATGTAGTTATGAATCACAATATTACATGCATTGAACGACCCTCACATTACCTATCAAATAACATTACATCTTCTATTTCAATAATTTTTTTAATTTTAGTTTCAAATGGTATAAGAATAATTTTTTTTTGAACGTAATGATATAGTTAGGATTGTTGATTATTGCCTAGATGATGGCTAGGATTGGTTAGAAACGAAAAACACGATGTTTCAACGGGTAAATCCTTGTTTTGATCTGTTGTAATGCCCGGTTCTCATGAAATCATAACTATGATTATAATGGTTTAAACCATTTGATTGTGACAATGTAGGTGATTAGTTTGATTAATCTTTGAAATGCAAGGTTAAATCCAAGTGTTTCAAACTAATCACAATCATTAACATACTCATTGGAACGATTATCTGATGTTTATGATAACAATCAGATTAGTATGTTAAATATGGTTATTAAACATATTCTAATGATACATTGTGATATTTCATGATATTTGGGTAATCAATAACAAGGATTGATCATTTCTAAGCCATTAATCTATCTAGAAACTGTTTTAGCATTATAATCAACAATATTAACTATTTGGTTAATCCGAGATTATTCTGATTAATCAAGTGTGTCATCAACCTTGTATTAGGAACCTAATTCAATGTAGGTTCCTACATTATCATACATTGTATGATATAACATTAAATTAACTAATTAAATACTTAACATCAGTTTCATGACTGTTAAGACAATGTCTTTGACATTGGACGTTCAGAAAGATCTAATCAGTAAGTTAAAACATAAATAATTTATTAAACATAAACTAATGTAGAATTACACTATTATCACCAGTCTGCGAGTGATCTTGCTATCTTGAGACTTCAGGTGAGTTTCGTACAGCCCCTTTTATTTTTAATGCTTTACAAACATCGGGGAATCATTGTGGAACTATTTCTTAAACATATGATATGTATCACTGATATCTGCGTGATTTCATGTGACTTGTTGAGAACTTGTGGATTTCATGGGATTTTGCCTGGAGAACAGAATCCTATCACAGAACTTAAAAGTCCTCATTTTGAATTGTATCCAGTGAACCCATGTGGGGCCGAACAGGAAACAACGATAGTACTATCGGCTGACAACCCATTTGCTAGGAGCTGCAACTCCCCTTGCTGTGAATGTTTGTTACCTATTTTTAGAACTTCTTAATGTTGTGATAGACATTAAGATAATGAGTCATTAAGATATTACCAGTGGGTAGTGTCTTCGAAGATCATAGAGTCACGTCCGAAAGGAACTAGATACGGGTCTCATGGTTATCCTGAACTGAACATTTTAGAACTTGTATAACATATCATATTGTTGAATATGAACTTTACGAACTCACCAGCTTTATGCTGATCTTTCAAACTTAAACATTTTTGCAGGGAGACAGTGACCAACGGGTGAGGATGCACTTCATACACATGTAATTAAATAAATCAGATAGTGTAATAAATTTAGCTGTAGATTGTAATGTTGATGTGATTACGAAATCCTTGTAGTATATTTATTTTCAGTTAATATGTGTGTTGTAATACCGGATCAAGTAAGTCACACCTCATCTCTGAAACATCACCACTATGATTCCGCAACCTTTTCAGAACGACGAATGACATCATCTCAGGTGACGAGAGGTGGTGGTGTGACAAATGGGTTTTAAAAAGTCCATGAAACATTATGAGTGTTTTGAACTCTAAAATAATACAATTTCTTTCTTTAATAACTACAACGAAGTGGGTGGAAATAGAGCTTAGATACATCCAATTTGACCTTGACTTAACCATAATAAGTGTTGTACTGGTTAGAGTGTAGGAGAGACAACCCAAATTTCTCAAGTTCAATTCTCACTTAGAACAATTTCCTTGTATGTCAGAGACCCGGTTGTTTGCGGCCGATTCTTATTTGTTCATCTCGGTTAGTCGGGTATTAGGAAGACCCGGGGGTTTATTACGCAAGTGGGTCTCTACGGTTATAAAAAATTTAAGAAAGAAAAATTGACCTTGACTTGCGATGAATAATGCACTGTCATTAACCAAAAGTGATGGCTGACAACCAATTATGCCAGAAATTGACCGTTGACTTGATGACTTGCATTGTCAAGTGATAATAATTATAATCATTTCATTGTATATCAACCAAAATTTCTAATGTTATTTTGAGTTACCATCGATTTCTTTTTTCTTGTTTTGTTTTACAAAAGAAGATATAAATAAGAAATATTAAATCATCAAATATTATTTGATCTTCAATTGGTACATATGAACCAAAGTACTGTGTAATTATTAAGTAAGGGCGTGCTTAATGTAAAAACAAATTCAAATACATAACTATGAGAAGTATGTGTTTAACATAAAAACAAATTTAAGTATAGAACTCTAAGAATTATAAACTATTGTATTCAACACAAAAGATGATCACATGTAATTAGTGGCAGAGCTTGAACAAGATCCCAGGAGGGGCGAAATAAAATTTTTTTTCCAGGGGTCGAAATAAATTTTTTTTCAGAAGGCGAAATAAAGGTTTTTAAAAAATTTTACACTACGTATCTGGAAATATACACTACTACACGAAAAAACAGGGGGGCCGGTGCCTCCCCTCCCCCCTGTCTGAACTAACATTCGACCATGCCTGTAATGTAGATAGAAATAGAGGTAATTAAGTTAATGTAGAGTTGACAAGATAAGCAGGTCAGATTGGGCTGGATGACATGTTATAATAAGTTCGGGTCAGAACAAGTCATTTTTAGAATAACGACCAGTTTGGTTCCGGTCATTTATGTAAAACATTTACCGTAAATATTTTGCATTTTCACTTAAATGTGGTTATGAATCACAATATTACATGCATTGAACGACCCTCACATTACCTATCAAATAACATTACATCTTCTATTTCAATAATTTTTTTAATTTTAGTTTCAAATGGTATAAGAATATAGAAATCAAAGCGTATAAGATTAAAATCCAGTTACGTACATACTTTATTTCGAGAATTTGAATCATGTTAATTGAACAAAAGACGATGTATAATTGGCTAACAATATAATAGTCATATTTCTACAAGGAGGTCAGATATGAGTGGTTGGGAGAGGATCAAGCATGCAGCCATCCAAATTGATTATTATTTTTGAAGGCTTCCCATAAAACAAAATTTCAATCGACGTTATGGGGCATACGTCCGGTACACCCTAAGAGAAGGATATACATGTAATTCTTTCTAAAATATTCCTTCTATTTAAGAGGCATTCAACACACTCGTACAAATTAACCATTTAGAGCGAGTGAGAGGAATACAAATTCACACCTTATTATTTCTTTTGTACTAATTATATAATACAAATGAAGGGTTTGTGTTTTGCTAAGCATAAATCCTCATTAATGTTATGGATATATTTAGTTTTTATGATTGGTTGGGTTCATCAAGGGATCTCCATAGAAGAAGAAAGAAAAGCCCTACTTGAAATTAAAGCTTCACTTCTTGAGGCTTCAAACTCTTATGCCCTGGGTGTTGAGAATCTTCTGCCGAGTTGGGTGGTTGGAGAAGGAAGTAGTTATTGTGACTGGGAGAGGATCAAATGCAACTCAACCTTTTCTGATGGTCATAGTTATGTTACTGACCTCTCTTTAGGCAACATCTTCTCCTTAGAATTGGAAGACGGGTACTACTCAAGATTGTTGGGTTTAATCTTGATGGGTAGTTAATAATTGGGTATGGTTTATGGTTATTTAATTCGTGGTTGTTTGCAGATGGGACAAGTACCTAGTATTGAAGTAATTTAATAAGTATTGCAAAATGGAAATGTGAACGTTGCATGGGATCAAAGGTTGCACGTGGGATTTTGAATAAATATGTTGGGTCAATTATTTTTTTAGGAGTACCGAGTCTAATGCATTTAGTTAGGATATATCTGTTTTGTTTATTTCCAAGTATCATGTATTATGAATTGGTTATTTAAAGCCATGAAGTAATGAATGAAGTGGGTGTGTGTTTTTAGTATAGCAAGTTTTCTTCATTTTATTTTATTTCTACACATTCATAATAAGTTAGAGAGTGTTTGTGATCTTGGGTTGAACCAACAAAGATACAGGATGAATCGATTTTGGGGGATGATTTGGCGATTAAACGTTTCGATCTTCCTTCATTTTAAGGAGTTGACAAGTCTTGATTTGTCATTGAATTATATTGGCAATATGTTTCATGTGACCACAGGCATCATGCATCTTATGACCAGTGGCGGATCCAGGAATTTATTTCAGTGGGTTCACTATGTTAAGACATTTCAATTATATAAAACGCGGTAAAAAAATTCCGGGTCGGATAATATAAATACGATAGTAGTTACAAATTAAAAAAATACATACCTATAATTGTTTTCTTTATGGTTTCATCTTTTTAAAACGTTGCATCACATCTTCAACCGAAACTTGTTGTAAGAACCCTCATCAAGTTTCACAAAAATAGCTAAACAAATCAACAATAATTTCACAAAATACCTAAACAAATCAACACCAATTTCACAAAATACCTACACAAAACAACACAAAATTCACAAAATGCCTAAACAAATCAACACTAATATCACAAAATACCCAAACAAAACAACACTAATTTTACAAAATACCTAAACAAATAAACAGTTCAATACTAATTTCACAAAATTAGATACCTATTTTTTGTCCGGTCACACTCGTCGGTCGCTGCAGGAGAAGCAGGGAGGCGCCGGAGGGCAGAGAGGGACAGAGGCAGCCGGCAGGATCGATCGGAAATGTTTTTTTTGTTGGGATATTGGGATTTTGATTCGTGAAGCAGCAGTCGAATAGGAGGTGGGATTATGGGGGATTGAGCGTGGTTTAAAAAAAACCTCTAATTATCATCATTTTCTATTTTTTACCAACTTTTAAAAAAAAGTGGGAAAGAAAAAACAGAACCAAGGTTTGAACTTGTGACCTATAGGATAAAACCCAAATTCTTTACCACTAGACTGCTTGTAAATTATGTAATTGGGATTCACCCTCAAAATACTAATGGGTTCACCCTATTGTTTAACCCTTAAAAATTTTTTTTTCCTACTTACGTTTCGAATCGCGGTGGGTTCCGATGAACCCGTATCCAACACCTAGATCCGCCCCTGCTTATGACTGATTTAGTTTTCATGAAAACTTGATTTGTTATATTGCCATATGATGGAGCTATGGGTAAATTTGTTTTGTTTTCGCAGGACTTGAAAGATTGTCAGGATTAAAGAAGCTAGAGAATCTAAATCTTAGTCATAATTTTATAGAAACCAATAACATTTTTCATTCATTAAGTCACCTTACTTTACTCAAAGTTTTGGATCTTAGTTTCATTAATGTTGATTATCAAGGAGACTCGCCTACTAATGGCAAGTGTTAATTCCATCTTACCTTTTGTTATAGTACGAATTCATGATTTGAAGATTGATACTTAGTACACTTATTTCTACAGATATTTCTAAATTTCGAATACCAAATAGTATTGAGGTCCTGGATCTCACTGCATGTGGCTTTTATGGTACCTTACAAATACAAGGTAATTACCCACACACACACGCGCATATATATGTATGTATGTATGTATGTATGTATGTATGTATGTATGTATGTATGTATGTATGTATGTATGTATGTATGTATGTATGTATGTGTGTAGGAGTGATATTCTAAATAGGCTTAAAGCCTTTATAAAAAGTCTAGGAAAACATAAAGAAAGGCACGTGGATTAGAAGACAAACGGTATGCACGTCAAAACTAAATATGATACTCCGTATGCAAGTAAAATGCAATTTTCTCTCATCTTTAAATGTTCATAACTTTTTATAAGTGAATAGTTTTTAAATATATACTAAAAAATTGAGTGTTTTTATTTATTTTTCTAACGGGTAGAAGATTAATATATTTTTTAAAATTGAAATAATGACCTAATTAAACCGGGATTTCATGAACAAGATGTTTTACGGTGTTTTTCAAATGTTACTGAAACCGAGTTTTTGTGTTGTGTTTTTTTTTGTGACGCATATGTATGTTTTATGGTACGTGTTCATGTTTTTTTTGTGATTTTCAAGATATTTTATCGTATATATGGTGTTAACTTCTTTTTGGTGTTTATGTTGTTCGGGTATTCATGAAACTAAAATGAGACATTTTATGGTGTTATTAAACACTAAAAAACTAAATAGGTCATAAACACTTGTGTTTATAAATGGTGGTTTAAACAAAGCAACTTTTATACATGGTGTTTTAAAACTACAAATGATATCCTTATGGCGTTTTTCAAACCGTTCATTAAATTGAATGTTATGTGGTCTTTCTTTGAAGTTAAATTAAGCATTAAACACTTAAATTTCTACATGTTATATTAACTAAACAAATTTATCTATGTCGTTTTAGAACCGGATAATTTTAACTTGGTGTCTTTATGAACTCTATAGTTGTTTTCCATATCGAGAAACATATGGAAGAACACCATAAAATATTGTTAACATTTTATTATATATATATATATATATATGTGTGTGTGTGTGTGTGTGTGTGGTAAGGCTACGCTATTAACTTACCTTAATTGTGGTAACTCAATAACTCCGACAATATCAACCTGATTTTTTCGAGTTTTTTTCATAATCTTTATTATACAGGTACAAGACAATGTTCTTTTATGTACATGCTAATTCACAATATTTAGGAACTAAAACAAGGGTAAGTTTGCATTACACTATCAATATTTATTTAAGGTGACCACAACAATTACATTGGTGTGGCTTATATATGTATAATTACATTACTATAATAACCGAAAAATTTAACTATTATAAAAAAAAACTTTAAAATAAAATATATAAACAATAACGATAAGTTAAGTACCGAAAATACGAATTATTTTGAGAATTAAAGTAATTGAATTTATAAATTTTTGACTCGGTTATTATAAACAAACCGAAACGAATGTTCTAATCGTATACCTTGTCTCTAAGAGTGAGAAATTAATTTCAATATCACTTGGTTAATTTTAAACATTACTTGACTTGCATTCACAACCGTATTCAACTAAATTTAAAACAACTTAGAAAATAAATAAACCATACATGAACGATATTTTTATTTAATCCATCACATACTATATACGTATATTTTAAAAAAAAAATCAAATCTTCTATGGGAAGATTACTTAGCCGACATAACAAATAAATATATATATATATATATATATATATATATATATATATATATATAGGGTAAGGAGTGAATAATAACCCTCATTAATTGCGGTAACCCATTAACCCTGGCAAAAAACGCTCAAATCGCAAAAATTTTTTTTTCATGGTTTTTTTTATGCAAAAATAGGGGGGGCTCCTTTTTTAATCGTTCGCTAATTCACAAGCGTTAAAAAGTTATACGAAATGTAAGTTTGCGTTACACTGCGACACTTAAATAAATGTTCGCAGTGTAACGCAAACTTACATTTCGTATAACTTTTTAACGCTTGTGAATTAGCGAACGATTAAAAAAGGAGCCCCCCCTATTTTTGCATAAAAAAAACCATGAAAAAAAAAAATTTGCGATTTGAGCGTTTTTTTGCCAGGGTTAATGGGTTACCGCAATTAATGAGGGTTATTATATGATCCCTTCCCTATATATATATATATATATATATATATGTTGAAAGTTCTAGTGAAACCATTCAAAAGAAAAATGAGCAATATATATTTTGTATTGTTTTGGTGGTCGAAGCTATTAGCTGCGTAGCAACAAAACACCATCATAGGCACCGTCTTCACAACAGGTTACAACCGGAAGAGAAGCCAAGGTAGGAGGGGTTCAAGTCACGATTTGTAGCCAATTGTCTTATCACGTGTACCATTTCGATCTTGGTTTACGGTTAATTCTCGAGCCATTGAGAGGTAGATTTTTATCTATATTGAATCTATTAAGTTCTGTGAATTCACAGGTTAAGTTTAGGGATGTGTTTTATAGATAATCTTCAGCCCTCAATCGCTTATGCGTTCGGGTGGGTTTATGACGTTTAAGGTTGGTCATAATAATCCAAAAATAACAAGATATATATATATATATTATATGTATGTATATAGATAATAAAATGATACCATGAAATTGGTATGATTATTAACCTGGTGAGTTTAGTTCTTCTGATGAAGAAAAAATACTTAAAAATAAGCAAAAACTTAAACGAAGAAATAAAAAGCTATTGTATGCATATTAACTAATATACATGTCATTGATTTTAGCCACAAAATGATATTATACAGTAATATATTTATTTTAATAAGAATTAACTTAATATATTATAAGTCATTTACCAATTTAATCGAAATAAAAATTACATTCGTTGAAATGATTTATTTAGCATATGAAAGTTTGTTTTTCTTTTCATTAAATCTTTTTAACCTATATGCTTTAATTAGAGTTTGTTAATATAATATATACATTTAATTAAGTTGGGTTATATATAGACCTATGTAACAAACATCAGTAGTATATGAGATTTTTATTTGAATAGCTATCTGCTTAAGTAATTGTTTACACAACTGATAAATGAGTTTTTTTGTACAAAATTAATAAATTGTAAATAAACAAACAAACAACTTTATAAAATAAACCGATTTGACCGGTTAAACGTTAAAAAGTCCAAATCATAGAATTCTAAACTGTTACATATAAGTATTATAATTCATTCAAACTAACGTTAAATTTAAACAAAAACACAGATTTCTGAATCGCCAGAAAATTGATTACGGCCGTATGTATATGATTTCTTGTTGATTTAATTGCTAAGATTAAGGTACGGATTCCTTTTATTTAACTCAGAGTATAAATTTTGTTGTCCGTCGTTGTACGGATTCCGTTTATTTCACTCAAAGTATAAATTTTGTTGTCTGTTATCGTACGGATTCCGTTTATATAAATCATAGTATTTTCTGTTCTGTAATCTGTTTCTGTAAACTGTTTCTGTAATCATTAAATTTCGTTTCTGTATTGTTCTGATTTCTGATTAACACGATATGATATCATGTTTCCCTGCTTCGTTATCATGCAATAAATCTAAATTATGTTATACTCATTATTGCATGATATGACTATGAGATTATATGGTAGTTTATCTACCCTACTGAACCTAATGAACTTTCTAAAACTGTATTCTGTTACCCGAACATGCCCCTACCTGTAAGGATGACTACAGGCCCTTCATGGCGGCAACCATGATGTGGAACCATCCGTGACGGTTAGTTGAGTTCACGGCGTCTCCATTAGTACTCTGATAGTACATTTGTGCACCTACTGAATTCTGGGGAGACGTATGAACTGGTCCTAGGATAATTTTAAACTGTACTTTCTGATTCTGGGGGATAGTGACGTGTATGCCAACACTAACTATCTCATGTGTCTGGTAAGCGGGAGTAGCTACCCGTGAACCTTACACTTTTGTATGTACAGTCGGCTCGTGGTATATTCTGTAATGTTCTAATTATGGCTTAAAATATAAAATGTGTTAATGTTTATGAAATATAAAAGTCAGACAATTGATTACTGTTCCGATCTTGTTTCTGACCACTATCCGGTTATATTTTCACTTGAATTTTTCTTATTTTTCACCACCTTCTGAATTTCTTTATTACTATTGTTCATTCATTACTGAGCATTCTTTGGCTCAGCCGTATTTGTTTTTGTGGTGTTTGTCTCTTTTGTGTAGGTAATCAAGAAAACCAGGCGGGGAACTTTTGAGAGTAAAATCGGAGCTAAATCTGAAAATTTATGTTACTGTAGTATATGTAATAATCAATACTTAAAACTTAAATATTTGTTTTGTTATATTTAATTATCAACTTAAGACTTATGTATTTATGTTTTAAATACATTTGGGATTGTTGCATTTACGTCTGATTCCGTATACGTGACACGTCAGCCCTAAAGCAGATTGGGGTGTCGCAATTACACTACCAACAATTCAGTAAGAATTTGTACAAACACATAAAAAACATACTCGTATATATGTATAATAAAGATAATGAAAAAAAAAAGTTAAGATTTAAGTTGATTTTAACATAGTTAATTGAGTTATCACAATAAAGGAGGATATATATATATAGAGGATTGTAATCTTATAATAACTCACTATTAAAGCAAAATCATTTCAAATCTATGCTTTTTTTAACATCATTTTTACACTTGTAAAACACTTTTTTCATTTATGTATATATGTAAATTTATCATCGTTTAATAGTTAACATCATAGTAATTTTCTATATATAAAAACTTACACCATTGTAAGTAAAAAACTTACAATACTATTCACTATTAAACGATAATGAATTTACACATACACTTAAAAGAAAAAAGTGTTGTACATGTAAAAATGATGTTACGAAGAACAAATATTTGAATTAATGTTAGCGAAGTTATATGGGTTAATGCTGGGTATATATCGTCTTCAATCCTTTTTGTAACACCGACAATGTGCTATTTAGTTAGAATATTTTAGAAATGAGAGTTTTATGCTAGAAAAAAACAAACCTCTAAAAAGCGATTTAAGTCGATTAATCGGTTTTTTTTTCTTTCAAACTCGTTGGGTTATATCAACAAAAACTCATAACCGGTTTGAAAGAGAAGTGACTGGATTTATTCTGGTTTGAGACCTCTTTGTGCTCGATTAGTTTAACTTACAGTATGATGAAACCGGTTTCAACATATAGGATTAGAAATCAATCCCAAACTGTCGGTTCAACTCGGGTTATAATCAGTTTCACCTCAAACCGGTTTCAATATCAATTTAGAGCATATCCGATCGAGTGTTTCGATTCTCAAACCGATTTGTTTTGCTATGCGTATCAAATGGCTAAGGAAAAAATATAAATTATAGCTCACTTATATGCAAATTTTTATAAAAGTACATATTTTAGTTTTCATATTTATTAACAACTTATATTTTCTTTAATTCTTTTAAAGGAAAATTTTTTATGATTAAAAAAAAGCATAGGTAACTAAAGGGGAATAAGTGTAGCAGATACAATGGGGAATAAGGGTAGCAAATAAAAAATCAAGTAAGTCCAGAACAGGGTTGGATCTGGATCTAAGGCGAATATGAGCCATTAGCTATTAGCTACTATATATTTTTTATTTAATTTTTCACAATTTTGTTCACAAGAGGATTTGGAGCACAAATGTGTTTTAGTAACTGTTGTAAAAAGCCTAGGTGGCCGCCTAAGTGCTACTCACCCCTCTACTGTCTTGATTTTGACCTAGGCGGTGTCTAGGCGGGGCTTAGGCGGGGCTTAGGCTGGGGCCTAGTTGGCCTACTCAAATTTCTATTTTTATTTATATTTTTACTTTTTTGACTTTTTGTGGTAGAAATGTTAGAAACAATTTCATGATTATTTAGACATTTCTAAACCCAAAATACTTAATATGTCTTTGAAACATCGAATCCAGCCACTTAACATCGAAATTCATTTCTAAACTTTTAACTTGGTGTTTAAGTTTAAACTTTGAAGTACTTGGTTTAGTATGTTTAAGTTTATTTGAAGTATTATGTTAAATTATTGATATTGATGTATGTATATAATATATATTTGTAAAATTACATATAAAAATTTCAATCCGCCTAGCGCCGATTAATCCCTAGGCGGTACCTCGCCGCCCGACTAGTGCATAGCAACTTTTACAACCATACTTTTAGTAGTTTTGTTCTGCTACCACCTAATATTATTTTTAGTTATTCCATAATCAAACTAAAATTTACATGAAACGCATGTGGCTTCTATTTTCGTTTAAAGTTTACCTGTTGCAAGTCTATCAATAACCAAATTGAATGACATAAATCGTGAAGTTTGGTAATCAAATATTTTGGACATAATTTATACCAATTATTTGTATACGAATCAATCGTTTAATTAATTAAGATCTTACACATGTATCACTAAGCCAGAAACAATTTTTTTTCTTAGGCGTATTTGTCATACGGCTTAACAAACCGAGTAGGAGCCTATAATGTGCTTGGCTTAATCATCTACCTCATAAGTATTTTTTTTATTTTTTTTCCAACTCTTATAATATGGATTAATATTACAATAAGCAAATTGTAATCATTTCAGTCTAATTTGACAATTATTTAAAGTAGAGATATATACGTCCTTTTAGATATTCAGCTCATTAACAAAACTCAAACACTCTTATGATACAATCAGGTTTTGAGACAAATTCTACATTAAGTAAGTTAAAAATTTTAAATTTTGGAGGCAACAAATTCGATGAAAGTCTTGCACCATCTTTAAGGACTCTCACATCACTTGAAAGTCTAGATCTTGGACAAAACTTGTTTGAATCATTTCCATTTCAAGGTATGTATTATCTTTAACTAAACAGATATTGCTCATTAACAAATTTTTGTTTGTAATATCTCTTTTATTCACTTTTATAT
This sequence comes from Mikania micrantha, assembly GCA_009363875.1. Lineage (NCBI taxonomy): Eukaryota > Viridiplantae > Streptophyta > Magnoliopsida > Asterales > Asteraceae > Mikania > Mikania micrantha. The sequence continues at coordinate 56,653,551 of CM018691.1, read as the reverse complement.
AGGTCCTTTTATTCACACACCTTTCATACGTCTTGTATATAGGTTTATATATATGGGGCGTATAGAGTGTTAACCTCAATGATTGAACTCCAATACGCCTCGTATAGACCTACATGCGTCATATAGGTCCTATGTGCGGTGTATACGATTATAACCATTGTCAAATCATTGGCTGTCAGAGCTGGCTATACGCCTCGTATAAACCTATACGAGACGTATAGGATCGGAGGGGTGCTAAAATAAAAAAGTTGAATGTATGAATAACCAGTCTCTTTATATATCGGATCCCTCCTTCAACTTGCCGCTTCATTATCTTTGGTCTTTTTAAGATTAAAAGAGAAAAAAAGATTCAAGTGATATGATGTTTTCACTTGAGATTACACTAAATGATAAAAAACGGAGTGGTTTAGTCAACCGTTTTCTTTAAAACATGCATGATAATTTTTTGACATCATAAAACACCTCTTCTGGAGTTGTGTTTCGAAAATTAGTCGATTGAAATGTTTGTTATGTTACAAAAATAATACACTTAAAAACAATGTAATTATAAAATTTTAATAGTATTTATGAAACTCATAGCAATAGAAATTTTAGAACTATTTGTCAAAACAAGATACTAGCATTTTTGTTTTATCTTCAAATTTGATTATACACATTGACGTACCCACATAGATTTTAAGGGGGCAGCCGCCAACCATGAAATTTTTTTAATAGTATATTTATGTTAAAATGCTGATCACCAATCGTAAAATTTTGCAATCGCCCCCCTTCAACTTTTAAATTCTAAATGTTAATTAATAAAACAATGTTGAAAAACACCCTACTAATAATTTAAACTCAATCTAAACCAAGTTTAGTATTTATATTAACAAGTCAAACAACCGCTAACCCGTTTTAGACAACTTCATTATTAATTTTAATAACTTATTTCACATATACTTGAAGTAATATTTGCGCAACTAGATTGGTAATAAGAATTTAAACGAAAATTTATTTGTTTTATATAGAAAGAGTTACTTATGAAGATCTCTATATACGTTGCATTGTATTTTCATTATACCATTGTATATGGAATTGTCACACCCCGACCGACGGCGGAATACGTCGAGGCGCGAGTTTGACTGTTCATTAGCTCATGGTGCTATTACAATGTTTCATATTTAATGCATCCATTTAATAAAAATTCAATTCATTCAAACAACATTTAAATAGTCATTACAAGATTTCAAAATAAATAAACTATTACATTGAAAGACTATACAATTGTTTCAAAATTTAAACTAGGTCACTAAGCCTGTCTTATGTCTTCATCATGCTTCCTTATCCTGTTACACATGTAAAATAGAGTTTGTCAACTATTTGCATAGTTGGTGAGTTCACACACTAAGTTTGAATACTAAGTATAAAAGGATGCAAATTAAGACTTAATTAGAATATGTATCAAAGGCATAGCATAATACAAGTTTGAATAATTGAATGAATATATGAATAACAAATGCTTGTGTCCAAACAAGTATCCTTACATAATAATTCAAGTATAACAATACAAGAATTATCGTTTGTAATTCAACTAGTTTGCTAGTATACTTTTCACCTTTTTCACACAAAGGCCAAAGCCATTGCGAAGATAGTATCTAACCATCCTAGGCTACTAAGTACTAGATAGCTTGACTGGCAACACACATAGAATCAACACATTATATAAACTTAGCATCTAACACATAAAACTAAATAAGTCTAAGGCTTGCATCATAAGTTTGAATTGAATAATCGAATGAATAATAGTTTGAATATGACATGTGTAACATCCCAAAAACAAGAAGTAAAAGGGAGTGTGAAGAAACTCACCTTATTTTCTAGCTTGTCCAAATTCCTGCCTATAAGTTTTAGGAATTCGTGATTGCTCTTTGTCCTAAAAGCCATAATATTCCTCAGGTTTCAAAATCTGATATTCTAGACACTATGGCATACTATAAAAGCTTAAACGAACAAGTATGAGATTTAGTGGTTTCAATTTTTAAAATATTTACTTATTTTAATATTTCTTCGAATTAAATAGTGTATTGAATTTTGAATATCTCGTTCCATTTGTTGTTAATTTATAAAGTTTACTAAATATGTGTTTGAAAATATTTATTTTAGAACTCATTGAGAATTACTTCAAATAATAATATAAAATGATTCTAAAAAAAATAGTTTATTTAGTATTTGAAAGTCGATGCACAAATTAAGAATGTTAATAAATTGTTTTAGTTGCATTTATATATGATTACATAATTATTTTAAATAATCGCATATGATTTATTAAGTATATATTATGTTATTAGATATTTTGAAATTTAAGACAAAACAATAAAAAGTCTTGTCTAAATTTATAATATTAAGATATAAATGTTGCTGATTTTTCTTTAATAACAGTTGAATAACTCTTTTTGTGTTGATACAATAATGTTTATTAAAATAAAAGATGTTAAGAAAATAAATTAATTTGTATGGCTGAAAATAATATTTTAAAGATAGTTTCTAATAATGTTTGATAAAATACAATAAATAAACGTTTATGGCTGAAGAAAATATGTTCATAATTTTTTTTTTAAATTTAATTGTATAGTTATTTAATCATTTAAATTAATTAAAATGAATGATTTTGTTTTCTGAATGAATAATAAAAAAAAATAATAATAATAATCAGAATATTTTATAATCATATTGTATGATTTATAAAATTTTTAAACATTTTTTTTTAAGAAAAATATTGCTGAAATAAGCAAAAATTTAAAAGAAAAATGGTTTGGGAAGGCTAGAAACTTCGACCTTATAGTACACGAAATCAAACCCAATCAAACATAACCAGTGGACCAAGTCTTCAAATTGTCTTTAATTCCAAATGAATTTATTAAATACAAATCGACTTGGTCTTCCCAACTGTGTTAAGAACTCCAAAACCCTAGTTCTATTTGGATCGAATTTGCTTGATTTGGAGTTTTTAAGCCTCTATAATGATAGGGCTTTTGATCCTCATTGAATAACAAGTAGAATGGTACCAATAATTACCTGTTTTGAGTTCGTTTGTGTGTAGTTCGAATGAACCAACGGTCCGGACGAATTTTGAGTCCCAATTGCACTCAGGAGGTGTTGTGAACGTTTGATTCTTGTGCAGACAACCTCGCAAGGGCCAAGGGAAAGAATTGGAATGGTTTGATTCGTCTTTTATAATGGTTTATTTTGAATTTGAATTCTCGATCGGTTGGCATAATTTTGGTAACCAATTAACGCGTGTTTTTAGATGATTCGGTTTAATTGTTGATCTCAATCAATTACGCGTGAACATTCATTCCTAATTTATCCGAATATGAGCTGTAAACGAGCTGCAAATGATCAGAGTGGAGTATGGGTCGAAAACGGGTCTGGTTGGTGTATCCAGTTAGTAACCGAGTAAAAGGGGAATGAGTTTGGGAGATTTGCAGGTTTGGTCCCTCATGTTTATTCCTTGTTTAATTTCCAATTCAAACATGTTCCCTTCTCACAATTCATCTTTTAATAATATCTCCTTTAGTCCTTCTATCTAAAAAAAACATTTGTAAAATTTTATAGGTTATGTTTAATAAATTATTCTTTATCTTATGTTAATAACTAACTAAAAGTTTTAGAGTTGTCATTCTAAATTTAATAAACTTTTTTTTTTTATTTTTAATTGTATTATGTCCAAATGTTTAAAAGTTATAAATATTTAATTACTAATAATTTATTTTTTTATGACACATACGCATACATATATATGTTTGTATGTATGTATGTATCTATAATAAATTTGAACGTCATTATTTTATGAATGTTGATATTGTTTTATAAATTGTATTACTATGTTTAAGAATAAAATATTTTATCACCTTCATTTGTTTTATAGTATTTTTTTTTCACTTATGTGTAGAATATATATATATATATATATATATATATATATATCTTTTTATAACTTTAATAATGGGTTGTTTACTAATAAAATGTTATTATTTTATTACAACCCATTATACTTTTTAAGCTTTGAAAGAATTATAGCTTTTTTTTATAAAATAAAATTTATAAAAGCTTAAATTATGTCTTATGTAATTATTATTAGCATTACTTTATTAATGAATTAGATCTTTATATATAAGTTTTATGAATACAAGTGTTTCAAAGAATATCCAAAAATTTTATTTATTACGAATTAAACTCGATTACAATATTCCAATTCGTAACGGAAACCCTGGGGATTACAGTCTCCCCTACTTTAGGAAATTTCGTCCCGAAATTTATTTAATTGCAAATGTTGTGACAAGTGTTTATTGTTTTCTTAGTTTTACTCTCACTTTTGTTTGTTTTCCCTCTATAGCTTGTTTATAGATTTATTAAAATTTTAATAAGTTCATTGTTGCTATAGAGTAGAGTATCAATTTTCTAGGCCACTAGAAGATGATTCAAGGATTCTAAAATCAGCTCCTATTCTCTAACTAAAGCGGAATGAACTTTAAGCAGAATATGTGTGAGTAACGTACTCATATTTTAGAATTTGTATGAAACTAATTTGCCATGAGGGTTTTATATTTAACGATAGTTGACTCAACTCATGGTGAGAATAGCCGCAAAGGTATTTGAATAACTTAGTATAATAATTTATTCGTTGATTATTCTTGATTAAAGAATGGTTCACTCGAATTGTAGATTAAACTGACAGATCCTATTCTTGATCAAGCTTTCGGTGCTACTGTCAATGTATTAATGGTGCTTATATATAGGGTATATCGCAGCCAACACACCATATCACTAATACCTTGATATAATTTCAAATTACCTACCAAGACTATCCTAAACCTAACTAAATTTGAATAAATGCTTGAATAGTTGACTATCTTTAGAAATTGTATGAGTTTAGAGATATGGATTTCTAAGTGATTGATTTTTGAATATACGAATGATACGGAATACACTAGTATGTGATATTATATAATTATGTTAACTACTTATCATTAACCTTAGTTATGATATCATTAAATCTTTGAATAATTGTTTAAACATACGAATATAGGATAACTCATTTAAGAATCATTAGCATGATTCCTATGGTTTTCAATATCCTTAATTTCACCTGGTGTAAGAATACACACCAAGATTAGAAATTGAGTATCAATTGATTTGACTAGATGGTTTCTCGAAACTGTAGATTGAATTTGACTACTCTAGCCCTTGATCAAGCTTTTGATCCTACTACCAATGTACTAGTAGTGCTTATATATAGGGTATACCGCAACCAACCCACCACACTACTAATACTTTGATAGCATACCAAACGCCTACCAAGGGTGACAAGAACTTTAGACAAACTTGAATAGGTGTGGGAGACTTTGACCTGCTTTTTAAAAATTGCATGAGCATAGAAGTTTTCATCAATGAAATTTTTGCAATGGAATTTCTTGGTTGTAACGTATGAATTTATGGCTGATCGATTTTTGGATAAACGAATGATGTAGAATAAATAGATTTTGATATTATATAAGCTTTGATTGTTGTGATAACTAATTATCATTAATCTTAGCTATAATATCACAGAACTTTTGAATCTTTGTCTAAATGTAAGAATATAGGATGATTTGTCTAAAAATCAATAATATGATTCATGTGGACTTGTTTTAAAATTTTATATGGAATCACCCATACTTCAATTCGTAAGTCCACATTATGTCATTCTATTGAAATCTAAACATAATATAATAAGAAATAAATGTTTCTTGGTTAAAATAATACAAAGCAAAAAATCATTATAACTTGTTTGAAACATAGAGAATGATTTTTCAGAATTGAATACCAAATGACATGTTAGAATTATTAGGCATAATATCCTAGTGGGTTTGTAAATTATAACATAGACGTCATGGTTAAAATAAGGTATGTGATATGATAACTTTATATATGTAGTGGCAAGTCACTAATCAAAAGGACCATATCATCAAATTTTCTATCACAAGTTTGGATAATTAAAATATGTAATATTATAACCTTTTATATTTATTGATGAATCACCATCAATAATTCTTTTGTATAATATTACTTGTTTTCTTGAATCAAAATGTACATCATAAATAAAGGAAAAATAACACCATAACCTTTTAGATTTAGTGATGTATCACCATCACTGATCTTAGGTTTAATGTTAATTAATCATAACATAGTTAACACAGAATAAGGAGAGATGATATCATATTATGTGAGGCATAGTAATGAATCACCATCACTAATCTCAAGTATGATATCATGAAGTTCTAAAAACAATAGTATATACATTATCAATCCAAGAAAAGTAACACCATGAAATTTAGATGTAGTGATGAATCACCATCACACATCTTAGGTATAATATTACTAATTCATGAATCATAACATTGGTAACATAAATCAAAGAGAACTAACATCATATCCTGTGAGACACAATGATGAATCACCATCACTAGCCTCAAGTATGATATCATGTAGGTTTAAGAATTAAAACATAGGCAACATAGAGAAAAGAATAAGATAGATGATATCATATCTTGTGAGAATAGTAATGAATCACCATACTATCCTCAAGTATGAATCATGGAGGTATTGTATCATAACATATACATTATAAATCCAAATAAAGGTAACACCATAGCCTTTAGATGTAGCAATGTATCACCATTACAATCTTAGGTATGATATTATTAACTTTCTTGAATCATAATATATATTTTATTCAACAAAAAGAAAATGGCACCTTAATTAGGATATATTGGGATTCTTGAATCATAACATATATATTATTATTCATCAAAGGAAAATGACATCATAGCTTGTGAGATGTAGTGATGAATCACCATCACTAACTTTTAGTATGATATCATAAGATTTGGAATTGTAGATGCAATGTATTGAAATCATTTTGAATCAGATTATAAATTTTAGGGAGTAGCATTCAAGTTGGACACTTTTTGACTTATTAGAATTAATGTTGTTTGCAAGATGTGTCATGCTTTGGCCTATAGGTAAAATACTCTCATTAAGAATCCCCAGGAAAGCTAGACTGGTCCCTCGTCAGGGATTATGAATCGCTTTCCTAGACAGGAGTCTCAACTACCGGTATTCACCCTTCCAGTTACTACATGACCATCTTAACAAACTTAATTCTAACGAGGTTTCAAATCAAAATTGAACATATAGAATCATTTTGTACTCGTTTGAAAACATAAGGAATGGTATTCACAATAGAGTACCGGGTGACATATTAGAATCATTTTAGTTTGTAAGATGTTTGGTATAATATGCTTTGGCCTATAAGTGATTGTACTCTCATCAGAAGTCCCCAGGAAAGCTAGACAGGTCCCACAGTACATCGGGGATTTATACGAATAGCTTTCCTAGACAGGAATTCTAACTACCGGTACTACACTCTTCCAGTTAATACATATCCACCTCACAAACTTAATTCTAACGGGATCTTAAAATCAATATTGGAATTTCTTATTTTGTTTAACGAATACTATTAGGCATTAAGCCTAATGAGTTTGAATTCCTAACATCTAAATATTGTTTGTGTGCATGTGAATTTGAGAATAGACTTTTAAAAGCAAATTATAAGACAATTGTTTAAACTAAGTAATCCTCATAATAAGAAGTTATCTTAAACTAAGGCATTCCTAACTAAGTGTAAGCAAAGGCATATTAACAACTATGGCCTTCCTCTATGGTAACAAATATAACATAACACATAATGAATAAGTATAACACATAGCACATAAGCAAGTAATGAACAAGCATGTGTAATATGAGATAACTCATATTTGGGTAAGCTTAGTTATAGTCTAGGCCACCATTTCTAATAACCTAAATCCCTATAACCATGGCTCTGATACCAATCTGTCACACCCCGACCGACGGCGGAATACGTCGAGGCGCGAGTTTGACTGTTCATTAGCTCATGGTGCTATTACAATGTTTCATATTTAATGCATCCATTTAATAAAAATTCAATTCATTCAAACAACATTTAAATAGTCATTACAAGATTTCAAAATAAATAAACTATTACATTGAAAGACTATACAATTGTTTCAAAATTTAAACTAGGTCACTAAGCCTGTCTTATGTCTTCATCATGCTTCCTTATCCTGTTACACATGTAAAATAGAGTTTGTCAACTATTTGCATAGTTGGTGAGTTCACACACTAAGTTTGAATACTAAGTATAAAAGGATGCAAATTAAGACTTAATTAGAATATGTATCAAAGGCATAGCATAATACAAGTTTGAATAATTGAATGAATATATGAATAACAAATGCTTGTGTCCAAACAAGTATCCTTACATAATAATTCAAGTATAACAATACAAGAATTATCGTTTGTAATTCAACTAGTTTGCTAGTATACTTTTCACCTTTTTCACACAAAGGCCAAAGCCATTGCGAAGATAGTATCTAACCATCCTAGGCTACTAAGTACTAGATAGCTTGACTGGCAACACACATAGAATCAACACATTATATAAACTTAGCATCTAACACATAAAACTAAATAAGTCTAAGGCTTGCATCATAAGTTTGAATTGAATAATCGAATGAATAATAGTTTGAATATGACATGTGTAACATCCCAAAAACAAGAAGTAAAAGGGAGTGTGAAGAAACTCACCTTATTTTCTAGCTTGTCCAAATTCCTGCCTATAAGTTTTAGGAATTCGTGATTGCTCTTTGTCCTAAAAGCCATAATATTCCTCAGGTTTCAAAATCTGATATTCTAGACACTATGGCATACTATAAAAGCTTAAACGAACAAGTATGAGATTTAGTGGTTTCAATTTTTAAAATATTTACTTATTTTAATATTTCTTCGAATTAAATAGTGTATTGAATTTTGAATATCTCGTTCCATTTGTTGTTAATTTATAAAGTTTACTAAATATGTGTTTGAAAATATTTATTTTAGAACTCATTGAGAATTACTTCAAATAATAATATAAAATGATTCTAAAAAAAATAGTTTATTTAGTATTTGAAAGTCGATGCACAAATTAAGAATGTTAATAAATTGTTTTAGTTGCATTTATATATGATTACATAATTATTTTAAATAATCGCATATGATTTATTAAGTATATATTATGTTATTAGATATTTTGAAATTTAAGACAAAACAATAAAAAGTCTTGTCTAAATTTATAATATTAAGATATAAATGTTGCTGATTTTTCTTTAATAACAGTTGAATAACTCTTTTTGTGTTGATACAATAATGTTTATTAAAATAAAAGATGTTAAGAAAATAAATTAATTTGTATGGCTGAAAATAATATTTTAAAGATAGTTTCTAATAATGTTTGATAAAATACAATAAATAAACGTTTATGGCTGAAGAAAATATGTTCATAATTTTTTTTTTAAATTTAATTGTATAGTTATTTAATCATTTAAATTAATTAAAATGAATGATTTTGTTTTCTGAATGAATAATAATAAAAAAAATAATAATAATAATCAGAATATTTTATAATCATATTGTATGATTTATAAAATTTTTAAACATTTTTTTTTAAGAAAAATATTGCTGAAATAAGCAAAAATTTAAAAGAAAAATGGTTTGGGAAGGCTAGAAACTTCGACCTTATAGTACACGAAATCAAACCCAATCAAACATAACCAGTGGACCAAGTCTTCAAATTGTCTTTAATTCCAAATGAATTTATTAAATACAAATCGACTTGGTCTTCCCAACTGTGTTAAGAACTCCAAAACCCTAGTTCTATTTGGATCGAATTTGCTTGATTTGGAGTTTTTAAGCCTCTATAATGATAGGGCTTTTGATCCTCATTGAATAACAAGTAGAATGGTACCAATAATTACCTGTTTTGAGTTCGTTTGTGTGTAGTTCGAATGAACCAACGGTCCGGACGAATTTTGAGTCCCAATTGCACTCAGGAGGTGTTGTGAACGTTTGATTCTTGTGCAGACAACCTCGCAAGGGCCAAGGGAAAGAATTGGAATGGTTTGATTCGTCTTTTATAATGGTTTATTTTGAATTTGAATTCTCGATCGGTTGGCATAATTTTGGTAACCAATTAACGCGTGTTTTTAGATGATTCGGTTTAATTGTTGATCTCAATCAATTACGCGTGAACATTCATTCCTAATTTATCCGAATATGAGCTGTAAACGAGCTGCAAATGATCAGAGTGGAGTATGGGTCGAAAACGGGTCTGGTTGGTGTATCCAGTTAGTAACCGAGTAAAAGGGGAATGAGTTTGGGAGATTTGCAGGTTTGGTCCCTCATGTTTATTCCTTGTTTAATTTCCAATTCAAACATGTTCCCTTCTCACAATTCATCTTTTAATAATATCTCCTTTAGTCCTTCTATCTAAAAAAAACATTTGTAAAATTTTATAGGTTATGTTTAATAAATTATTCTTTATCTTATGTTAATAACTAACTAAAAGTTTTAGAGTTGTCATTCTAAATTTAATAAACTTTTTTTTTTTATTTTTAATTGTATTATGTCCAAATGTTTAAAAGTTATAAATATTTAATTACTAATAATTTATTTTTTTATGACACATACGCATACATATATATGTTTGTATGTATGTATGTATCTATAATAAATTTGAACGTCATTATTTTATGAATGTTGATATTGTTTTATAAATTGTATTACTATGTTTAAGAATAAAATATTTTATCACCTTCATTTGTTTTATAGTATTTTTTTTTCACTTATGTGTAGAATATATATATATATATATATATATATATATATCTTTTATAACTTTAATAATGGGTTGTTTACTAATAAAATGTTATTATTTTATTACAACCCATTATACTTTTTAAGCTTTGAAAGAATTATAGCTTTTTTTTATAAAATAAAATTTATAAAAGCTTAAATTATGTCTTATGTAATTATTATTAGCATTACTTTATTAATGAATTAGATCTTTATATATAAGTTTTATGAATACAAGTGTTTCAAAGAATATCCAAAAATTTTATTTATTACGAATTAAACTCGATTACAATATTCCAATTCGTAACGGAAACCCTGGGGATTACAGGAATTTAGTTTGATTTTTTTTAACACAGCATGACCTAAAGTGACTTGACCCGACTTGAACACAAACGTCCCTAAAAAGTTTCCGCCACCAGTGAAAAAAATTTCTGGGTCCGCCACTGATTATACAAGTAATTGATTTAGGGGCTGTTTGTTTGGATCTGAATGGGTCTGAATGGGTCTGAATCTGAATGGTTCAGATTCAGACCGTTTGTTTGGGAAAAAAAAAGACATCTGAATGGGTTCCAATGTCTGAACCAAGGTCTGAATGGTTCAGACTTGGAAGGGAGTCTGAATGAGAAAGGGAACATCTGAATGGTTCCAATCGGTACCACTACCGCCTGAATGGCCACCACCATCGCCTGAATGTTCCAATCGGCACCACCACCGCACAACCGCCGACCCGCCGCACCGCCATCGAAGGGCTGCACCGCACCGTTCTGGTTTTAGGGTTCGAACGAAGGAGCCACACTGCACCGTTCTGGTTTTAGGGTTCGATGACCGAGGGGTTCTGCGACTGATGGCGATCGATGGTGATGACGGCGGAGGAGCTGCGAGCCTGCGATGTCGACCGAGGAGCTGCGATGTCGACCGAGGAGCTGCGATGTCGACCAAGGAGTGCGAGGGGTTCTGCGACTGATGGCGATCGATGGTGATGATGGCGGTGCTGCGGAGGTGCAGAGGTGCTGCACCGGTGGGGCAGAGGTGCTGCGGAGGAGCTGGGCGGAGGATCTGGTCGGAGGTGCTGGGTGTGGCGATGGCATAAACTGTGAAGGGGTTTTCATGGAAGCTGCGGTGGCTCTAGGTTTTGAACGAAAATAATCTTTTATTTTTCTTTTTTTTTTTATAATTTTTATTTTTTCATTCAGATGTGTAACCAAACGGTCTTAAACCGTTCAACACTTAATGGTTCAGACCCTCTTAACCATTCAGACATCTTAACCATTCAGCACTTAATAGTTCAGATACAACCAAACGGCCCCTTAGTTTCTCAAATCAAACCTTAGATTTATGATATTTTACACACACAACTATGAACAAATGTGATGAATCAAATTCAAACTAAAAAACTAATCATCAAACAATCTGCTACGAAATAATATCAAATTTGTGAATCATTGAGATGATATGCAAGTGAGAAACGACAGAGACGAAGATCTGAATAATTCACATCTGAAGTAAACCAGATAAACGGGAACAAAGATTCGAAGAAACCTTAAGATGAATGAGGTCAATCCCTCACATTGTAGGTATTTGTATTAAAATCAGTTAAATTGATGTAAGTCAAAAACCTAAAATGATATAAACTCTAAAACGGCAATGAATCTACCCATGTATATGAAAAAAGAAATTTTTCTATTTTTGTTACAATAATGTTAAGAGTGGTTATTATTTGAGCACTATCCAATGTGTGTATATCTATATACATACACACAAATATCTATTCTAATAAATAAATGTTTCTAAGGACACAATTCATGCTTATAGAACATCTCAATTTTGTTTTCATGTCTCTCTTTGCTATTAAATACATAGTATAGGGTTAAGCTAAAAAGGCTTAAAACCTTAAAAAGTGTAGAAAGGGATTTGAGCCATTGATTTTTTAGATGGATGGTTGTAATTATGCCACATCATTAGAGATAATTAAATAAAAACTTAAATGACTGGAGGGGTATAATGGGTATTGTGATTGTTGTTGACTTTTTTAACAACTTCTTTTTTTAAAGAGTTAAATGCCAAAATGGTCCCTGTGTTTATATCAAAAATGTCATTTTAGTCCCTAAATAAAATTTGTTGCCATTTTAGTCCTTGTTTTTTAATTTAGTTGCCGATATAGTCCTTCGTATAAGTTTTTGTTGCCATTTTAATCCTTCGTATTGTGATTGTTGTTGACTTTTTAACAACTTCTTCTTTTTTTAAAAAATGTTTATAACTTTTTTATATGTTATTATTATTTAAAAAAAATTACACCATAAAATTGAGCATTTTTTATCTTTTCAACGAGTATAATATTGCTATAAAAAAACCCGACCTGAATTTATTGTATATGAATTTTGCGTTTTATGGTGTTTTCGGATGGTTCATATGTCTGACTCTAAAAACACCATAAATTGTCCAGTTTAAGTTTCATTAATATCCGAACACTAATAACACCATAAAATGTTTACACTATAAGTCGGAAAATCACCATAAAACGTATGGATGCGTCGCATAAGAAACACCATAAAAGTGTTTATTATGCCATGTTTTAGTTTCATTAGTACCTGAACACAATAAACACCATAAAATAACTCGAAAAACACCATAAAACGTAAACAACACAAAACGTATAGATGCGTCACAAAATTAAATGTTTATAGTGTTTTTAGTGTTCAATATGTTCATTCGTGAACACCATAAACTTAAGTTTGAAAAACACCATGCATAAACTTAAATGTTTATAATGTTTTTCGTGTTCAAAAATACCATAAAATGTCTTATGATGTTTCATGTTCTGTTAGTATTCAAAAACACCATAAAAAAACATCATAAAAACACAAGTTTCATGAACACCTATTATTGGATTTTTTTAATATAGCAATATTATACTCGTTTGAAATTTAAAAAAACGCTTGATTTTATAGTGTGTTTTTTTCAAAAAAATGTTAACATATAAAATAGTTACGAACGTTTAAAAAAAACGGTGGAAATTGCATGTGACTTGCATGTGCAGCCTCCTTTTTTAATTTTGACATTTATACCCTTTAACCTAATGTACACATGTCACTTTCTTGTTGTTTCTTACCCTTTTTAAGGTTTTCATCATTTGTAGAATATCCCTCCCCTAAATACATATTATATTAAATAAAACTATTAAATATTAAATATACCTTTTATAAATATTTAAATTTAAAAAAATATTTATTTAATACATTAAGAATATACTAATATTAAAAAATGCTTTTTTTTAATAAAAAAATTATTATAAAATATAAAATTTTCAAAACAGTTTTTTAAAACAAAATATTTAAAGAAATAAACTTTGAAAAAAAGTAGTGTTTAAAAAAATAATAAAACTATTTTATTATTTATTGTATTAAATTGCATGAATTTTTAATCATATCTTATATTAAAAACCGTTTTATATTGTTTAAATTTTTATTGATAATTATTTATTATATTTTTTATTCATCCCTTGTAATACATATGGTAATAACCTAGTATGTGTGTGTATAGGATTTGGTTCAAATAATAACCCTCCTTAATTACGATAACCCAATAACTTTGACAAAAAATGCCCGAATCTTTGTTTTTTTTAATGGTATTTATTATACATATTTAGGGAATAACTTTGACAAAAAATGCCCGAATCTTTGTTTTTTTTAATGGTATTTATTATACATATTTAGGGGGGGTTTCTTTTTTGTGTTTTTGCTAATTCACAATGCAAATCGAATTTGCAATAGTGTAAAAGTTTGGTCGGTTTATAAATGTTACGAAAATTGTCAAACTTTCAAATTCGATTTGCCCTGTGAATTATCAAAAACACAAAAAAAGAACCCACCTAAATATGTATAATAAATACTATGAAAAAAAACCAAAAGATTCGGCCATTTTTTGTCAAAGTTATTGTGTTACCGCAATTGAGGGTTAACATAGAACCGTCCCCTATATATATATAGGGAAGTGGTCCAATAATAACCCACTCTTAAAGCAATAACCCAGATAACTTTGTCAAGATGAAGCCGAATCTTGAATTTTTTTTTGAACATCATTGTAACACAATTAGAACACTATGTTCTTTTATGAGTTTGTGAAAATTCATAACCGTTTAAGAGATATCATCGTTGTAAGTTTTTGATTTACAGCACTGTAACTGTTTTAGGCCCAAAACTTACAATGATGTAAACTCTTAAACGGTGATGAATTTTCGCAAACTCATAAAAGAACATAGTGTTCTAAATGTATTACAATGATGTTAAAAAAAAAATTAAAGATTCGGCTTCATCTTGTCAAAGTTATCAGGGTTATTGCTTTAAAAGTGGGTTATTATTTGATCCCAATCCTATATATATATATATATATATATATAGGATTAGGCTCAAATAAGAACCCACCTTAATTGAGGTAACTCATTAACCTTGGCAAAAAACGCTCAAATTGCAAAAAAAAAAAAAAATCATGGTCTTTTTTATACAAAAATAGGAGGACTCCTTTTTTAAGCGTTTGCTAATTCACAAGCGTTTAAAAGTTAAACGAAGTGTAAGTTTGCGTTACACTGCGACACTTAAATATATCTTCGCAGTGTAACGCAAACTTACACTTCGTTTAACTTTTAAACGCTTGTGAATTAGCAAACGCTTAAAAAAGGAGCCCCCCTTATTTTTGTATAAAAAAGACCATGGAATTTTTTTTTCCGATTTGAGCGTTTTTTGCCAGGGTTAATGGGTTGCCTCAATTAAGGTGGGTTAACAACGGATCCTTACCCTATATATATATATATATATAGATTGAATCCTATGAAAACCTTATATATATACATGTATGTATGTATATATGTATACATATATACACACACATATATACACATGTATATACGTGTGTGTGTATTTAAAGAGATTGTGAAAAATGTATTTTTAAATTGTTTAGAAAGGATTCAAATTTTTAACATGGTATTTTTATTATCTAACATAGTTTATAATTTTGTCCATGTGTGTTAATTTATTTTAACACGATGCTTTAAGCATTACAATATAGTTTTTCACTTCGATATGCTTTTTTACGCATTTACCTTTACCCTTTAAAATATGTTGCAATTTCGGGTTAATTCATACAGATTTTAGGCAAACTTATTATATATATATAGGGAAGATAAACAAAACATCATTAAGTTGAAAATATTCTTAAAAACTCACATGAAGAAATAAGAATAAATTTTTATTTGTGTAATATTTTATATTATAATAAAATAAAATAAAATAAAAAATTGAAGTACCCATTTCACACACTCATACACACACATATACATATACCTGATGTTAAAAACTCGTATATTAAATACATTGAATATACATAATATTAAATAGTGAAGGAGAGAAATAAGAAATAAAGAGTTGAATAAAAAGATATATCAAAATTTTATAAGAAAAAAATAGAATATGAAAGTGTGAAATTAGAGAAGTAAGAA
Organism: Mikania micrantha; assembly: GCA_009363875.1. Taxonomy (NCBI): domain Eukaryota; kingdom Viridiplantae; phylum Streptophyta; class Magnoliopsida; order Asterales; family Asteraceae; genus Mikania; species Mikania micrantha. The sequence continues at coordinate 56,637,287 of CM018691.1, read as the reverse complement.
AAGAAAATTAACAACTTCCAAAATTGTATCATGTGCCACTCAAAGTTCACATATATATTTGTGTCTGTGTATACACTGTAATAAAAGAAAATAAATTTGATTGAATGTCATTACCACATTAAACCTCCCTGAAATATTGACATGTGACACTTACACAATGTACCTAAACCTATCTCACATGGCATATGACAACTTCTTATTAGACTTAAAAATTATCATGGATTGTCCCTTGTTTTAACCCAATCATTTCATCCTATAACTAAATTATATAAAGTAGATACAAACCCTAATCCTCTTTAAGCATCGGTCTTTGATACAATGATCAACATGTTTTCTTGCTAAATTGGTGGTGTAAGTGTTAGTATTTTGATTACTATTACTATGATTTAATGTGGTCAGCAATTTGTTGAATGTCTATTAATCAATTACAAACCCTAAATCTCATTTAAAGTTAGTCTTCGCATCAACTTTTTTTCCTTTTCTTTGTGTTGGATCGAGTTATGCACTTGCACAACACTTAATTAATGTTTCTTTATACAAGTTGATAGATACGACGTACTCTATCAACAAGATCTCAATCACACTTGAACACACTAGCAGAAAGAAAGAAGTAAATACTTCAAGCTCAATGTATATTTTTCTCACAAGCAAAGTTTACAAATCCTTTTGCTATACAAATGAGAGATTATATACTAAAGCTATAGCGGTATTCTCGTAGGAATGCAAGGATAGACAAAATACTAGAAATAAAATAAAGCTAACTCTAGCATTCTATTATGGATTGACAGACCAAGCCATGTTAATTAAAATTAATACAAATAACTCCATTGACTTTTACATTAATTACCTACACTACAAAAGGAATTTATGAAGGCGTCTATAGAGAGTCTTCTACAGATATGATAGTTGTACCCTATTGCTAACTATCACAAAAATGTCTTATGGTCTGGTATCGAGTGTAGAAAGCAACTCTAAATCTTTCTTTTATTGGAATTCAACATCAGCAGTTTAAAGTGTTCAGAATTCTTTGTAACGGAAGCTGCTGAGCAATCTCCATTCTTGATCATTAGAAGAACTTTGGTAAAGCATCGGAAGACATTAGTAAGATGATGATCATTAGAATATTAATGTCTTCTGATATGTTTCACTCTTTAGAATCTTTGTCTTCTGTCTTACCATCGGAATATTAGAGTCCTCTTTCGGAAATATTCAGTCTTCTGAAGGTTATTTATTCCTTCCGAAGGCTCATGACTTTCGAAGGATAATTTATCCTTCTGATGCCTTCTAGACTTGTGGTAGATGGGTTTGGCCAACGAGTTAGTGTTTCGGCAAGCACCAGCCGCTTATGATCTTACAGTCTTCCCCTAGGTTGATGCTAACAAAACGTAAGGATTTTTCCTAAGTTCTCTTGCCCTTCCTTTGGCCCACCTTTTTGCAATCCTTCCAGTCTTATGATTGGAAGGACTGATGTCACACCTTGTCGTTGCTGAAGCGTACCATGTGACGTTCAAGGTTTCACAGTCATTGCTTACAACAAAAGACTCATATGCTTATATATTATACAACTATGTTACAACTACATAAGTTACAAACCTAATTTCAAAACAACTATAACTAAGTTTCATAAATCTACTACACTATGCATCACACAACTGAGTCTAACTCTCATAGACTCTACTATATGTTTCCAAAAGTTGAGCTCCCAGCTCCACCCCCATATCATTATGCATATGAGAAAACATGATTTTTAACAATGAGCATATCGCTGGTAAGTTCACAAGTTTTAGATTTTCAAAATGTATGTTATCAATGTATCCAATCAAATCATGAATTTCTCATAAAAAGAGTTAAACAATATATGTGTCCCAAACAGGGTGTAAAACATTGGTTTCCGGTGCGAACATTGTTCCAACCAAATGTCATGTTATTCTAACTAACTGTACATTAAAACTCCTAGGCTCCCGTAACCTAACTAACGATGTGAACATGCCCCTTCCCAATGTCCTTGTCGCAAGTCCGGTGCGAACATTGTTCCAACCAAATGTCAAAAGTGTTTAGAGTTTCACTTGATGCAAATCAGGTTTCATGATTCACAAAATGTATCAAAAGCGTTTAGAGTTTCACCTGATCCAATCATGTTTCATGTTTTGTTGTTTACATAGTCTAATATTGAGTCAAAACATTATGTTTCACAATAATCAGGGTGTTTCAAATAACAATTTATGTTTTCCCATCCTCCGAGTTTCGAAAGCCAAGATACAGAAAAAGAGGTTGTGAACTCACCTAAGTTAATACAAAATCAGTAAACTATGCACAACGTACTTGTTGTTAGTCTTTGGACTCCAATTATGTAATCGATTAGAGTTCTATGAGTTGTTTGTACTTAATAAGATGAGAAATTAACTTTCGTATCGAAAACATAGTCCTATTCAGCTTCTAGCTTAAAATCGAGTCAACGAATTGCGAAACGGATCACGAAACTGAGTCCGAAACGCGAAATTGATGAAGAATAGGTCTTTCAGATCGAAATTGGGTCGCCAGATTGCGAAACAGGTCACGAAACTGGTTCCGCAACGCAAAACAGAAAAAATTTGGTATTGGCCAGAAAAGCCCCGGATTTGGCTGGAAAATTCGCCAGAGTTGGCCGGAATCCGCTGTCGTTGGCTGGTGGTGGGGGCTCAGTGGTGGTTTGGTGGTTGTGGCTCAGTGGCTCGAGCCACTTGCAAGCTGGTCCGGGCTAATTGAGTCGTGACCTAGTCGGTTAGTGATCTTGATAACGGCTAGAACGATCTCAGGAATGGCTAGCACTATCTCGGAAACGACTCAAGACACGGGTTGCCCATGATTCGCATTGGGGCCGTGGGGCCTCGTCCACGTGTCAAGCTGGGGCCACAGGCCTCATTCGTGTGTCGCGCAAGGGTCGCGCGCCTCATCTGTGTGCCACGCGGGGGCCAAGGGGCCTCGTGTATGTGTCACACAAGGTCGCGGGGCCTCAGGTGTGTGTCGCGCAAGGCCACAAGGCCATTTCGTGTGCCACAAGGGCCGTTGCGCTCAGTCCAGCGTGCCATAAGGAGTTTTTGTGTCTGAGAAACAATTTGTTTCATACATATTTATACTAAACCTACAGATGTATTCTCGTAGGAATACAAGGCTGGACAAGATACTAGAAACAAACTAATGCTAAAACTAGTATACTGTTAAAGCTTGACAGACCAAGATGTATTAATTACAATTAATACAAATATCTTCATTGACTTTTACAATAAATGCCTAAACTACAAATGGCAATTAATGTATCATATCTTTGTAAGCCTGACAAATATTTCTTGTTGCTGACTATCGTTAGAATGTCTACTGAGTTGATCTTGATGATAGAAAGCGTCTTTGAATATTTCTATAAAGGTCTTGGATCATGTAAGACTAAAGTCTTCTGAAGCTTTTGTATTCGGAAGACTGTGTATTCGAAATCCCTAGTTAGCCTAAAGAACAAGGTTATCTTCCGAATGTACTTAGTCTTCTAAAACTCTCAAGCATCTTCCGAAGACTAGTTACATCCGGAAGATAACTTTGTTCTTCCGAGGCTTGTATGGACTTCTCTTGTGGTGTCAAGAACTTAGAAGATTTGGAGAGTATCAGCCTTTGTGTTCTTCAAGTCTCCCCCTAGGCTGATGCTTCCAAAACTTCATCTTTCTCCTCTGAGAATTTGTGCCCTTGCCTTGACCCATTTTATGGAAATCCTGCCATCGACACCATTGTCAGGGTTGTGTAGAGGGATCCTTTCTAAGTCAAAGACAATGAGATCATGAACAACTATGAGCTCATTTATGTTCTTTACCATTATGCCTCCTTTTTCTTATCTGAGAGTGAACAAATTTTGCCTGGAATTGAAGCTAAACTCAACTATTGGAATATATGATTATTAATGATTATGAAATTATTGATTGACTTTACTGATATTATCACTGTTGCTGGTATACATGGTTATAAATTATTGTACGCGTAAACCACGGGAAGTTTAGTTAAAAATTCAACTACACAGACCCGTAGTGTTTATTGCAGTTACGTATTACTGATGATGAAGGATTATGGAATGAGAATGGAATTGGGATGGAACTGGGAGTTTGTTTGAGTCTGGTTACTAAACGTAGTCAAGGACCCATGGTCATGGTTTATCGAAATAGCGGTGGGACGGTGGCTAGGGCAGTTGCGACTGACCCTTACATATGCCCTATATATATGCATATTTCGGTCTATCATGGATGTGTCAGTGACTAGGGTTTAATGAGGTTTTGGTTTGGGAGTTTAATATTTAGGGTAATAAATAATGGGAATTAAGTACGCGAAGTGAGGTTACGATCGTCATTTAAACGCGAATGTTAATTCAGAAACATTAACTTAATAATGTATTCGCGTGGGTGACGATTCATGCGAATATAATTATTAAGAATAATATTCTGAAACAATATTCCATAAATCGTAAATCAAATCGAAATACGATACGAGCGTCGGATTCGAAAAGGTGACGATCTTTACGAATACGTACGCGAGTAACGCATTTCGACGAGATAATTAAATAATATCTAACGATATTAAATTATTAAACGAAAACCTAAAATGTTTATTAGGAATCACAACCTAAACTGGAATAATTTAATTTACCAAATAATTATTTAACAATAATGTAACGAGAGTGATTTACGAAATAATTTATTTAAAACTTATTTTATTTAAGCAAAACCAATTTAATTAAAATGATTTATTGTTTTAAATATGTTATGTTTAGAAACCGAGCAGGTTGTTACATTTCACGCGTATTAAACGAGATCTTTTACGAGACAAAGATTATTTAAAACTCAATTTAATTAATGAAACCATATTATTTAAACGCTTTACGTTTAAATGCGATTAATGTGCAAAAACCGGATATTCGTTATATGTCATCGCGATAAAAACGAGACCGAGCACGTGGGGATAATACGCGTTATAAGAAAGACATTTTCTTTCTTCTTTCTCACTTTTCCATTGTTACTCTCTCTCTAAAACACACACACACGCACCATCACTCTCTCTCTACCATCTCTCTAGTTTCTTGTGCTCGTTTCTTGACGGAATTGGGAGATCCCGGTGCCTAAACGACCACAAGATCGAGGAGAACGAGAAAGTACAAGAAGATCGTGCGGTTGATCGACAAATCGAGGTAAATCTGAAGATTTAGTTTCGGTTTTAGCATGAAACTCGAACCCTTGTGTTTACTAGGGTTATAACTGATTCTAGAACTTGAAAAACATTAAAATGAGTTAAGTATGAGAGAGTAGGATTGCTGGATCGAACTTGTAACAGAAAACGTTGGAGATGATGATGTTGGACGACCATGGGGTACTGGTTCGCGAAGCAGGAGGCTGCAGGGGCCGAACCCTGGTTCCACGAACCTTCTTGGGCGGGAAACCAGTGGAGCGAACCCTCATCAGATTTCGTGAACCCAGACGAACCCTAAGCCTGCAGCGAACCTGTCACAAGCTTGCAACGAACCTGTATCACTCCTGCAACGAACCCATGATGTTATAACAGGGTTCGTCGAACCAATTAGATGCAGGAAACGAACCATGCATGGCGAATTCTCCTTTGTTTCGGCCGAACCCTAGGGTGGCGAACCCTAGGGACACCGAACCTTTTCTCTACTTGGACGAACCTTTGATCATTGGGCTGGAGGGTTCGCTGCCAACATGGAGACCCAAACTAAAATTCTTTTAATATAGTAGGTTAAGGATAATAGGAAGCAAGAACATATATATATATGCACACATGTATATGACCATGCAAGCATTGTTAATCATGGACACCACCTTTTTGTTTTAAAAACATAAATTTATTTATGATGTTACATGTAAAATGGGAAAATTGAATGAAATACTAAGTGTAATTTCTTTAAGATTTAGATTAAGTTATGATAACATTAAATCGTGGTAGAGATAGATGATTATGCATGCATGCAACTATTAATGAGTAGGTGTAAGTTTATAAGGGATAAAGTCTTACAACTTACATAACCTTGACGCGTTAATTTAAAAAGATCATCGTATTTATAATAATTTACACTAATGACTTTGAATTATCCCTACGAGATGATAAATAATAAAATCCTAAGTGTAACACTTTAACTTAGATAGTTAACTAGGTTAATGGATACTTGGGAGTTTAAAGATAAACACATATGGTCATGTAATGACAATTAAATACTTATACTCACGAACATAAATACTCAATAATTACAGATTCTTGAATTGGTTTGAGTTACATACGCGAGCGCGCATAACACGAGAACACACATTCTAAGGACTTCAGGTGAGTTCTCATAACCTCCCTTTTCTTTAAACTGTTTTTAGTTTTAAAACCCGGAGGTGAAACATGTATACCAAAATAAATATTATTTTGATAACACAAGGTTAATACCTGTTTATCAATATGATATTCACATTTGAAATTATCATTATTATGGGATTATCTCTTATTATTTTATATCCATGTAAACATTGTTATTGACCTAGGTCAATAACAAAGATTACAAGTATTGTCACAAATCCCGAGAATCATCGCTCTTAACTTCGGTTAATTGCTTTGACATCGTGTATTGTCACGTGGATGGTTTCCACATCTGTGAAGCATTGCCTTTGACTTCGGTTATTTGCTTTGGCTTCATGTATTGTCACGTGGTTAGCGACCACTCCATGATTCATGTATCTAACTTATGTTAAATACATAAGGAATCATGTATAGTCACGAACATTGATTGAGAATATGATTGATTGAGTTTGGTTGATTTGTTGTGGATTGATTGCTTATATTTGATTATGATTATTTGTGATTGGCTATGATTGATTTGGTTATGTGGCTATGTGATTGTGTATGTGTTTGGCTGTTGAATTGATGGATGTGTGTTGGATTATCTCATACAGGTATTCATATGGATTTTCTCAAGAAGATCATAAGTTTTATACCCGTTTTAAACAAAGCATTTTATAAAACCATTTTAAGCATAAATTTTCAAACGCATTTTACTAAAACATTTTCAAATATAAAAACTTATGATTACTCACCAACTACTTTTGTAGTTGACACTTGATTTTCTTACATGTTTCAGGTGATGGAGACAAGTAGGATGAAGAGGATGATCTCTTCTATTTTGGACATCATCATCATATAGGATTCTTGGACTTAGTTAATTAACTAAATTTCTAGCGATTAGAGTTTAGTTAGTTTAACTAAATCTTTTGTGTATTTGATGTAATTGTTTCATGATGAACATGATTTTTGTGTAATTATTGTGGTTGATTAAATGATATATGATGATATGATTTTGGATGCCCATGAGCTTTTGAACAATCTACACATCCCTCGTGGCATCCCGATGATTCCGCCGTCGGTCGGGGTGTTACAGATTGGTATCAGAGCCTGGGTTATAGGGAATTAGGTTACTAGAAATGGTTGACCTAGTCTATAACCATAGGATACCCTAGTATGAATTAAATTCATACACTAGTTAGTATATTCAGGATTTCATGCTTATGTGTTTATTACATGTTAATTGAAACCCTGTTATACATCTGATATAAATATGCTGATTATAAATTTCTTGCTTACGTGTGCCCTAATGATTCGATAAGGACATGCACGTGGTGTATCGTAAAGGTGGTGGGACGTTGGCTAGGGCAGTTGCGACTGACCCTTACATATGCCCTATATATATACCATTTACGGTACATTAGGTGGATGTCAGTATTGAAGAATGTGGGAACTACCCGTTTGGGAAATTATTTGCTTAGGAAAACTGATTGCTTAGGAATTATCTGCTTTAGGAAAATTATCTGTTTGATCTATAAACTCCAGACAAGGACACACTCGTGGTATACTACAAAGGTGGTGGGACGGTGGCTGGGGCAGTTGCGACTGACCCCTACATATGCCCTATACATATACCATTTGTAGTATATTGGGGGTCTGTCAGTGTCAGGAACATAGGATATTATTAGGACTTTACTAGGTGTGGTTGAGAGGATATGATTGTGGACTGTTGATGATATGTTTGATGGATTGACTGGGATTGACTCATTGATGATCATATTTGATAAACACTTATAAATTCACTTATGAAACACACTGATTGGACACGTAGGGTGCATAGGATTAATGAACGATATGAGCGATTAGTGATGAAATATGGACTTGGGTGATGATATAGACACTTCATGATAATATAAACGCATGGTGATGATACTAACACTTAGTGATGGTATGGACACTTGATGAAAATAAACTATAGGGAGGATATGAACACTTAGTGACAATAAGAGCACTTTGTGATGATATGAGCCCTCATTGATGATTATTGACATTGGGATTGATATGAATTTTAGTGAACTTAGACAATTAGGAGAACTTAATGTCAGGTGAACTTAGACATTAGGTGAGCTTAGAAATAGGCAAGCTTACATGTCAGGTGAACTTAGACATTAGGCAAACCTAAAAGTCCAAGGGAACTAGAGATCACTTCACTCAAAATTATCCTACTAAGGATAAGGTTTGTGAAGTGAGACTTATGGTGAACTGCATGACACACTCTACACACTAACAAGGGCATAATCGTGGTGCAATGGAACGGTGGTGGGACGGTGTAGGGGAGATTGCGATCTACCTCTGCATATGCCCTATATATAAGCTTGTTGCATTGCATTGGGAGGTTGTCAGTGTTAGTATAGAGTGAGGAATGTATAGGACCTAGGAATAGTTAGCTAACACTAGTTATGACCAACTAGGACACTTAGAATAACACTAGGCAAATTTATAGACATTATGAGTTTAATTAACAGATAGGAAATAAATATAGTTCCTATATGTAATCCTAACTGTTTAAAATAAACTCAGTTGACCATTGTTTGTATGACTTACGTTGTAAACGGTAGTAACATGTTTCTAATTTCTCAGAAACATGCCGCCTCGCCGTCACAACGAAGATGACTCGAACAATGGGGATGCTAACAACAGTAATGCCAACTCCGGCATACAAGAGTTAGCTACACTTATTTCTGGATTGGTGAGCCAACTGACTCAGGCTAACCAGAACATTAACCAGAATCGAGGTGGTGCAAACCAGACAACTTGCACATTCAAACACTTCAATTCCTGCAATCCCCTGAAATTTACGGGTGCTGAATCAGCCACTGGTCTGCTGCAGTGGTTCGAGAGTATGGAGAACACCTTCATCAACAGCGAATGTCCCGAGAATCTGAAAGTTCGCTATGCCACAAGTGTTTTCCAAAAGAGAGCACTAACTTGGTGGAATGGGGAAAAGCGAACTAGGGGAGTGGATGCTGCCTTAGCTTTGACATGGACAGAGGTCAAGAATCTGATGACCACTGAATTCTGTCCTCGAAGCGAGATGAGGAAACTGGAGACTGAGTTCTGGGAGCTCAAGCAGGATAGCGGGGAGAACGTTATCTATAATACTCAGTTCCATGAGTATAGTCTGCTAGTGCCTCATATGGTGACACCCTTGGAGAGGGCGATAGAGAAGTATATCGGCGGGCTGCCGGTACAGATTCAGGATACGGTCTACGGGAGTAATCCCAAAACACTGGAGGCTGCTATCCGTCTATCTGCAACTCTTACTGATAACCATGTGAAGAATGTGACTCTTACTCGGAAGGGACACAAGAAGACTGACACCAAGACTACTGCAAAAGAAGTCAAAACTGAAGTCAAGTCTGAAGCTGCTAGCTCGTCCAAAAGCAGCAACAAGAAGAGAAAGACCAGAAACTTCATGGTCACTGCTCCTGCTGCCAAATCTGCGCAGCAATCCTCAAACAACTCAACTGCCAGGAATTTTACTGGGAACACTCCTCAGTGTAATACCTGCCGATATCATCACGCACCGAACTTGCCTTGTCGCGTCTGCAATAACTGCGGCAAGTTCGGTCATTTTGCTAACGTCTGTAGGAGTGCACCGCAAGCACAAAGGATGCAACATGCACCGCTTGCACTGCCAGCTCCTCATGCACAACCTATTCCTGCTGTACCCATTCGCCAGGTACCTCAAGCACAGGCAAGAGCCTGTTATGAATGTGGTGAAGTGGGTCACTTCAGAAATCAGTGCCCAAAGTTGACTGGAAATAATCAGAGGGTGGCAAGAGGCCGGGCTTTTCAACTGAATGCTCCAGCTGCTCAAGCCAACCAGGATGTGGTCAACGGTACATTTCTGATCAACAACTCTTATGCATCTGTCTTATTTGATTCTGGTGCCGATAGGAGTTTCGTTTCATATGATTTTGAATGCTTGCTTGGTAGAACACGTACATACTTAGATAAACCGTTCAATGTGGAGGTGGCTGACGGAAACACTATTGATATTGACACTATTATCGTTGGATGTACGGTGAACTTAAATGATCACGTTTTCCCAATTGATCTCATACCTATGCATCTTGGTAGCTTTGATGTTATCATAGGCATGGACTGGTTAGCCACCCACAGAGCGGAGATTGTTTGTCATGAGAAATATATTCGTATTCCTTTAGCTTCGGGTGAAACTTTGAGAATAATTGGAGAAACTGCTAGTAAAGGTCTTAAGCTGATGTCTTGCACTAAAGCACATAAGTACCTTAGAAAGAAATGTATAGCCTTCTTAGCACACATTGTGGAGAAGAAAGAGATAGAGAAGAGAATTGAAGATGTTCCGGTGATACGAGATTTTCCAGAAGTATTTCCAGATGATTTGCCGGGTCTTCCACCAGAACGCCAAGTTGAGTTCCGGATCGACTTAGTACCTGGTGCGAACCCAGTAGCCAAAGCTCCCTACAGACTTGCGCCTTCGGAGTTGCAAGAATTGGCGAGTCAACTGCAAGAACTTACCGATAAAGGATTCATTCGCCCGAGCCATTCGCCATGGGGTGCACCGGTCTTGTTTGTCAAGAAAAAGGACGGGTCATTCCGAATGTGCATCGACTACCGCGAGTTGAACAAACTCACAATCAAGAATCGATACCCACTGCCGCGCATCGATGATCTCTTCGATCAGCTTCAAGGCTCGGCATGGTTTTCAAAGATCGATCTGAGGTCTGGGTATCATCAGCTTCGCGTACATGATGATGATATTCCCAAGACAGCTTTTAGAACCAGATATGGCCATTATGAATTTTTGGTAATGCCTTTCGGCCTTACCAATGCACCTGCGGTTTTCATGGACCTCATGAACCGAGTTTGCAGGCCATACTTGGATAAATTTGTGATAGTATTCATTGATGATATTCTGATCTACTCAAAGACTAAGGAAGAACACGAGAAACACCTTAAGTTGGTTTTGGAGATCCTAAGAGAGGAACGGCTGTATGCCAAATTCTCTAAATGTGAATTTTGGCTTAAAGAAGTTCAATTCTTGGGACACATAGTCAACGAATACGGTGTTCACGTGGATCCTGCAAAGATTGATGCTGTGAAGAATTGGAGTACGCCGAAGACACCGACGGAGATTCGATCGTTTCTTGGACTCGCCGGTTACTATCGGCGGTTCATATCGAACTTCTCCAGGATTGCTGTCCCTCTCACTGCTTTGACTCAAAAGAATAGGCCATACGAGTGGGGACCAAAGCAAGAAGAGGCATTTCAGACCTTGAAGCAGAAACTTTGTGATGCTCCGGTCTTGACATTGCCTGACGGAAATGATGATTTTGTGGTTTATTGTGATGCATCCAACCTAGGTCTCGGTTGTGTTCTCATGCAACGGGGAAAGGTTGTGGCTTATGCATCAAGACAATTGAAGATTCACGAAAAGAACTACACCACACACGACTTGGAACTTGGTGCAGTCGTGTTTGCCTTGAAGATATGGAGACACTATCTTTATGGCACTAAGTGTGTAGTCTTTACTGATCATAAGAGTTTACAACATATTCTGAATCAGAAAGAGCTTAACATGAGACAACGGAGATGGGTTGAACTGTTAAATGATTATGACTGTGAAATTCGCTACCATCCTGGTAAAGCGAATGTAGTAGCAGATGCGCTTAGTCGCAAAAGTCAAGTTCAGATTCATAGTGTCCGAGTGCACACTAATCTCCGTAATGATGTTCTCACGGCCCAACAACACTCATTAGCTCAAGATGACTTGAAAAATGAGATGTCCTGCGGGGCTGAAATTTTATTGGAAACTAAGGATGATGGTTTGATGTATTACTTGAATCGGTTGTGGATACCGAACCGAGGTGATCTCAGGATGATTATTATGAATGAAGCTCATAAGTCTCGTTACTCGATCCATCCAGGTTCTGACAAGATGTATCAAGACCTTAGGGGCTTGTACTGGTGGCCTGGAATGAAGAAGGATATTGCTGAGTATGTATCTAAGTGCCTTAACTGTGCCAAAGTCAAGGCAGAACACCAGCGACCTTCTGGATTGTTAATACAACCTGAAATACCAATGTGGAAGTGGGAGAATATCTCTATGGATTTCATTACTAAACTCCCACGAACCGCAAATGGTAAAGATAGCATTTGGGTGATAGTTGATAGATTAACCAAGTCGGCTCATTTCTTACCGATACGCGAAACTTACCCTGTGCGGAAGTTAGCTCGTATTTACATTGATGAGATCGTTAGCCGACATGGTATTCCCTTAAGCATAATATCGGACCGTGATGCTCGTTTCACGGCACGATTTTGGGAATCACTTCATGAAGCCTTCGGAACAAGACTGGATCTTAGCACTGCTTATCATCCTCAAACGGATGGTCAAACAGAGCGAACGATCCAAACATTAGAAGACATGTTAAGAGCCTGTGTCATCGATTTCGGTGGCAACTGGGATAGCCACCTACCATTGGTTGAGTTCTCGTATAACAACAGTTATCACGCGAGCATTGGTATGGCACCATTTGAAGCTCTTTATGGCAGGAAATGTCGGTCACCTATTTGTTGGACCGAAGTTGGCGATTCGCAGATTACTGGTCCCGAGATTATTCAGGAAACGACTGACAAGATCCGCCAGATCCGTGACAATCTGTTAGCTGCTCGCAGTCGACAGAAGAGCTACGCGGATAAAAGAAGAAAACCTTTAGAGTTTGAAGTGGGAGATATGGTATTACTTAAAGTGTCGCCTTGGAAGGGCGTTGTACGATTTGGGAAAAAGGGGAAGCTTGCTCCACGATATGTTGGCCCTTTTAAGATCCTTGAACGGATCGGGAAGGTTGCCTACAAATTGGAACTTCCTCAGGAACTTAGTAACGTGCACCCGACATTCCACGTGTCCAATCTAAGAAAGTGCTTAGCTGATCAGGATCTTCAGGTACCACTCGATGACATTCGCATCGATGATACCATGCACTTCGTTGAAAAACCAGTGGAGATAATGGATCGTGAGGTTAAACAACTCAAACGCAGTAGAATTCCAATTGTCAAAGTACGTTGGGAATCGAAGCGGGGTCCAGAATTCACATGGGAGCGGGAAGATCAGATGAAGCTTAAGTACCCACACTTATTTACTACGGTCACTCCAAGTTGAATTTCGGGACGAAATTCCTTTAACTAGGGGAGACTGTAACATCACTGTACTTTCGGTTGTCCGTACGTCCATACATCCGTACGAATGTACTGTTACGACTGGATATTTATGATTATTAATGATTATGAAATTATTGATTGACTTTACTGATATTATCACTGTTGCTGGTATACATGGTTATAAATTATTGTACGCGTAAACCACGGGAAGTTTAGTTAAAAATTCAACTACACAGACCCGTAGTGTTTATTGCAGTTACGTATTACTGATGATGAAGGATTATGGAATGAGAATGGAATTGGGATGGAACTGGGAGTTTGTTTGAGTCTGGTTACTAAACGTAGTCAAGGACCCATGGTCATGGTTTATCGAAATAGCGGTGGGACGGTGGCTAGGGCAGTTGCGACTGACCCTTACATATGCCCTATATATATGCATATTTCGGTCTATCATGGATGTGTCAGTGACTAGGGTTTAATGAGGTTTTGGTTTGGGAGTTTAATATTTAGGGTAATAAATAATGGGAATTAAGTACGCGAAGTGAGGTTACGATCGTCATTTAAACGCGAATGTTAATTCAGAAACATTAACTTAATAATGTATTCGCGTGGGTGACGATTCATGCGAATATAATTATTAAGAATAATATTCTGAAACAATATTCCATAAATCGTAAATCAAATCGAAATACGATACGAGCGTCGGATTCGAAAAGGTGACGATCTTTACGAATACGTACGCGAGTAACGCATTTCGACGAGATAATTAAATAATATCTAACGATATTAAATTATTAAACGAAAACCTAAAATGTTTATTAGGAATCACAACCTAAACTGGAATAATTTAATTTACCAAATAATTATTTAACAATAATGTAACGAGAGTGATTTACGAAATAATTTATTTAAAACTTATTTTATTTAAGCAAAACCAATTTAATTAAAATGATTTATTGTTTTAAATATGTTATGTTTAGAAACCGAGCAGGTTGTTACATTTCACGCGTATTAAACGAGATCTTTTACGAGACAAAGATTATTTAAAACTCAATTTAATTAATGAAACCATATTATTTAAACGCTTTACGTTTAAATGCGATTAATGTGCAAAAACCGGATATTCGTTATATGTCATCGCGATAAAAACGAGACCGAGCACGTAGGGATAATACGCGTTATAAGAAAGACATTTTCTTTCTTCTTTCTCACTTTTCCATTGTTACTCTCTCTCTAAAACACACACACACGCACCATCACTCTCTCTCTACCATCTCTCTAGCTTCTTGTGCTCGTTTCTTGACGGAATTGGGAGATCCCGGTGCCTAAACGACCACAAGATCGAGGAGAACGAGAAAGTACAAGAAGATCGTGCGGTTGATCGACAAATCGAGGTAAATCTGAAGATTTAGTTTCGGTTTTAGCATGAAACTCGAACCCTTGTGTTTACTAGGGTTATAACTGATTCTAGAACTTGAAAAACATTAAAATGAGTTAAGTATGAGAGAGTAGGATTGCTGGATCGAACTTGTAACAGAAAACGTTGGAGATGATGATGTTGGACGACCATGGGGTACTGGTTCGCGAAGCAGGAGGCTGCAGGGGCCGAACCCTGGTTCCACGAACCTTCTTGGGCGGGAAACCAGTGGAGCGAACCCTCATCAGATTTCGTGAACCCAGACGAACCCTAAGCCTGCAGCGAACCTGTCACAAGCTTGCAACGAACCTGTATCACTCCTGCAACGAACCCATGATGTTATAACAGGGTTCGTCGAACCAATTAGATGCAGGAAACGAACCATGCATGGCAAATTCTCCTTTGTTTCGGCCGAACCCTAGGGTGGCGAACCCTAGGGACACCGAACCTTTTCTCTACTTGGACGAACCTTTGATCATTGGGCTGGAGGGTTCGCTGCCAACATGGAGACCCAAACTAAAATTCTTTTAATATAGTAGGTTAAGGATAATAGGAAGCAAGAACATATATATATATGCACACATGTATATGACCATGCAAGCATTGTTAATCATGGACACCACCTTTTTGTTTTAAAAACATAAATTTATTTATGATGTTACATGTAAAATGGGAAAATTGAATGAAATACTAAGTGTAATTTCTTTAAGATTTAGATTAAGTTATGATAACATTAAATCGTGGTAGAGATAGATGATTATGCATGCATGCAACTATTAATGAGTAGGTGTAAGTTTATAAGGGATAAAGTCTTACAACTTACATAACCTTGACGCGTTAATTTAAAAAGATCATCGTATTTATAATAATTTACACTAATGACTTTGAATTATCCCTACGAGATGATAAATAATAAAATCCTAAGTGTAACACTTTAACTTAGATAGTTAACTAGGTTAATGGATACTTGGGAGTTTAAAGATAAACACATATGGTCATGTAATGACAATTAAATACTTATACTCACGAACATAAATACTCAATAATTACAGATTCTTGAATTGGTTTGAGTTACATACACGAGCGCGCATAACACGAGAACACACATTCTAAGGACTTCAGGTGAGTTCTCATAACCTCCCTTTTCTTTAAACTGTTTTTAGTTTTAAAACCCGGAGGTGAAACATGTATACCAAAATAAATATTATTTTGATAACACAAGGTTAATACCTGTTTATCAATATGATATTCACATTTGAAATTATCATTATTATGGGATTATCTCTTATTATTTTATATCCATGTAAACATTGTTATTGACCTAGGTCAATAACAAAGATTACAAGTATTGTCACAAATCCCGAGAATCATCGCTCTTAACTTCGGTTAATTGCTTTGACATCGTGTATTGTCACGTGGATGGTTTCCACATCTGTGAAGCATTGCCTTTGACTTCGGTTATTTGCTTTGGCTTCATGTATTGTCACGTGGTTAGCGACCACTCCATGATTCATGTATCTAACTTATGTTAAATACATAAGGAATCATGTATAGTCACGAACATTGATTGAGAATATGATTGATTGAGTTTGGTTGATTTGTTGTGGATTGATTGCTTATATTTGATTATGATTATTTGTGATTGGCTATGATTGATTTGGTTATGTGGCTATGTGATTGTGTATGTGTTTGGCTGTTGAATTGATGGATGTGTGTTGGATTATCTCATACAGGTATTCATATGGATTTTCTCAAGAAGATCATAAGTTTTATACCCGTTTTAAACAAAGCATTTTATAAAACCATTTTAAGCATAAATTTTCAAACGCATTTTACTAAAACATTTTCAAATATAAAAACTTATGATTACTCACCAACTACTTTTGTAGTTGACACTTGATTTTCTTACATGTTTCAGGTGATGGAGACAAGTAGGATGAAGATGATGATCTCTTCTATTTTGGACATCATCATCATATAGGATTCTTGGACTTAGTTAATTAACTAAATTTCTAGCGATTAGAGTTTAGTTAGTTTAACTAAATCTTTTGTGTATTTGATGTAATTGTTTCATGATGAACATGATTTTTGTGTAATTATTGTGGTTGATTAAATGATATATGATGATATGATTTTGGATGCCCATGAGCTTTTGAACAATCTACACATCCCTCGTGGCATCCCGATGATTCCGCCGTCGGTCGGGGTGTTACAATATCCCTTCTCCTGGAGAAGACCAGAAAGTCTTAGAATCTCTGCATCTAGGGAGGTGTCTGGTTGGTCTTTCTTCTTTGATGACATCATCTCTTCTTGAGCAGCTTCCTCCTCTGAGGTTAGTTTTCTTTTCCATTTATCCATGATGTTTATCCCAGAGGAGACGGATCATGGGGCCTCACTTGCTGGTTCATCGGCCAGTCGTTCTTTTGAGGAAGAAACTGGCCTTCGGAAGCAGTTGCAGCTTTGGAGTTAACCTTAGCATTCGCTACCTCCTCTAGTTGACCAACCAACTTGAAAGTTTCTATAGTAGTTTCCTCAGTGAACAAAGGATTTGAGGAGAGGTCTTCAGCAGCAGCAACATCAGCAGTTGCTTCAGTCTCAGCAGGAGACTTGTGGATCTCAACAGGAGACCTAGGCTCTATGGAGATAGGAGATGCATGATGTGTCATCTCCATGGATGCCTATACAGCTTCAAAAGAGGATGAGGATGATGAACTGGAGTGAAAGTAAGTTTCTAGGAACTCATCCCTTTCATTGTCCAATTTAGACATGAATGGAGTGGGTTCCTATGACTTCTCCTTCACTTCTTTAATTGGAGTGTCTGACCCCTTAGAGTGTTTCTTCTCCCCTTTTTCGAAGAACCTCTATTGCAACTCTGTCACCACTCTCAGTAAAGCTTGTGAAGTAGCCGAGGAGGTTCCCGGAGCTTGGGTGTCTGAATGGTTGGACGAGGTACTTCAGAAGAAGCATGATCCTTTGATGTGATATCCTTTTGGATATTCTCAGGTACGTATGGTGACATACACTGAGGGCTTTTGGATTGGTGAGGGGCAGCCAGTGGATCCAGAGGAAGATCCAGTGGGGAAGTGAGTGGCTGGTGAGGTAGGTGTGGGTTCAGCATCTGTTGGTTTGACAGAGCTGTCACCTTCAGCAGCAGGTGACTCCATGGAAGGAAGAAGAGGAGTGAAAGTTCCAGAGAACTGAGCACTCTTCTTCTTTAATTGCACAAAAGTCTTGGCAGTAACCAAGGGTATCTTGTAGATGTTCTCAGTGAGTGAGAGCAAAGAGAGTAAGTCACTGTTAAAAATATGTTGCAAAAACCAGGGATACATACAAAATTCCTTTGGGGATGACAAATTTTCCACCAAGTTATTGAAAATAAAAGTTGAAAAGTTGAACGGTTTATCTGAGACCAAACCATGAATAGCCGAAGCCAAATCAGAGGGGATTTGATCCCAACCACCAGTTTTATTCGAAAGACAGTGCAAAAAGACATGTAAGAGGTACTTGTAATTATAGGACACTCTTCCCTTCAAATAAGTAGTTGAAGGAAGAGGATCTTCGTACCCCATCGACCTATAGGTCATTGCTACCTCATCCCTTGCAAAAGAGACACTTCCCCCGACATCATTGAGATTAAGATGCCGACAGATTGTCTCTACAGAAATAGAAATTGGATGAGCATCAGTGGTATCCAAGAGAGATCTACCATTGGAAAAAACAACAATGGAACAGGAACCCAAAACTGTTGGTGATGAGATTCATACACCACGGAGTTAACAGTGAGTGTCGTAAAATACAGGCTCCTTCTAAGAAGGAGATGATCGGTGCAAAGTCAGCATCATGATCTGCAGAAAGTTCTGCGATAAGATTGTGAGTAGGTCTAAAAGCAAGGAGAGCCATTGGAAGTTCTACGGTTAGGGTTTAGTCGGAGAAAACTGACGATTTGAGGAAGAAAGGAATGAGAATTTGAATGGGCAGGAGACCTTTTATACCTTTGGATGTCAGCATTTAATATAGAGACACATTAAGTTTTGAGATCCGAAGTGTCAGAAGATCTTCCGAGACAGCTGTGTTGCACAATGAAATTCGGAAGAAGATAATGCAAGCCTAAAGCATTTATTCAAAAGAAAGATTCTTACGATAAATATTTGTGAAGGATTCGACGTATATTATCGGAAGAATTTTCTTCTTTAGGGTCAGAATATCTATAACAGAGAAGTTTATGCTTCGGAAGGCAATTTCTTCTGATGGAAAGTAAAATAAAAAATCCAGTAATCAGAAGATGATGGTTTTAGAAGCAAAGAATTATATTGGAAGAGATATACTTACAAAAGTATTGATTTCTTCATAAGTGTGACCTCTTCTGACATGTGGTATAGATAAGGCTTCCGAAGATTTAAATTTTCTTCTAATGAGTAAAATCATGTAGAGAACGAATATAAATTTATCTTCTGAGGACTTAAGTACCCTTATTAACAATTCAGTTTATTCAAAATTGATCATACCTATAGCGGTTATTAAATACCTGAATCGTCCTTCATCAAATGCCTTGGTAAAGAGATCAGCAAGATTATGTTCGGTATCAACTTTGACAAAATGAATTAACTTCTTTTCTGCACAATCTCTGATGAAATGATATATGATGTCAATGTGATTTGTCTTGGAATGTTTGACAGGATTGTTCGTGATGGAGATGGCACTTGAGTTGTCTATCTAAAGAGTTGGTGAGTTTGTACATTTTATGTTTAATTAAACAATTTAAATAATAGTGATTCCCATTCAAAGAACAAGTAAAATGTTTCAATCAAAATTTTGTATGATTGCAATCACAAAATGTTATGCTGTCTGGATAATATGTAAATCATAAGTGTGATTTGTTGCAATCTACATGATTCCACAACCATACATATCGACTTCTTGTATTCTTTTTTCTTGCTAATGTCTTGTCACGAAACATTAGTTCTTGGTGGAAATATATTATTCATAAAACCATGGAGTTGTGGTTGGCGCTACCAAACCATGAATGAAGGTTTGTCAAACTCCGCTAGTACTAACTTATTTTAATCCATCGGCTCGAAACCCCGAGTTAAATGGTTGTGTAGGATACTGGAGATTTAGTGTGATAAATTATTGTCTCATGCAATATTCATTTCTTGTGTCATGCAACATGCCTCGAGAAGTATGTGCATAAATATAGTAAAAGAATTCTTGTATCATAGTAAAATTCAAGTATTATAGCATGTATTTTCCTCAAAATATGCAAAATGAAAAAGGGGCTACGAATACTCACAGTGTGTAAAGAAATGGAAACCATGTCCATGCATTGTGATAACCGAAATCAGAGTAACCATAGTCAGCACATCAGTGCTAGTCAACTATGTATGTTTGATATAGCATAGCATTTCCCAATTGAGTCAACTAGTTATCCTGATCAAATGTGTACCATAGATTAATTCAAGTAATCTGTTTCAGGTTATTATTCGACACAACGATCGTTACGTGATCTAATGTGTCCTCACATATATTAATTTTTGATTAAGCGAAGACTTTTGTTTACGTATGTTACTCTTCGGTTGATAATGTCTATACTTTAGTAACAGATTGTTTATTTAATCAGTTGTGTTTAAAATTGATATGCTTTGAATGTGTGTATATAATCTTACTTATCAGAACTCGACAATTATTATTGTTATTATATATAACTTTGTTAATTAAACAATTCATGTTTATAGTATAACATGAAAATGTCTTATACTTATCTTCATGTACAATGTTCGTTCCAACACTCTAACTTTATAAAAGAAAGTCTTTGAGTGTTAAAATAAATAAAACCTTTCAAGTTGCATGATCTATTTTAAAAATCATCGGTTTGTAAGATGTCGTTTTAAAGCAATCGAAAGTGTGTGTGTTTGAGTGTATTGTTTATTGGTTACGACTTGTTCATTATCAATGTATTTCAATATTTAATGCTTTTGTATTTGTATATATGTGTGTGTGTATACTTGTTAATTCATCTATTCTTATTCAATAAATATTTATTAATTTATGTATTGTAGTCCGATAACTAAAATAATTCTTCATTAACATACCCATCTAATAGTTGGGTTATCAAACATAGTTGTCTCAATTCTCTCGATGTCAGTATGTATATGATTCGTAATAATAATTCGTCATTTATGAATATATTTATATTTCACCAAACATATTAAACTTTGTCACTTTATATAATTATTAGTTATTTTTACTTAACGTTTCCATGGGATATAATTTATAACGCGCATAAGTCAAGTTTAATATGATGGATATGATAAAAGATTAGGGTGTGGGTATACCTTCCGATTCGGTTCGCGTACACGAACTCATTTTGAGAACCGGAGACCCGTTTTGGGATCCGAGCTCACGATCATGTTTGTTTTTGCATCACGAACATAAACAAGCATGTTCAACTTGATGTTGACCAGATCTGACCAGTTTTGTCTGGGTTTGACTTTAGTTTGACTGAGATCCATTTGGTCTAAAATCACTAATTCTGATCTCAGAGAATTTCTCAACAATTATCCTCATTGTTCTTGCCATACCACCACCAACAGTACTTCTGCCGTACGGCTAGAAGCCACCACCATCGCCAGCAATCGTTGAAATCACCCACCTCGCTTACTAATCATCACCATTTTCATTGTATAACACCCATCTTTAACTATCTGGTTAGCCACAAGTTTGAAATCAAGAAAATAAGTTAGATACGGTTTCTAATTCATCAAGATTCGTCAATACAAGACCAAACATCGGGTTAGATGTGTCGAGAACTTACGTGTAACAGTAGATCGGAACTTCTAGGAGCTGACCCTTTGTCGACTACTACAACGAGCGCCAAGGAGATGGCAGCCGAACCTGAACCCATCGAGGAGAACCACCACAGCCTGTCGGAGGTGGAGGTCGGGCATGGTCAAAGACGGCCAACAGGAGTTCACTCCCCTGAGCTTCGTGCGGTCGAGATCTCACACACACATCGGGTGTGTGTTGTTTTAGTCGGTTGCGTGCAGGCTCGTAGGGTGTGTCGCCGGAGTAGAGGATGTGCCAGAGAACGGCTTTTGTTCTTTCATTTTGCTGTTCAGGATCAAAGCACACACACCGGTGTGTATGTATGCGTAAAAAGAACAGCTGAAAGGGATGAAGCATGAGGCTGGAGTTGAGGGATGAGGAGCATGTCATCGGAGGAAGGGCGCCACACATCGCCGGAACTCGCCGGAGCTAGCTGCTACAATGTTTTCATTCACTTGATTCAACGAGAACACACACAAGTGTGTGTAGCTGTGTGTATAACGGCTGTGGTAAAATGAAGGGAAGGAAGGGTATTTTTCCTTTTATAGCTAGGGTTTCTATGTGTAACTACACTATGTTAATTCATATCGCGCTATAATCTGTCACGTAACGAACCGTTCGAATCACGTTTAATTTAAGAAATTACTATTTCATAACTGTAATATTTTATGAGTAACATAAATATTCTCGTAATATTTAGTTCGTCAGATTAATCCTAATATGGTGAATAGACGAGTTTAAACAAATTAAACAGTCTTCTTAATTCGAGTTTAATAATAATAATAATATCATTATTATTTTATAGTGTTTAAAATTTAATTATCACAATTTGTGAATATCCGATCACCTAACGTTAATCGGTTCTTTGTCTGTTTTCTTTCGCAAACGTCAATAATTAAGAACCAATTCATTAAGAAATATTTGTAGCTTTAAATAGTTTAACTTTATAGATAGGGCCCTAGTTTGGGCATCAGTTCGTAGTGGCCTTATTGGGCTTAACTAGGCCTAGTCCATTTGATTCGGTCAGCAACGAATCATCTACTGAAATTTGTTAGGTGTTACAGCTAGTGTCAATCATAAGAAATATGAACCCAAATAACACAATGTTAAAAATCATAGAACTATACAATAAAATAAATGATGTTTAGTGATAGGAACATCTCCAATTTTCATAACAGAGATAATGTCTAGAGTTAATTGCTTAAATGGTTCAAGTGGTTTGAAAAAATTGCAAATTTGGTTCACAAACTTTGAAAATTGCAATAGTTCAAACATTTGGAGTTAATTCCATAAATGGTGCCCATGCTTAGATCAGATTGCATATTTATTCCCCAAACTTTAAAAATTGCAAATTCAGTCCAAACATTTTTTAGAAGGTTACATACATGATTACATGGTCTCTATATTTAGAGATATTGCATGTTTTGGTCTCCAACATTGAAAGGTTGCAAACGTAGTCCAAAAATTTATTAGAAGATTGCATAAATGATTTTTATAATTTGATCAATTACAAATTTAGTCCCAAGATATAACAATGATTATATATTAAATTTTAGAACCTAGTTATTTAAGATTAATTAATATAAATAATTCACAAATTCAAAAAGTTATTCAAACACTATTATAATAATTTAAACATTCTTAAAAGTTTTTGTATTATCTTATGAAGCTAGAAAAGTAGTAATATGCATATGAATTCATTAAAAAAATAGTAAAAAATATTGACTGATGAACATTAAGTAGATGAGTTTTTGAAACTTTTGAATTCGCAATTATATTAATAATGCTTAAATAATTAGTTTGGATTCACAAATTATTTTTATAATCCAATCTTAATTAATGTTACTTATTAGCAATCAATTATTTTAATAGTGTTTAAATAATTGATTTAATTTCAAAATTATTTATATTAATCGATTTTAATTATTGTGTTCAAACATTTAATATTGTTTAAATATTTAGTTTGGATTTGTGAATTATATATATTAATTTATCTTAAATAACTAGGTTCTAAATTTAAAATATAATCCCAGTTATATTTTGTGAATAAATTTGTAATTATTAAGCTATAGGAATCATTTATGCAATCCTCTCACAAATGTTTTTATTAAGTTTGCAATTTTTCAATGTTGGAGACCAAACATGCAATCTGACCAAACTATAGGGACCATGTATGTAACTTTCTCGTAATTATTTGGATTAAATTTTAATTTTTAAAGCTTAGATACCAAATCTGTAATCTGATAAAACCACATGGACCATTTATATAATTAACTCTAAGTGTTTGGACTAAATTTGCAACTTTTAAAGTTTGAGAACCAAATCTGCAATCTTATTAAACCACATGAACCATTTATACAATTAACTCTAATGTTTATTTTTCTATTTTCTAGAGTATAAAACTAGAGGTGAGAAATTATCAAATACTTTTAATTTATATGCATTTATTTATTAAATAAACAAACAAACACGTATTGTTGGTTTGTTTACATTTAACAATCCATACATTGTTCGCTTGCTTACGTTTCATTTTTTTATAAACCATACGAACACGAACAAATATATATTTTCAACGAACAAACATATAGTGTTCGTTTGGTTTGTTTAGTAACACTATGATCAAATAACCAACTCCATCTTCAACAATATCACAAATCCATCTGCATATGAATCATTTTTCTCTATCAATATTCAATCAAACTCTTCCAAACACATTAAGTTTTCACAACAATTCTCCATCCGTATGGTCAATTTACAAATATTACAAATATCGATAGTCAAACGCGCATCATCAATCAACCAGAAAACGTTTTCAAGATCCTAGAACATGATCTTAAATTTCTAGAATGAATCACAACACCAAAAATTAGCGCATTCGACTTCCACTTACATGTTGTCTGGTTTCCATGAACAGTCTTATAGTAGCAAAGATGTGTGAGGGCTCAGCTATTGCACCCGTTTCATAATCCCCACAAGCAAGCCTTATTGACACTGGGGGTCTAAGACTACCTTCCAAGGTCATCAACTGTCATCAGGTGTCTTTCGGTGAAAAGATTGGTCCACATACACGTATTCATAGCCAGTAAGCCAGTGCCACAAATATTGGTTTTTATAGTCCCATGCAAGTATTATGCTTATGTTGGTCGAGGGACCAGTCGATGAGGGGAGCCTAATGGTGGCGTTCACCAATTTTTTGTCAGCAAGTTATCCCACAGTCCACCAGCAATCTTGTTCAGCAAATCAAATAAATATTCAGAACATTGTACTGAAGAGTAATGACTATTTTGATCCGTTTATATGCAAGTGTGATTAGTTAAGGATTTAGTTGAAGTGTAAGTTATCCCAAAATCTGCACAAGGACACTAAATCATTCACTAAATAAAGTTTAAATTATTTTTAGAGTTAATTACACATATGTTCCATGTGACTTGGGCAAGTTAGAGGCTTGAATACTAAGATTTGAAAATAAGTTTGGGATTTCTGTTTTTAATTTTGTAATGAGTTTGGTATTTTAGCTTTCTGCTAAAGGTGAAATTACCAAAATAGATCCTCACACCCTCGCAAAGCAAAAACTAAGTTGAGCACCGAGTACATGTTTTTTTGTTATAATAAAAAAATAGAGTCTTATAGGCATATTTAACACATTATTAATTTATAAGACGCCTAAAAAAGTACCCAGCCCATTTTATCACCACTAAAAATGTATTGAACCTAGACTAAAATGCATACAAAAACATAATGTATTACTGA
This sequence comes from Mikania micrantha, assembly GCA_009363875.1. NCBI lineage: Eukaryota > Viridiplantae > Streptophyta > Magnoliopsida > Asterales > Asteraceae > Mikania > Mikania micrantha. The sequence continues at coordinate 56,611,753 of CM018691.1, read as the reverse complement.
GTGCTTGAAATGGTTTAATGGATATAAATTTGCTAAAATTTTGGGTCAAATGTTTTATGCTATTTTGAGAGGTATCAATCTCGACTCATTTAGGTCATGTTTGGGATTGTTATTTAACTTTAAAAGGAATTTTTGTTAAAAATGTTTATTAACTTATGACCTTTTGAAATTAAGTTTTTAAAAATGGGTTTAGATTAGTTTTCCAAAATGATTTTTTCAAAATAATTTTTTCAAAATGACCAAAAAAGACATTCTTATATTGACAACCATTTCAAGGTTATGGCTAGCGGTGGTGGGTTACGAAAATGATGGTGGGTGATGCGGTGGTGGGTGGTAGGGCTGGCAATTTTAGACACGGACACGTTAACACGATACACTTTAACATGTTTCGTGTCTAAAGCAAGTCAACACGTTAAGATCTATTTATTTTTCATGTCTAAATAGGTAAAAACTCGTTAATACATGTTAATTAAGACACATTAAGAGCCGTTAAGACCTGTTAAGACCCATTAAGACATGTTAACAATTTAAATAAATAATATAATAAAATAGATGGATAACCGATTACTTTGATACATGAAAGTGATTACATGTCAACATAACCAACGTGGACCCATCCTTGTGGGGGTGGGAGTGACCCAACACCCATAAAATACATCTTTTTTAGTATATATATAATGCAATCTCAAGCAACACCCAAACAATTTTAAAGACGCCCCCCTTAAAATGTAAAAGAGAAGAGAGAAGTGGTGAAGATAGAAAACTGTTAGTTATATTTAAGTTAGGAAGTTAACATGTGAGACCCCGTTTCCGGGCGCCTCACAGAGGTTGGTTTCCATCATAACACATAGCTCTTAAACTTTAAACTTTTATAAATATGTAGCGGAATTTAAAACATTGTCAAATACAAAATAAACTGTATCCCAAAAACATTTAGGATTGCCAACACTATCGGATGCTCTATCTTGATGCCCGAGCCCCATGCATCCTTGTACCATAGCTTAACCTGACATACAAGCTAAATCAAGTCAGCTTACGCTGGTGAGTTCTACTTTTCATAAAACATCATAATCGTTTAGTGAGTTAAACATTTTTAACATGAAAACATCATTTCATTCACATAAACCATAGCACCTAACCATTTCATCATCGTAACAATATAACCATCGTCATCATTCAAAACCACCGTCATCAATATGAGCAGTGGGCTTATGCCGGCACAAGGCTCCATGTTTATAGTCCGATCGACTCTTACCATGTTTATAGCCAGATCGGCTCCATGTTTATAGCCCGGTTGGCTCCATGTTTATAGTCCGATCGACTCTCATGTTTATAGTCCGGTTGACTCCATGTTTATAGCCCGATCAGCTACGTGTTTATAGTCTGATCAACTCCATGTTTATAGTCAGGTCAACTCTGTTTTTATAGCCCGATCAGCTCCATGTTTATAGTCCGGTCGACTCTGTGTTTATAGCCCGATCGGCTGTTCATATCCTGATATAATCAGGCCATCATTCGTACTTACCCAGTACAAGTACCAGAGCATCATCATTCATACATACCCTATAGCACATATAGGGACATCATTTATTCATCATACATGATACACTAGCATCATATCATCATTCATCATAATCATCATACATTTCATGCTAGCATCATCATTCATCATAATCATCATACATTTCATACTAGCATCGTAACATGATTCATCATAGTCATCATGACACCCTAAACACGTCATGCTAGCTTTACTTCATCATATCAATTTCCTAATAACATAGGAATCATCATACTACATTATGCTAGTATCATGTCATCGTATCATAACATCATGGCATCTCATACATGTTACACTAGTACATATTCATCATATCATACATTTTACTTTCATCCTAGCAGCCTAGGAGTTCATCATAGTATAACATCTTATGATTATCCTCATGGCATGTTATAATATACTGTTCATCATCATATCTTGCTAATATGCATTCATCATACTTAGCCTACCTTCATGCCTAAATCATGCTAACACATAAACATCCATACATAGTCATGGCATATCATCATTCGTTCATCATCATAAGCACATAACATCCTAGACATAACAATAAGCATGTATGCCAGCCCAAAACATTAAGCATAAAATAAGGCATCTAGAACTCACCTGATAGTAGACTCTTGTTTTCCTTAGCCGAACTCCTTAGCTAGGCCTTAAGAACCTACATCAGTTACATCGTCTCATTACATTATATTCTTAGACTTAGAAATTATTCTAAGTCCTCATAGCCTACTAGTTTCCCCTTCTGAGTACAGGTCCTCGAACTTGGTGATATTCCAAATACTTGCAGCTCATTACGCTCCATGTACACGAAATCCCTAAGTATTCGAAATACTAGAGTATACGAAATACCCAAGGTACTCGAACCTCTAGGTGTACTCGAACCTCCATATATACTCGAAACCTTATACTCGAAGTTCACATACTCGAAATGGTATAGCCGAAGTAGTAGACTTTCGAATATGAGCCAAACCTGATTTCGAGTATTCCCCTGTGCATATTTTGGAGTACTCTTTTTTCCATCATAGACTATCTCAGAAATTTATCTAAGGCCATGGGGAGCTAGTTACAGGTTCTTTAGGTTGATACCAACACACTGGAACCTCAAAGCTTCGAAGTTTATGCATAAAGGTGGGAGCTTTATGCATAAGTTCACTTTTTCATATAAATCCTAGCTTTCTAGTTTAGAACACTTACTTGATGGTAGATGCTCCTCATGGTAACTTCCTATGCCTTCCTTCTCCTTCCTGAGCGATTTACAGCCGATCCTTGAAGTCCTTGAACCTTACTTCGTGTACTCGAGAGAGAATGTGCTTCTAGCCAAAGGTTCGCACATTTCCCAAGTCACTAGTATTTATAGACAGTGTACCCGAAATTCTGGTTCTTGAAATCGGGAAATTTCGAGTACAGGTGTTTCAAGAACTGGTATTCTCGAATCCATTTCGAGTACATAAATTTCGTGCACTGATCTTGTTTATTTTTCGTCTGTTTCCCAGTAAGTTAATTATTCGTTATGCATTCGTAAGTTCAAATAACTTGTATTAGAAAATTTTCGGGATGTTACAACTCTCCCTTCCTTACAATAGGTTTTGTCCTGAAACCCGACTCGTTTACAACTCGAACAAATGAGGATACAGTCTCCTCATTTCATCTTTTGTTTCCCATGTCGTGTCTGAACCCTTTCGATGCTTCCACTGAACTTTAACTTGACGAACCGTTTTATTTCGTAGTTGCTTTTCCTTCGTATCCACAATCGCAACCGGTTCTTCAATATAGTTTAGTCTGTCATCTACCTCAATGTCATCCAAAGGAACATGTGCTTGTGCGTCTGCCAGACACTTCCTAAGGTGTGACATGTGGAAGGTAGGATGAATCCCGTTCAGCTCCTCTGGTAGGTCCAGTCGATACGCGACTTTCCCCACCTTTGCCTTTATCGGAAACGGTTCGATATACCTCGGACTCAACTTTCCTCGCCTTCTGAATCGGATGATTCCCTTCCATGGTGATACTTTCAGCAACACTCGATCGCCAACATTAAACTCGATCGGTCTTCGGCGCTTGTCAGCGTAGGACTTCTGGCGATCTTGTGCAGCTTTCATACGTGCTTTTATTGTACGAAAACTCCACCAATGGTAAGCGGTCATCCCAGCTCCCTCCAAAATCGATAATGCACGCCCTAAGCATATCTTCCAACGTTTGGATAGTCCTTTCCGACTGTCCATTAGTCTGAGGGTGATAGGCGGTACTGATGTTTAACCTCGTTCCCATGGCATCATGAAACTGCTTCCAGAATCTGGAAGTAAACCTTGTATCCCGATCTGACACAATGGAGACAGGAACTCCATGTCGGGTCACGATCTCCTTTACAAACAACTCAGACAACCTTTCGGACGTATACGTTTCCCTGATCGGGAGGAAGTGCGCACTCTTCGTCAGTCGATCCACAATCACCCATATGGAATCATGTCGTTTAGCTGTTCTTGGTAGCTTGGTGATGAAATCCATGGTGATGTGTTCCCATTTCCATTCCGGTACCTCGAGAGGTTGCACATATCCGTAGGGTTTTTGATTTTCAGCCTTCACTTACGAACAAGTAAGGCACATGTTCACATACTGCATCACATTAAACTTCATGTCCGGCCACCAATAATCTTTCCGAAGATCTTGATACATCTTTGTTGCACCAGGATGCACAGAATAACGTGATTTGTGGGCTTCATCTAAAATTCTCGATCGAATGTCCCCGTTTCTAGGCACCCACATACGACCGAATCGTACTTTCACACCATGATCATCGTCTTCCAAGTTCTTGACTTGCCCGAAGACACTTTCAAAACCCACATTCTCTTCTTTCAATACTTCCTGTTGCGCCTGCTTGAGCTCGTTCAGAAAGTCTGGCGTTATCACCAAACTATACGATTTTACTTGTATGGCAGGATGATCAGTCTTGCGACTCAGAGCGTCTGGCACCACATTGGCCTTTCCCGGGTGATATAAAATATCACAATCATAATCCTTTAGCAGCTCAAGCCATCGCCTCTGCCTCTGCCTCATGTTCAAATCCTTTTGCTCGAAGAAATACTTCAAGCTCTTATGGTCGGTATAGATGGTACTCCTAACTCCATACAAATAGTGCCCCATATTTTCAATGCAAACACCACTGCAGCGAGTTCGAGATCATGGGTCGGGTAGTTAGCCTCGTGAATCTTTAGCTGGCGCGAAGCATAGGCTATCACCCTTCCCCTTTGTATCAGTACGCATCTTAACCCTTGTCATGATGCATCAGCATACACAACAAAATCATCATTTCCATCCGGCAGTGCTAGAATAGGAGCTTGGGTATGTTTCTCCTTTAACACTGAAAACGCCTGTTCTTGGTTCGGGCCCCATTAGTACTTTACATCTTTCTTCGTGAGCTTCGTCAGTGGCGTCGCTATCTTGGAGAAATCTTGAATAAATCTCCGATAATAGCCGGCCAAACCAAGAAAACTGCATACTTCCGTAGGTGACTTCGGAGGGCTCCATTTCATAACCGTTTCAACTTTAGCTGGATCTACCATAATGCCGTCTGGGTTCACCACATGACCGAGAAACTGTACTTCCCGTAACCAGAAGGCGCATTTGGAGAACTTAGCATAAACTTTCTCTTTCCTCAGGATCTCCAATACCTCACTTACGTGGCAAGCATGGTCTCCCTCGTTCTTTAAATAAATCAAAATATCATCAATAAACACTATCACCGATCGATCCAGCATCGGTCGACATACCCTGTTTATCAAATCCATAAAAGCTGCAGGAGCATTCGTCAATCCAAATGACATAACGAGAAACTCGTAATGTCCATAACGTGTTTGGAATGCAGTCTTTGGAATATCCTGCTCTGGAACTTTCAACTGATGGTAACCGGATCGGAGATCAATCTTAGAGAACCAGCTTGCACCTTGCAATTGATCGAACAAATCATCAATTCTAGGTAGAAGATACATGTTCTTTACGGTTAACTTATTCAGTTCCCTGTAGTCAATACACAAACGCATGCTTCCATCTTTCTTCTTCACAAACAGCACCGGTGCTCCCCACGGGGAGACACTCGGTCGTATAAAACCTTTATCAAGGAGCTCCTGTAGTTGGATCATCATTTCCTTCATTTTTGTGGGAGCTAAATGGTAAGGTGCTTTGGCAACAGCTGTGCCCCCGGCACTAAGTCGATATGGAACTCAATTTCCCGCTCAGGTGGTAATCCAGGCAATTCCTCAGGGAATACATCGGGGAAGTTACGCACCACGGGAACATCATCAATCGTCCTCGTATCATTACATTCCTCGATCACATAGGCCAAGTAGGCACCACACCCCCGCCTCATCATATCATCAGCCTTGATCATCGAAATGATCTTCGGCGCATACATCGCTTTATCACCATAAACCATCACAGAGCTCCCATCCATCGCACGTAAACATATCATCATCCGTCGACATACAATGTTAGCCTCGTATTTGGCTAGCCAGTCCATACCCAAAACTACATCGAAGCCTCCTAAGGTTATCAGAAAAAATCGGACAGGGAACCTATAACCCTCTATCTCTATGTAACAATCATCAATAGCCTTAGTCACCCTGGTCATCTTACTAATAGCCATCTCTACATCAAATACCCGATCTATCTTCTTAACCTTCCCAGATAACCCATCACAGAAAGTAGAAGATACAAAACTCATACTGGCACCAGAATCAAACAATACAGAGGCAGGAATATTGTTGATAGAAAAGGTACGTGTGACCACATCAGGGTCCTCGATCGCATCATTCTTCGTCATCGTAAAGGCTCAGGCTTTAGCCTTTTGTTTCTCTTTCCCTTTTTCGTCTTTCTTTCTAGAGCCCGAAGCATCGGCTCTTGGTTGTCTGCAATCCTTGGACAGATGGCCAACCCCGTTGCAGTTATAGCATCGAATCGTTCCAGGGCAGTTGGCTGAAAAGTGCCCCACCTTCCCACATCAGAAGCATAAATTCGTGCCCACCCGGCACGGTCCAGAGTGGCTCTTGCCACACTTGTTGCATAGCCCAGTATCTTCCCGTTTCACCTTCTTGCCTGAGAACTTTCGTTGGTCTGTTCGACCCCTCTTAGTCTCGGAGGACTCCTTCACCCTTGCTTCTTCTCTAACTGGTTCAGCAGACATAACATCATCCCAAACTATCCCACTGAGTTCAACAGTGGAGTCGAAGATCTTGGGAGCATTGGCCTTGACATGAATTCTGACCTTTGGAGGCAAGCCCTCCATGTACAACTTCACCCTCCTTTCCTCAATAGCAACCAGATGAGGCACAAGCCTCACCATCTCATTAAACCGTGAAGTGTACTGCCTGTGATTCAGGCTCCCAGCTTTCAGCACCAGAAATTCTCTTTCAACTTTATCCAGCTCGTTCTTGGGACAGAACTGTTTAGTGACCAGTTCCTTGAGATCGTCCCAAGTCATCTTCTCCATATCAGCTATAGACTTAGACTGCTTGATGGTGTTCCACCAGTGAAGTGCCTCCTCGACAAAAGAATGAGCTGCAAACTTGACAGCTTGGTCAACTCGGCATTCACTGATGGAGGTAACAGCCTCCATCGCAGATATCCAGTGGCAGGTAGCCACAGCATCCTTCTTCCCATCGAAGGTCGGTGGGTTACATCCCTTGAAGGACTTGTAGTCACAGCCCTTCAGTTTCCCAGTCATAGAGTCGCCGCTCTTAGTCTCGATGATCACCACCTCATCTTCTTTGGTGCTCTCCTTAGTTCCCTCAGACTTGTCTTTTAGAGCATCCTTCAGTGCCTTAGCAATCAAGACTGGTAGCTTCTCATCCATTATTTTGCAAACCTCATCAGAAATAGCCTTCACCACGATAGGCTTAAGAGTGAACTCTTCTTCATTCTATGGTTGCTCGTTGTGCTCGTGGTCATCCTCATTGACGGGTTCTTCTATCTCGACACGTGGTTCTTCAGGTTCCTGTGGTTGCTTACGTGGCCTACCCTTTTGTCCAGCCATCTAACTATCTACAGGATGCAACAATTGATGAGTTATTACAGGAATTAGTTTAGCACGGAATAAGCTTTGTAAATCGTTAATGACGTTGATCAGGTGTTATTAACCATTTACCCAACTCATAGGCTCTAAATGTTTCCCATCCCATCTCCTCAATGTGCATGACACTAACTACCTTTCTAACCTTAGATCTACATCTTAACTCGTACATAACATTTAGCTCGTGCCATCCGTTCATCTGTGGTTGGCAATCCACATCATTTAATCCCATTCTCAGTTTAAGTCTTGGCATTTGGGATGCCAAGATCTCTCAAAATATGGCTCTGATACCAACTTGTAAGACCCCGTTCCTGGGCGCCTCACAGAGGTTGGTTTCCATCATAACACATTGCTTTTAAACTTTAAACTTTCATAAATATGCAGCGGAATTTAAAACATTGTCAAATACAAAATAAACTGTATTCCAAAAACATTTAGGATTGCCAACACCATCGGAAGCTCTATCTTGATGCCCGAGCCCCATGCATCCTTGTACCATAGCTGTCACACCCCGAGCCGGCGGGGTTGGATCGGAGTCCCCGTCGGGCGGAAGGTTCCCGAGGCGTGATATCGCGGATGATAATCATAATGATCAGATTGTTTACATAGCATCAATGTTTAAGAATAACTAAAGCACAATCAATGATAACTAGGATTACAAAGTTAAATTTACAATATCAGGTTCTGCAATTTAACTAAGTAAACGTAACAAAAGAATAACATGTTTATATCTTGTATATGTACAAGATATCAAAAGTGATATATAATATCAACAAAAGATGTGCTTCCAAAAGTCTACTAGGTCCTCTATCTGGGTAGCCTAGTATGCAAATCCTGAAGCCTTAGTTTAAACCTGTTCATCACCTGAGAATGCATGTAAGAAAAACAAAGTCAACACTATGGTTGGTGAGTTCATAAAGTTTATAAGTTTAAAATAGTTTAACAAACCTCTTTCGGTAAAACCTTAACCTCATTAACTCCATATGTAATATCCAAATCGGTATGCTTATATATAGGGCATACCCATGGGTCGAGCCTACGACCCGCCCAGACGCCATCCCACCACATACTAATTCGGATATGACACTGTTGTTAATAATAATTAAGCCTTTTACCTATCAATCAACCCAATTCCTTATCAAGCTTTTGTTTTCTGTTTCAACGTTTACAAGTCTATAATGTTCACAAGTGTTAGTTTCAATGTATGGTTATCAAGCAGCAAATTTCACACGCACGTAGTTTAGCTGTCCCTAATCCCATAAGTGAGTACAAGCTCTGCACTAGCAGTCGTTTAGCAATTACGTAGCTCACAGATTAGTTAAGCTTAGTCTAGCAATTACGTATCTCCTATACAAGATAAAAGCTCTGGTTTACCAGTAGTTTAGCAATTACATATCTCATATATAGACACAAGCCATGCATACACAAGTAATCCAGCAATTACATATCTCATATAAGCAGACAAAAGCTCTGGATTACCAGTAGTTTAGCCATTACATGTCTCTTATATAGATAATAGCTTAGCATCGTTATGTTTATGTTTAGCAATTACATACCTCATATAAGCAGACCAAAAGCTCTGGACTACCAGTAGTTTAGCAATTACATGTCTCTTATATAGGTAATAGCTTAGTCTCGTTACGTTTATGTTTTACATATATCTCAATCCATAGGTACAAGCTCTGGACTACCAGTCGTTTAGCAATTACGTAGCCTATGATTAAATATATGTACCATGTTTCATGCGCAAGTAGTAGTTTCCAAGCATAAAGTTTCAAGTGTTCACACATTGTCTCATCATGAATCCCATAGGTTTGCATCAAGTCTCAAGTTTATAGTATAAAGATTCACAAGTATAAGCATCAAGTCTCATGTTTAAAGTATAAAGTCTCACAAGTATAAGCATCAAGTCTCACAAGTATAAGCATCAAGTCTCATATTTAAAGTGTAAAGTCTCACAAGTATAAGCATCAAGTCTCATGTTTAAAGTATAAAGTCTCACAAGTATAAGCATCAAACATATGGTTTTAAGTTATAAGTTTAATATATAAGTTTCAATCAAAAGTTTCAACATAAGTATCAAGTTTAAGTTTAAAGCATTAAACAATCCTTCAATAATTTTATGAAAATGTTTAACATGCTTCTCAATCCCGAAGTAAAACAAATAAGTTTGAAAAGGGACAAATGAACTCACTTTGTAGTTGTAGGGCTGACTTAGCTTAAAAGGATGAAGACACGCGCTCTTTGGTTGTTCTTGTGATGGTTTTCATGCTCATGTATTGATTTCATGTGATTGTAATGTTATAAGTATCAATTATATGAATTTGTGCGCGTATATGTGTTAGCCCTAAGTTGGCTAACACATGTGAGCCTCGATAGTGATTCGACCCTTGTTGGTGGTTCTTAGATTCCCCTATATTTGATCTCCTCCACTCAGTTAGTTATGTGATCAAAGTTGTAGGTTATACAAATCATAAGTCATAAGGATGACTTAGGTTTTTCGTTTAAAGTTTGTCTTTGTTATAAATAACCTTGTATGTGTAGGAAGATTATTAGAGAGCACACTCCCATTTGTTTTCGAGACTTTATTAATAAAATTGAAATTCCCTTTATGGGTGAAGAACCCATTTGGTCCATTGGACTTAAACAAATCGACATATGGCCAATATCATTATTTGAGTAAATTAGTTGGGTCGAATCATAGTGGGGCCTTGGACCAGTTAACTATTGTTTGGGTCAATTCATTTGGGCCGAGAATGCCCATGTTGGGCCGTAACAAAGAAATGGCCAATGGAATAGAGTTGGGCCGGAAATAAGGGGATCGTTGGGCCTAGGGAATATGTGTGGACCGACTCCATAAATTTTCTAGGGCCGTTCAAGTTGTGAACTTAACTAATTCATGATTCCAACAAGGCCAAATCACATGCTATTGGGCTTAGTGAATTGTTATTTAGTCGGGCCTTGATGCAGATCGGTTGTTATGGATCATTTATTAAAATGGGCTGCTTAATTTGGGTGGGCCTAGACAATCAAGGTGGGTCGTAGTTAGGGGGTTTGGCCGCATGTCGTCAACTGATGAACAAGGAAAGCAGCGAACCTTCTGTTATATTGTTCTTAGTTTCGTTCAACTGAGTGTCCAAGGTTCGCCACTTCCAGCGAAGTTTGCCAAGAAGGGTTCGGTGCACTAGGTAGGGTTCGGCCACAGCATGATACCCCGAAGGTTCGTGTCTCAGCTGAAAGGTTCGAAGAGGTAGGGTTCGTCTACAAAAATGGTTCGGCAGTCTCAAGAGGGTTTGTGGCTCGATGATTCGGTGGAAAGGGTTCGTGCATGCTGAAAAGGTTCGGCAATTCGTGGGGGAGGTCGACACTGCAAGGTTCGGCTTAGAGGTTGAAGGTTCGGTGGTCCATGGGTTCGGCAGTAACTCACGAACCCTGTTGCACCCTCTCCCTCCTCGTCGAGCCAAGGCGTTCACACCCGATCTCACCCTCCTTCTGACTGGTCCCATCCTCCTTGATGTTCGAATGAAGGTGCAAAGGTCGGCTTGCAAGGGTTTTACAACAGGTTACATGGGTTGGGTCGATTGTGACCTAAAAACCCTATTTTACTGAACTTTCTCGTGATCATACCTCCTATTTGGCTGGTGGAAATCTTAGATCCGTTGTACTTCTTTGTAGAACTCGTTAAGGGCTTCGCGTGGGCGCAAGAATCACTCGAATCGGCCAAGAAACGAAGAAGTGATGAGAGATTAAAGATGAAACTTGGTGGTTTTTGGTGTTAGCCGGAAATGAGAGAGAGAGAGAAGGATTTTGAAATGTAAAAATGAAAGAAACCCTTTCATTTAGGGTTTTTATACCCCATGCGGTGTTCGGGTTCATTTCGGTTGCTCGGTTCGTAATTTCGTCGCGTATCCGGCACGTTACGCGCATAAATCGAAATTTAAATAAAGAGAATTATTTCAAACTACTTGGATAGTATTTATTTCTAAAAATTATTATAATTATCGTTGCGTTTATTTATTTTTCGAATTATAATAGTTTACACGTTTTATTAAATCGTTCGCGATTAACTTAAAATAGTTAAATTTTTAAATTGTTTTATGATGAGTTTCAAAATTGTAAAATAAGAAATATTATATTTCCTTAAGTTTATGATCGTTCGTTTCGTTTCCGTTTCGTCAGAACGCGTCGCCATCGCGCGTATTCGTTCGAATCGTCATTCGAACGAACACGTCGATGGTTTGGCTTTCTGATTCTTGTTTTCTACTGTTAAGTCATTATTTCAGAACATTAAACTTTCATAATCATTCGTACAGATCGTCACCTATACGAATAATTAGTCGGTTTAGCTTTCCGGAACAATAACCGTTAAGGTTTTGTTTTGTTTCACCTCACATACGTTTATGCACAATAGTATCAAATCATGTATTTACGTTTCAACACTGTGTTGTCTGACATGTTTTCTGACTGTTAAACCCTAAAGTTTAAATCAGATTCAGACAGTCGTATAATAGTTTCATGTTATTCATAATGCATCAATAGTATAGGCATAGTTTTGTGTAAAGTGTACCTGAGTTACTGTACATGTTTACTGTTGTGATCACCGTTCCGGCACACGTCCGGCACTGATGTTACAGTCTCCCCTTGTTAGAGAAATTCCGTCCCGAAATTTAAGTCTCGTTATTCGTTACGACTTCCTCGGCAAAGAGTTTGGGATACTTGTTTCTCATGTGATCTTCACGTTCCCAAGTAAACTCGGGTCCGCGCCTTGAGTTCCAACGAACTTTAACGATAGGAATACGGCTTCGCCTCAGTTTCCTAACTTTGCGATCCATAATTTCTAGAGGTTCTTCAACAAAACGTAAGTGTTCATCCAATTGAATTTCTTCAACCGGTATGATAAGAGTTTCATCAGCAAGGCATTTTCTTCAAGTTTGAGACGTGAAATACGTCATGTACACCACTAAGTTCATTCGGTAGGCTCAATCTGTATGCTACAGGACCAATACGTTCGATGATCTCGAACGGTCCCACGTATCGTGGTGTCAGTTTGCCTTTCTTTGCAAAACGGACTACGCCTTTCCAAGAGGAAACCTTTAGCATAACACGATCTCTCACTTGAAATTCCAACGGCTTGCGCCGTTTATCGGCATAGCTCTTTTGTCTACTTCGTGTTGCTTGTAGCCTTTATTGTATCTGAGCAATTTTGTCTGTAGTTTCTTGAATAAGTTCTGGCCCAGTGATACGATTATCTCCTACTTCCGACCAACAGATTGGCGACCGACATTTCCGACCATGAAGAGCCTCGAATGGGGCACAACCGATGCTGCTGTGGTAACTGTTGTTGTAGGAGAACTCGATTAGTGGCAAGTGAGAGTCCCAATTACCACCAAAATCTAGAACACAAGTTCTTGACATGTCCTCCAGGGTCTGAATAGTACGTTCGCTTTGACCATCCGTTTGTGGATGATAAACTGTACTCAAGTTTAATTGTGTCCCCAGAGATTTCTGCAATGACTGCCAGAACCTTGATGTAAATCTGCTATCACGATCTGAAATGATGGATAATGGCACACCATGGCGTACCACTATCTCGTTGATGTAAAGCTTAGCTAGTTTATCCATCGAGTAAGTTTCTCGCATCGGCAAGAAATGAGCAGACTTGGTTAATCGATCAACGATAACCCAAATAGTATCATGTCCACTAGAAGTGCGGGGTAGCTTGGGAACAAAGTCCATAGCTATTTGATCCCACTTCCAAAGTGGAATCTCAGGCTGTTCCAGTAAACCTGACGGTTTCTAGTGTTCTGCCTTCACCTTAGCACACGTAAGGCATTGTCCAACATACTTAGCTATGTCTTTCTTCATACCCGGCCACCAATAATATGCACGTAAGTCTTGATACATCTTATCAGCACCGGGATGCACCGAGTACTTGGTCTTGTGTGCTTCATCAAAAATATGTTTCCTTAACTCATCTACTGCAGGAATCCAGATACGATCCTTGAAGTAAACAAGTCCATCAAGTTTTGTTTCCAACTGTTTCTCCACACCACAATCAAGTTCTTTCTTCAAGTTTTCACGTTCAATAACCTCCTGTTGTGCTTGTATGATGTTGTTGTGTAAGCTTGTCTGCACAGTCATTCCCATTGCTCTGACGCGCAAGGGTTTGACTCGTTTCTTCCGGCTCAAGGCATCAGCTGCAACGTTTGCCTTGCCCGGATGGTACTTGATTACACAGTCGTAATCATTCAGAAGTTCAACCCAACGCCGCTGTCGCATGTTGAGTTCCTTCTGATCGAATATGTGTTGCAGACTTTTATGATCAGTGAATATGGTACACTTGGTGCCATACAAGTAATGCCTCCAGATCTTCAGTGCAAATATCACAGCTCCCAGTTCCAGATCATGAGTAGTGTAGTTCTTCTCATGAATCTTAAGTTGTCTCGAGGCATACGCAATAACTTTGTCTCGCTGCATAAGTACACAGCCAAGTCCCTGATGGGATGCATCACAATACACAACAAAGTCATCACAACCATCTGGGAGAGATAAGATTGGAGCATCACATAGCTTTTGCTTCAAAGTCTGAAAGGCTTCTTCTTGCTTCGGTTCCCAAACAAACGGCTCGCTTTTCAGTGTTAGCTTCGTGAGTGGCAGAGCTATCTTAGAAAAGTTCGAGACGAACCTCCTGTAATAGCCTGCCAAGCCTAGAAAAGAACGTATCTCCGTAGGTGTCTTCGGAGTGTCCCAATCTTTTATTGCCTCGATCTTGGCAGGATCAACGTGTATTCCCTCACTGTTAACAACATGGCCTAGGAATTGAACCTCTTTTAGCCAAAACTCACACTTAGAGAATTTGGCATAGAGTTTCTCTTCCTTTAACAGTTCCAAGATCGTTCCAAGATGTTGCTCGTGTTCTGCTTTGCTTTTAGAGTAGATCAATATGTCATCAATGAAAACAATAACAAATTGATCCAAATACGGCTTACACACACGGTTCATGAGATCCATGAAGACCGCGGGTGCATTCGTCAAACCAAAAGGCATCACCATAAACTCATAATGCCCGTATCTGGTACGAAACGCCGTCTTCGGTATGTCTTCGTCTTGTACTCTGAGCTGATTCTCCTGGTCTACGTATCTAGTTTAGCTATGATTCTCGTATAGTTTTAGGCATTCCTCCTTTCTTAACATTCTAAAGCCAAAGTTCTCTAAGTCAAGTAATTCTAGTTCTATGAAGCCTCAGTGATAAGTAAAAGTCTACCTTCTAGTTTTGGCATTTTGAATCCTTTCAGCTTTTAGTATTCTAATTAGATAAGGTACTCTTCCTATTTACAGTAGTTAGACAGCATTTATGAATTACTCTATCTTTATTTAATCATTTAATGTTATTTGTTCTAAGGCTCCCTTAGGTTACTATTCTAATTATCTTGTTGACACCGAGTGGCTTATGGTTACCTTAAATTTATTGTTTCTAAGATCACAACAGAATATGCATCCCAAATTATCATACCAATAAGTGATTTATCGTAACATGATAGAATTTGCATACCGGTGGGGTCATACCATCCCAAACTTGCATCAAAAGTTGGTAATGCATCCATTTCCTCAGAATGTACATGATTTGCTGAAGATACCCTGACAGGGCAATCTCGTGCAATGTGTTCGGACAGTCCGCACACATAGCAATCCTTGCTGTGTTGAGGAAGGGGATATGTAGTGTTTCCAGGGTTCTGGTTATGAGTCGGGGGATTATTACAATCACGACTCCAGTGTCCCTTTCTCCCGCAGTTCAGGCAATGTTTGCACAGTTTATTCTTAGCATGGTGAAGACCGCACGTGGCACATAAAGGGAATTTTCCAGTCTTCTGTTTGCACTTTAATTTCATCAAAGATATGCATTGATGATCCCAATGGTTCTTCTCACTACAATGGGTGCATTGTTTGCATGGGATCTCAGCACGGTGATGATAGTGACAGTTAGTGCAAAGGGGAGCTTTTCCAGCATAACGCTTACGACCTTCTGATTCAGGAGCAACGACCATTTGGCGAAGGGGAATGGCCTCGGTGTAGATTTCAGGGTCTCTTGATTTCTTAGGACGATACCGTTTTCTCTTCTTTCTTGTCTCTCCTTGTACAACTCCTTTAGTTCTCGTATCTGTCTTCGGGTAGCATCGTGTGTTCTCGTCACCGTTCATGACTTGAGTGATTATTCCAGGGAGAATCGTCATCAACTGTCCAGTGATCAGAGTTGCGAGTGCATCAACCGCTGGGTCTCCCTCTTGTGGTGGAGGAGGTGGTGATGATTGTCTTCTTGGTGACATTCTTGTTTCTACCCGTAAGAACATCGGTTAGCATAAAGAATGAATGTAAAAGACACAATGCAAGTTTAAATCTTATGTTCTCTATATGAGGGTCCCTAAGTTATAGTCTAGGCCAAACCGTTTTAAGTAAATGACCTATTATTCTCTATAACCTTGAGCTCTGATACCAATCTGTCACACCCCGAGCCGGCGGGGTTGGATCGGAGTCCCCGTCGGGCGGAAGGTTCCCGGGGCGTGATATCGCGGATGATAATCATAATGATCAGATTGTTTACATAGCATCAATGTTTAAGAATAACTAAAGCACAATCAATGATAACTAGGATTACAAAGTTAAATTTACAATATCAGGTTCTGCAATTTAACTAAGTAAACCTAACAAAAGAATAACATGTTTATATCTTGTATATGTACAAGATATCAAAAGTGATATATAATATCAACAAAAGATGTGCTTCCAAAAGTCTACTAGGTCCTCTATCTGGGTAGCCTAGTATGCAAATCCTGAAGCCTTAGTTTAAACCTGTTCATCACCTGAGAATGCATGTAAGAAAAACAAAGTCAACACTATGGTTGGTGAGTTCATAAAGTTTATAAGTTTAAAATAGTTTAAGAAACCTCTTTCGGTAAAACCTTAACCTCATTAACTCCACATGTAATATCCAAATCGGTATGCTTATATATAGGGCATACCCCTGGGTCGAGCCTACGACCCGCCCAGACGCCATCCCACCACATACTAATTCGGATATGACACTGTTGTTAATAATAATTAAGCCTTTTACCTATCAATCAACCCATTCCTTATCAAGCTTTTGTTTTCTGTTTCAACGTTTACAAGTCTATAATGTTCACAAGTGTTAGTTTCAATGTATGGTTATCAAGCAGCAAATTTCACACGCACGTAGTTTAGCTGTCCCTAATCCCATAAGTGAGTACAAGCTCTTCACTAGCAGTCGTTTAGCAATTACGTAGCTCACAGATTAGTTAAGCTTAGTCTAGCAATTACGTATCTCCTATACAAGATAAAAGCTCTGGTTTACCAGTAGTTTAGCAATTACATATCTCATATATAGACACAAGCCATGCATACACAAGTAATCCAGCAATTACATATCTCATATAAGCAGACAAAAGCTCTGGATTACCAGTAGTTTAGCCATTACATGTCTCTTATATAGATAATAGCTTAGCATCGTTATGTTTATGTTTAGCAATTACATACCTCATATAAGCAGACCAAAAGCTCTGGACTACCAGTAGTTTAGCAATTACATGTCTCTTATATAGGTAATAGCTTAGTCTCGTTACGCTTATGTTTTACATATATCTCAATCCATAGGTACAAGCTCTGGACTACCAGTCGTTTAGCAATTACGAAGCCTATGATTAAATATATGTACCATGTTTCATGCGCAAGTAGTAGTTTCCAAGCATAAAGTTTCAAGTGTTCACACATTGTCTTATCATGAATCCCATAGGTTTGCATCAAGTCTCAAGTTTATAGTATAAAGATTCACAAGTATAAGCATCAAGTCTCATGTTTAAAGTATAAAGTCTCACAAGTATAAGCATCAAGTCTCACAAGTATAAGCATCAAGTCTCATATTTAAAGTGTAAAGTCTCACAAGTATAAGCATCAAGTCTCATGTTTAAAGTATAAAGTCTCACAAGTATAAGCATCAAACATATGGTTTTAAGTTATAAGTTTAATATATAAGTTTCAATCAAAAGTTTCAACATAAGTATCAAGTTTAAGTTTAAAGCATTAAACAATCCTTCAATAATTTTATGAAAATGTTTAACATGCTTCTCAATCCCGAAGTAAAACAAATAAGTTTGAAAAGGGACAAATGAACTCACTTTGTAGTTGTAGGGCTGACTTAGCTTAAAAGGATGAAGACACGCGCTCTTTGGTTGTTCTTGTGATGGTTTTCACGCTCCTGTATTGATTTCATGTGATTGTAATGTTATAAGTATCAATTATATGAATTTGTGCGCGTATATGTGTTAGCCCTAAGTTGGCTAACACATGTGAGTCTCGATAGTGATTCGACCCTTGTTGGTGGTTCTTAGGTTCCCCTATATTTGATCTCCTCAACTCTGTTAGTTATGTGATCAAAGTTGTAGGTTATACAAATCATAAGTCATAAGGATGACTTAGGTTTTTCGTTTAAAGTTTGTCTTTGTTATAAATAACCTTGTATGTGTAGGAAGATTATTAGAGAGCACACTCCCATTTGTTTTCGAGACTTTATTAATAAAATTGAAATTCCCTTTATGGGTGAAGAACCCATTGGGTCCATTGGACTTAAACAAATCGACATATGGCCAATATCATTATTTGAGTAAATTAGTTGGGTCGAATCATAGTGGGGCCTTGGACTAGTTAACTATTGATTGGGTCAAGGATAACGTTGGGCCTTATAATTGCCGTGGTTGTTGGGCCAATTCATTTGGGCCGAGAATGCCCATGTTGGGCCGTAACAAAGAAATGGCCAATGGAATAGAGTTGGGCCGGAAATAAGGGGATCGTTGGGCCTAGGGAATATGTGTGGACCGACTCCATAAATTTTCTAGGGCCATTCAAGTTGTGAACTTAACTAATTCGTGATTCCAACAAAGCCAAATCACATGCTATTGGGCTTAGTGAATTGTTATTTAGTCGGGCCTTGATGCAGATCGGTTGTTATGGATCATTTATTAAAATGGGCTGCTTAATTTGGGTGGGCCTAGACAATCAAGGTGGGTCGTAGTTAGGGGGGTTTGGCCGCATGTCGTCAACTGATGAACAACGAAAGCAGCGAACCTTCTGCTATATTGTTCTTAGGTTCGTTCAACTGAGTGTCCAAGGTTCGCCACTTCCAGCGAGGTTCGCCAAGAAGGGTTCGGTGCACTAGGTAGGGTTCGGCCACAGCATGATACCCCGAAGGTTCGTGTCTCAGCTGAAAGGTTCGAAGAGGTAGGGTTCGTCTACAAAAATGGTTCGGCAGTCTCAAGAGGTTCGTGGCTCGATGATTCGGTGGTAAGGGTTCGTGCATGCTGAAAAGGTTCGGCAATTCGTGGGGGAGGTCGACACTGCAAGGTTCGGCTTAGAGGTTGAAGGTTCGGTGGTCCATGGGTTCGACAGTAACTCACGAACCCTGTTGCACCCTCTCCCTCCTCGTCGAGCCAAGCCGTTCACACCCGATCTCACCCTCCTTTTGACTGGTCCCATCCTCCTTGATGTTCGAATGAAGGTGCAAAGGTCGGCTTGCAAGGGTTTTACAACAGGTTACATGGGTTGGGTCGATTGTGACCTAAAAACCATATTTTACTGAACTTTCTCGTGATCATACCTCCTATTTGGCTGGTGGAAATCTTAGATCCGTTGTACTTCTTTGTAGAACTCGTTAAGGGCTTCGCGTGGGCGCAAGAATCACTCGAATCGGCGAAGAAACGAAGAAGTGATGAGAGATTAAAGATGAAACTTGGTGGTTTTTGGTGTTAGCCGGAAATGAGAGAGAGAGAAGGATTTTGAAATGTAAAAATGAAAGAAACCCTTTCATTTAGGGTTTTTATACCCCATGCGGTGTTCGGGTTCATTTCGGTTGCTCGGTTCGTAATTTCGTCGCGTATCCGGCACGTTACGCGCATAAATCGAAATTTAAATAAAGAGAATTATTTCAAACTACTTGGATAGTATTTATTTCTAAAAATTATTATAATTATCATTGCGTTTATTTATTTTTCGAATTATAATAGTTTACACGTTTTATTAAATCGTTCGCGATTAACTTAAAATAGTTAAATTTTTAAATTGTTTTATGATGAGTTTCAAAATTGTAAAATAAGAAATATTATATTTCCTTAAGTTTATGATCGTTCGTTTCGTTTCCGTTTCGTCAGAACGCGTCGCCATCGCGCGTATTCGTTCGAATCGTCATTCGAACGAACACGTCGATGGTTTGGCTTTCTGATTCTTGTTTTCTACTGTTAAGTCATTATTTCAGAACGTTAAACTTTCATAATCATTCGTACAGATCGTCACCTATACGAATAATTAGTCGGTTTAGCTTTCCGGAACAATAACCGTTAAGGTTTTGTTTTGTTTCACCTCACATACGTTTATGCACAATAGTATCAAATCAAGTATTTACGTTTCAACACTGTGTTGTCTGACATGTTTTCTGACTGTTAAACCCGAAATTTTAAATCAGATTCAGACAATCGTATAATAGTTTCATGTTATTCATAATGCATCAATAGTATAGGCATAGTTTCGTGTAAAGTGTACCTGAGTTACTGTACATGTTTACTGTTGCGATCACCGTTCCGGCACACGTCCGGCACTGATGTTACAATAGCTTAACCTGACATACATGCTAGATCAAGTCAGCTTACGCTGGTGAGTTCTACTTTTCATAAAACATCATAATCGTTTAGTGAGTTAAACATTTTTAACATGAAAACATCATTTCATTCACATAAACCATAGCACCTAACCATTTCATCATCGTAACCATATAACCATTGTAGGATCAGATGTTCTCAATTGATACGATAGAAGAGTATAGCAGCGGAATTTAACACGGAATTAGCATAATCAAAGTAAGATCCATTTCAATCAAACAATAACGCAAGTTTGTTATAGAGAGAGAAAGTTTTCTGTAAAAAGGAATATCTCATTCAGATCATTAACTTCGTTACATTACAATCGTGTCAACTGCCTATATATAGAAGGCAGTGACGTCTGATGATGTCACATGATGTTGACATCTAACAGACAAAACAAAACAACTGAAATTAACTAAACGACTGAGAATGTCTTCAACATCTGAAGACAAACTCTACAACTACTGAAGAACAAAACTACTGAAGTACAAATACTGAAACTACTGAAATACAAAATACTAAAACATCTGATGAGTAAACTACTCATCAGACTTTTACAAACAATAAAAGAAAACTACTGAAGACTAACTACACACTACAACATCTGATGACTTACACTTCAGCTGTTGTACATGTCTTCAGATCTTGTGACTTCTGCACATTTGAATATCAGCCTTTGTGTTCTTCTTCAGTTGTTGTAATGTTGTGAGACTTAGAGATTTTTCTGATCAGGCTCATTGGTTCTTTTAGTCCAACAAACTCCCCCTGAACCAATGCAGCCAAAAACCTCTAACTTATTTAAGGTCTCACTTATTTATTCCAGGCAGAAAGAAATGTCTTTTTCTTTGAGATCAGTATCAAAATGACCAGTTAAAGTATAAGCCTGATAACCAACAGCTTCCAAAAACTCTAACTTTCAAAATATGAGAGGGAACTCCATTGGGGAGATGGACTATGAGCATTAACCCCTCTCATTGAAGCTATTGATTGTATACTAACCTGAAAGACTCCCGGACATAAGCTTCAAGTAGTAACATCTTCTCTTCTGGAGTCATGCTTTCAGGTTCACCTTCGAAGAAGGACTCAGGCCCATAAAATTCAGACAAGTATCTGGCCGTAGTTCCATCCTTCAGTTCTACTCTTGTAATTTCCCTGTACACAAACTCATCAGGGTGCTTACCCTCTAAAAACAAAAAGAGTTCTTCTTGCTGAACATGTTCCAGCCTCCTATACACCAGTCCCTTCTTTATCATTTTGTTCTCTAAGAAGTTAGGAGCTTTTGCACCCGAGTTGTAGACACTCTTGAAGTCATTAATGATTTCCCAAGGATCAAGCACTGACCCAAGCATGATTTCAGCACTCAACACTCTTTTGATCCTATTTGCATAAGTTGCTGGGGGCTGTCTCTTGTGAATCCTATGAAGAACCCTTGGGTCAGGCCACATCTTAATCAATTCTTTCGTATATTTAAATGTCCATTTCAGAGCATACAACCTTTGAGCTTCCTTTTTCATTGCAGTGATAGTTGAAGTCTGAGGATAATCTTTGTCCACCAACTTGAGAAATTGCTCATCATGTTTCTTTTGGCTCTCTTCTTCTTCCAGTTTTACTTTGACTGCCAACATCCTAGCCTCTGGTGTAATAATTGGCTGTTGGCCAAAAACTAATGGCTTTTCAGGAATGTAATTGGCAGGAGGAGTAATTTTCTTCTTTGGAACTGTCAGATCTACCCCAGTTGTTGAAGGTGCAGGCTTTTGATCTTTTGGCTTGATGACTGTGGAGATAGGCAACCTGTCTTCTGCATCAGAACTTTCATCTTCTTGAATTCTGAGTTTCCTTCTCTTCTTTGGAGGAGCCCTTACCTCAACAACCTGAGTCTGAACCTGAGTCTGAACCTCTGGAATTTGAACCCCCTCTAGTTCAGTGTCTTGTGCATCAGAAGTTGTGGCTTGTACTTGAACTTCAGAGATTGTAGCCTGTGTTTGAACTTCAGAAGTTGTAGCCAATTCTTGTACATCAGAGGTTTTGACTTGTTTTTGTACATCAGATGTTGTGGCTTCCAATTGTTCAGCACTAATGTCAATTTCTTTAGCAACCATTTCCTGCTCAACTTCCACATCATCTCTGTTGATAATCTCAACAGGTTTGTTCTTCTTCTGTCTCTTATAAGTTACTTGAATGACAGGAGACCTTTCAAATGCAACCTCTTCAGACCTTGGCCTTTTGGAAGTTGAAGTTGTGACTGATTCAGTTCCTAACTCCCCCTTTTTGGCTGCAGGGGAAGAAGGAGTATGGAAAGTTGAAAGTTTAGCAGTCACAGCCTCATCAACCATTTGTTGAATTTGAGTTTGGGAAGGTAACCTCTCATCAAGGGCTTGAACAATAATGGATTTCAATAATGGAGTGATGAGAGGGAGGATTTGTAGAAAGGCAGCAGCTAATGCCTCTGGGGGGCTTGAACCCAAAGGATTAGTGCCTGAAGCAAAGGCTGGCGGCATTTGAAATTGGGAAGTAGTGGAGGAAGTGTTTGGGTGACCTTCAGAATGAGAAGGTGCCATCTGTGGGGTAAGTGGGGAAGATGGTCTTTTGTCCTTGGACATTTTGGTGAGTAGCTCATTGAGTCTACATACCTCAGCCTCAAGGAGTTGGTTTTGCTTAACAAGCTCAGCAACTGATCTTTGGTCATCAGTAGCATTAGCTACATCATCTGACCTCCTGAGAATCTCAGGATTTACCTGAGTTGAGTGTGGCTCAACAGATTCAGGTGCCCCTTTGTCTTGGTACTGGGGACTTCCAACCTCAGGGGTAACCCCTTCATCAGTTGTTGCCTCTGACAAGGTCTTAGCAATGGTACCACTAGCAATCACTCCAAATGATGGAGGTGATGAAGTAGCAGCCTTGTCAGATATCAGAATCTCTCTTTCCACACTAGGAGATCTGATGTTGTAGTCATGATCCTGTGGGTTGTCAGAGACACTTTGGTCCTCCCCCTCAATGTTGGAGCTTATCCCAGTAGTGATAGGTGTCTGGGAGGGGATAGGAGTGTTCAGCTGATTCAGGATTTGATCAATAACAAATGTTGGGCTATTGGTGGTGGTTTCAATAGAAAGTGGGTTTGAAGGAGAATGCACCCGGGGAGATTGGTGCTTTTCAATAGAAACCATTTCAACTGAAATAGGTTCTAGTGATGTGGTGTCCCCTACAAAGGTTGCACCAGGAACCTGTAGAGAGGAAACCTGGGCGGTTTGAGCCGGTTGAGTCTGATGAACCACTGGTTGACTACTACCAGTGGTCAGTTCATGCCTTGGTGAGGCATGGGCAGACTCAGGGGACTCATTTCCCTGAGCAGCCTTTTTGGGCTTAGTGGATTTTGGTTTAGTGGGGACTTTGGATTTGGATTTTGAGGATGAGGCTGTGGGTTCCCGTTGCTTGGGTTTGAGCTTCCGGGCAGCCTCTTTTAAAGTGAGGTTGGAGTTGTGTCTGGAATATGCTTCCAGCAAAACTGCTGGAGCAGGGATCCCCTGACCAACAAGGCCTGTTTGTGGCAGCTGTTTCTCTAGGATGGCCATAATAAAACGAGGATAGAGTAACCATCTAGATGAAACAGGCTTACCAGCATGTTCAGTTAATTCAGAAAAAAGTATTTGAGAAAAATTTAGCTTTTGAGATTCGAGAATAGAGTACAATACCTGTTGCCAACGAGATGACATTTGATCCCATGAAGAAGACTTCGGAGCCAGGCATATGTTGATCATATGGAATATCAGACGCTCTGGATCATTAAAGTGCTTCTTGAAAAGTGTTGAGTCACTCAAGTCGCCCTGGTATTCATGACTTGTAAAACAGAGGTCAGTGGCGCTTTTAGGGAACTGAGTGACTAGGTTGGCATCGTCAAGTTGAAGAACATCCCTGAGCTCAGCGGGACTGATATGCACGTTGTGACCATTGACTGTTGATCGAAGAGAGATGACTCCAGTTCCAACATTTACCAGTTCAACATTCATCCAAAATTGATGAATGGATTCAACATACAGAGTTGGATTGATGAGAAAAGCAGTTTTGAATTGAGAGGAGTTCATCAAGTCGACAGCTTCATCAAAC
The DNA here is from genome assembly GCA_009363875.1 of Mikania micrantha. Classification (NCBI taxonomy): domain Eukaryota; kingdom Viridiplantae; phylum Streptophyta; class Magnoliopsida; order Asterales; family Asteraceae; genus Mikania; species Mikania micrantha. The sequence continues at coordinate 56,587,332 of CM018691.1, read as the reverse complement.
TTGGACCAGAATGAAGATTTGGTCAGATAGGCTATAGAATTGTGACGCGGTTTCAAAGTTATGGTAGCCATGGATGCAGAGATGAAAGAGGGAAAGTAGGTTTTGAAAAAGATGAAAAGTTCTGAGAAAGTGATAATGAAACAACTGAGAAGGATTGAGTTAAATAGAGAAAACAACTGAGGTTTAAACAACTGAAGAGTAAAATTACTCATCAGGTGTTGTCGATAAATTTTGTTCATCAGGTGTTTTCAACAGTTGTTCATCAGACTTTGTGGAAATTTTGTTCATCAGAACTTGTGAACAATGTGTTCATCAGAACTTGTACACAATTTGTTCATCAGAACTTTGTAGAAATTTTGTTCATCAGAACTTGTGAACAATGTGTTCATCAGAACTTGTACACAATTTGTTCATCAGAACTTTGTAGAAATTTTGTGCATCAGAACTTGTGAACAATGTTTGACCTTCAGTACTTAGAACATCAATACTCATCAGTACTTGTAACTTAGAGTATTAGAAAAGGTCATAACTGTTCTTGAATCAGTACTTTTGATATGTATCAGTATGTACTGAAAATATCAAAATGTGTCAAGATAAAGGAAAAAATATTTTTGGAATTTTAAAGGATATTTAACATTTTATTCATTTAAACACTAACCTATTCAAGTTGCAACATACCAAGCCTTAGAACTAAATTTTGAAAAGTTGATGTGTCTAAAGGCTTAGTAAAAATGTCAGCAAGCTCATCAGCACTAGGAACAAATTTGGGATCAATCAGACCTTTTTCAAAACAATCTCTTATAAAGTGATGTCTGATCTCAATGTGTTTAGTCCTAGAGTGCTGAACTGGATTCTTGACAATACAAAGAGCTGAAGCACTATCCATTAACAATGGTGTCTTCAGTTCTTTGATGCCATAGTCCAGGAGTTGAGACTGAAGCCAGAGAATTTGGGAAGTGCAACTTGCAGCAGCAATGTACTCAGCTTCAGCAGTGGAGGTGGCTACAGAAGTTTGCTTCTTACTTTGCCAAGAAACCAAGCAATTTCCTAGAAACTGACACCCACCAGAAGTAGATTTTCTTGAGAGTTTGCATCCTGCATAGTCACTATCTGAAAAAGCAACCAGCTTGCAGGATTGTCCAGTGGAGTACCATATTCCCAGGAATTGAGTACCTTGCAAGTATCTGAAAATTCTTTTCACAGCTATCAAATGAGACTCTTTGGGTGCAGCCTGAAATCTAGCACAAACACATGTGGCAAACATAATGTCTGGCCTGGATGCAGTTAGATACATTAAGGATCCAATCATACATCTATAAAGAGTTTCATCCACTGAAGTACCTTTCAGATCTGCATCAAGTTGTGTGGTGGTGCTCATGGGGTTGGAACATGGCTTACAGTTTTGCAAATCAAATTTCTTTAAAAGCTCTTTTGTGTATTTTGATTGGTGAATGAAAATTCCATCAGGTTTTTGTTTGATTTGAAGACCCAAGAAAAACTGTAACTCCCCCATAGCACTCATTTCAAAATTTGTAGTCATAAGTTTAGTGAAATCATCACACAACTTTGGGTCAGATGAAGCAAATATAATGTCATCAACATAAATTTGAACAAGTAGCTTATGCTGACCTACATTCTTTATGAATAAAGTTTGATCAATGGAGCCTCTAGTGAAATTATTTTTTAGAAGAAAAGTGGATAATGTGTCATACCAGGCTCTAGGTGCTTGTTTCAGCCCATAAAGAGCTTTATCAAGCTTGTACACCCAATCAGGATGTTTATTGTCCTCAAAGCCTGGAGGTTGACACACATACACTTCCTCTTTTATTTTGCCATATAAGAAAGCACTTTTGACATCCATTTGAAAAACTTTAAGTTTATGTAAGGCAGCATATGCTAAAAACAGCCTAATTGCTTCTAATCTGGCTACAGGGGCAAAAGTTTCATCATAATCAATACCTTCTTCCTGACAGAACCCCTGTACAACCAGTCTAGCTTTGTTTTTAATGATTTGACCTTTTTCATCTGTTTTATTCCTAAACACCCATTTTGTGCCTATTGCACACTTACCTGGAGGTAAAGAAACCAGCTCCCAAACCTGTTGCTTCTTGAATTGCAACAATTCCAACTGCATTGCCTCCACCCAGCCAATGTCTCTAAGTGCTATGTGGTAGTTCTTTGGCTCTTGTTGACTGACAAAGAGAGCATAAAGACAAAAGTTAGATAATTGACTTCTGGTTGAAACACCTGCAGAAATATCACCAAGAACTTGAGATAATGGATGATCCTTCAGTTCTTGATATGGAATAAGATCAGTGCAAGTGTTTGCTGGAGGATCAGATGTTGCAGTTGAAGATGATTCAGGGAACAAAGCAGCTGGGATTTCAAATGATTGAGAGGATTCCAGAATTTCATCAGCATTTGTATTGAGTGGGATTGCTGAAGCAGGAGGAGCATCAGATTTGGTAGATGTGGACATATTGTCACTGAATCTGAACAAATGAGTACTTGCATCTTCATCATCTGAAATTCCTTGTGATGTTGCATTAGAAGCTGGTGGTGGATCAGCTGGAAGAACTTCATCTTCTACACCACTATTCTCATCATGAAAATCATGTTGCAAGATATTCAGATCAAACATCTCAGCAGGATTCTGAGGAATGGAATCTTTAGGACATTCATTGAATTTGACATGAAGAGTTTCTTCTACAGTCTTTGTTCTACAATTGAACACTCTATATGCCTTGCATGTTGAAGAATATCCAACAAAGTATCCTGCATCAACTTTGGAATCAAACTTAGTAAGTTGATCTTTGGTTTTAAGAATGTAACAAGGACACCCAAAAGCTCTGAAGAAGGAAATCAAAGGAGTTAAAGAATGAAGGATTTCATATGGAGTCTTCAACCATCTTTGATTCAAGCCCTTGATGAGGTTGCATTTGAAATCCATTATTGTTCAAGCCCTTGATGAGAGGTTACCTTCCCAAACTCAAATTCAACAAATGGTTGATGAGGCTGTGACTGCTAAACTTTCAACTTTCCATACTCCTTCTTCCCCTGCAGCCAAAAAGGGGGATTTAGGAACTGAATCAGTCACAACTTCAACTTCCAAAAGGCCAAGGTATGAAGAGGTTGCATTTGAAAGGTCTCCTGTCATTCAAGTAACTTATAAGAGACAGAAGAAGAACAAACCTGTTGAGATTATCAACAGAGATGATGTGGAAGTTGAGCAGGAAATGGTTGCTAAAGAAATTGACATTAGTGTTGAACAATTGGAAGCCACAACATCTGATGTACAAAAACAAGTCAAAACCTCTGATGTACAAGAATTGGCTACAACTTCTGAAGTTCAAACACAGGCTACAATCTCTGAAGTTCAAGTACAAGCCACAACTTCTGATGCACAAGACACTGAACTAGAGGGGGTTCAAATTCCAGAGGTTCAGACTCAGGTTCAGACTCAGGTTGTTGAGGTAAGGGCTCCTCCAAAGAAGATGTCACACCCCGAGCCGGCGGGGTAGGATCGGAGTCCCCGTCTGGCGGAAGGTTCCCGGGGCGCGATATCGGGAGTGATAATCAGGAGTGATCAGATTGTTACATTGCACATGATATAAATGAGAAATGCTAATTTAAAATAGAATTACAAAGTTAAATTACAGCAGTAATGTTTATAATTTAACAATGTAAATCTATTGTAAAACATCAATAAATGACTATCTTGTATTTACACAAGATATACAAAATAATTTATATCATGATGTCTTCAAAAGTATGCAGGTCCAAAATACTAGTCTTCTATCTGAAGTCCTAGTCCAAAAGAAATGACTTCCTAATTGACCTGTTCGTCACCTGAGAAGTCATGCAAAAATAAAGGTCAACACATGGTTGGTGAGTTCATATAGTTTAGTATTTGAAAATGATTTGAAAACCTTCTTTGGTAAAGACCCTAACCTCATTAACACCACATGTATCATCCAGATCGGTATGCTTATGTATAGGGCATACCCCTGAGTCGAGGCTACAACCCCGCCCAGACGCCGTCCCACCACATACTAATCCGCATAGGACATTGTTGTTAATGATAATTAAGCATCTTTACCTATCACACACTCTTGTCCACAATGACTCTAATGTTCTCACAAAACCTTTGTTTAACCCACGGGTAACAACCTTAATCTCATTAACATCACATGTATCATCCGGATCGGTATGCTTATATATAGGGCATACCCCTGAGTCGAGGCTACAACCCCGCCCAGACGCCGTCCCACCACATACTAATCCACATGGGACATTGGTGTTAATGAAAATTAAGCATTTTACCCCTACCTTTAACCCAATGATTCGTCAGTCCTTTGTTCCTGTAAATACCACAATTTGGAATCTATGTTGATTCCTTAAGTTCATCACAATAGTGATCAACCACAGAAATTGTAGAAACAGTTTAATAAATGCTTAATTAAATAAATAAATAAACATTTAATAAAATCTAAGTCCTTATGATTGGGGCCTATGGTCATACTCGAGTAGACTAGTCTGTCAATCTAGGTACTTAGTAGTTAGGGAATTCTGTAAATATCATCAAACATAAGACCTACAAGTCAATCAGTCTAGCTAGGACTTCTTGAAATATAGGATTTCTGAGTTCAATGTGTTGGCAAATGTTATCTCTGATATTTCACATACTACCCCTTAAAAATGATTTAATGATCGTCTGATTTTGTCACAAGATGTACTTGATGTGTTGATCATAGAATACAAGATTCATTGATCGGTTGTACACTTGATTCATTTTCCAACAAACACTTGGTTTGTGGAACATTGAATGTTATCTTTGCAAAGATTGTTTTGTTTGATGTCTTGAAGTCCCACCCTTGTTTTGTCAAACTGTTTGATTTGATTTCTTGAATTCACCCACTTGATTTCCCAAAATGTTTGATTTGATTCCTTGAATTCACCCACTTGATTTCCCAAAATGTTTGATTTGATTCCCTTGAATTCACCCACTTGATTTCCCAAAATGTTTGATTTGATTCCTTTGAAATGTTTTGACTTATTGAAAAGTTTAGTTTAACTCGTTTATTCACTTAATATATAAGTAAATCAGTTAATAACCTGCATAAAATCTTCCTAGACATGTCTAGGATAACATTTATATATGTAAAACATATAAGTTTAAAAACATTAAAGTAAACAATTTAAGTAAACAGTTTACGCATGCTTCTCAGCCCCGCGTTTTAAAACAAAAATGTTTAGAAAAGGGGCAATGAACTCACCTGTGCTGCTATGTAATTTGATCTAATACAAAATGCGCGCTCCTGTATGTAAGCTAAGTTTCTTCGGTTCCTGAGTTATTTTATAAGAATTCGAATATAATAAGTACGCGTAGTAGTCGTTGTGCCTAAGACCTTGAGTCTTGTTGTGTGTGCCACTAGGTGTCTTAGTACTAAGTGTATCTAAGATCTACTCTATCTTAATTACCCTTCTTATGATCCCAATTCCCATGGTTAGTTACAATAGCACTCTTTTATATTTTAGAAAATTTTGGCAGAGTTTCCTTTGTTTTTAAAACAATTCCAGACAATTAAATCGTCTCTTTTTCAACAAGTCCTCAAATCAATCAATTCAAGTAAGTAATTTAAATCAACAAGTCTTTAAACCTAACATTACAATTAACTTTTATAATCAAGTAAACTTAAAGGAAATCAATGCCATTTAAGATTTCAAATTAAACAAAATTTTAGAAAAATTATTAAATTTAATTACTCGTTTAACATTTGATGGACTTAATCAAGTCCCATTGGGCCCATTTAAGCCCAATTGACAATACTTGACTTCTTTCTTGATCATAGTCAAAATTGTTTGAACCATGTGACATAGATGTCTAAGTTATTCATGTTTACAACTCGTTTTAAGTTGTTATTGTATGTTAGAAAGATATCTTGACATAGAAATCCTTACTCCATACTCCCATGCAACTTCTACATTTGTTTAAGCCATGCACACACACATAACTTAATAACTCATGCATGTTTATTATGTGATCAACTTTTCATGAAATACTAGATTCAATGGTCCACTAGTCATTCCCTAGGTTATATCATTTGTTTCATTGATCCTAGTCCCATCTCGACTTCATTAAACAATTTCTAGGCTTTGCATGAAATCCAAGGCAGCGAACCTATGAGGTTCTAGATAGGGTTCGGCTAATACTATATTTCCCACGAACCTTATGGGTTCGGCCCTGATGATGGGTTCGCGGCTAAGGCTCGTCTACTAGAAGTGAGGAAAGGTTTGGTCATCAATGGTTCGTGAGCCAATGGTTCGCTTTATATAAGGTTCGGCCATTCACAGCATGGTGGTTCGCGAACCCATGCACAAAAGGGTTCGTCACCCCTAATGATTCGGCACTGCACCACAGGGTTCGGTGCAGTGGGTCAGGGTTCGGCTGTCAGTAAGCCATAGGTTCGTGATTCAGACTGCAGGGTTCGGTGCCCAGGGTTCGTGGGGTGCCAGAAAGGTTCGGCTCCATCATTTGCAGCGCACTAGGGTTCGGCTAGCGAACCTGTCTCCTTCGTTCATCTTTTTGTTCCACGAACCTGCAACCTTTTCACCTTGTTTGCAGCCACAATCTGTTATAAACCATTTCTAACAATACATAAACGTGTGTGCACCTACATCTATGTGTTTCTAGTGTTTAAAATCGATTAACATAGCAAAACTTACATGAGTTCGTGAAACCCTACAAAATCGAGTTTAAACTTAAACATTACCTCGAATTTCGTGGATGAATGCTCAGATAAGTTGTACTCCCGTGATCTACGAGATGAGAGGATCAAGATGACGCCAAGTTTGATCGAATCCCACTTGAAACAAGCTTCCAATCTTAGAGAGAAGTTGAAATTTCTAGAGAGAGAGAGAGCTAGAGAGAGAGTGACGAGTGTGAGAATGAGGAGGGAGGTTGGTGTAGGTGGTTGGAACATAAATGTTTCATTTAATGTGAGTTATAATACCCACTCGTTCGGTCTCGATCGATTTCGCGTAAAATGTCCGTTTGTGTAGTTTTCGTGACAAAACGACACGGTTATATAAAATAGAGTTTATTTAATTATTCCAGGTTGTGATTCCTAATAAATTAACTAATATCTTTTATTTATTAAAAATTTAAAACAAAATCAACTGTTTAAATCGAAATGTACGGTCGTCGCGCGTATTCGTTCGAATCGTCACCCGTACGAACACGACAACAACTATACTTTTCAATCTTGTTTTCTAATTAAAGAATATCATTCAGAACGTTAAACTTTCAGATATATTCGTACAGATCGTCACCTATACGAATAACCCGTAAATTTAGCATTCACATAACGACATTCGTGTGTTTTGTTCTGTAAAGCCTCACATACGTTTATACATAATAAGTCCTAAGCAAATAATCACATGATGGTTCTGTATTGCCAGATAATTATCCGACTCAAGAATCATTGTTCTGAACTGTGTTTCTGTTAAATGTGTCTGAAACTGTTCTATGACAACTCACCATGATAATGATAAATGACATGAATATGAAAAATACTGAAATGTGTGATTCATACCTGTTTTACTGTTCCTGTACTGTAGAGATCACTGTTCCGGTGGCGGTTCCGGCACTGATGTTACAGTCTCCCCTTGTTAGAGAAATTTCGTCCCGAAATTTAAGAGTTGTTATCAGGTACAGCTTCCTCTTCAAACAGTTGGGGATACTTTAACTTCATGTGATCTTCACGTTCCCAAGTAAACTCGGGCCCGCGTCTTGAATTCCATCGAATCTTTACAATAGGAATACGGCTTCGCCTCAGTTGTTTAACCTTGCGATCCATAATCTCTAAAGGTTCTTCAATGAAATGTAACTGTTCATCGACTTGAATCTCTTCAATTGGAATGACAAGACTCTCGTCAGCAAGGCATTTCTTTAGATTTGAGACGTGAAACACGTCATGCACACCACTGAGTTCATCAGGTAATCTCAGTCTATACGCCACAGGACCAATACGCTCGATGATCTCGAACGGTCCCACGTATCTTGGTGCTAATTTGCCTTTTGTCCCAAAACGTACAACGCCTTTCCAGGGGGATACCTTCAACATGACTCGGTCTCCCACTTGGAATTCCAACGGCTTGCGACGTTTGTCGGCGTAGCTCTTTTGTCTGCTCCTTGTTGCTTGTAGTCTTCTTTGGATCTGAGCTATCTTGTCAGTGGTTTCTTGGATAAGTTCTGGCCCAGTTATTCGGTTATCTCCAACTTCAGTCCAACAGATCGGTGATCGGCATTTCCGGCCATAAAGAGCCTCGAATGGTGCACATCCGATACTGCTGTGGTAACTGTTATTGTAGGAGAATTCAATCAGTGGCAAATGGGAATCCCAGTTCCCACCGAAATCCAAAATACAGGTTCTTAACATATCCTCCAGGGTTTGGATAGTACGTTCGCTCTGACCGTCCTTTTGTGGATGGTAAGCTGTACTCAGATTTAACTGTGTCCCTAGAGATTTCTGCAATGATTGCCAGAACCTTGATGTGAATCTGCTATCTCGATCAGAAATAATAGACAATGGCACACCGTGGCGTACCACTATCTCGTTGATGTATAATCTTGCCAGTTTATCCATGGTGAAGTTCTCACGCATGGGCAAGAAGTGAGCAGATTTGGTTAAACGATCAATGATCACCCATATTGTATCATGACCGCTGGAAGTGCGGGGTAGCTTGGTAATGAAATCCATGGCTATTTGCTCCCACTTCCAGAGCGGAATCTCAGGCTGTTCCAGTAGACCAGACGGTCTCTGGTGTTCCGCCTTTACTTTCGCACACGTAAGACACTGTCCGACATATTCGGCTATGTCTTTCTTCATTCCCGGCCACCAATAAAATCCACGCAAGTCTTGGTACATCTTATCAGCGCCTGGATGAACAGAGTATTTAGTCTTGTGTGCTTCATTGAAGATAAGTTTTCTCAATTCATCTACCGCAGGGATCCATATACGTTCCTTGTAGTAGATCATACCATCAGGCTTCGTGTCAAACTGTTTCTCTGCTCCGCAATCAAGTTCCCTCTTCAGATTACCTCGGTTAAGTGCTTCTTGCTGTGCTTGAACAATCTTGTCACTTAAACTGGTCTGCACGGTTATCCCCATTGCTCTAACACGTAGGGGTTTGACCCGTTCCTTCCGGCTCAAGGCATCAGCTACAACGTTCGCCTTTCCCGGATGGTATTTGATCACACAATCGTAATCATTTAGAAGTTCAACCCAACGGCGTTGTCGCATGTTGAGCTCCTTCTGATCGAAGATGTGTTGCAGACTCTTGTGATCAGTGAATATGGTACACTGGTGCCATATAAATAATGTCTCCAAATCTTCAGTGCGAAGATTACAGCTCCCAGTTCAAGATCATGAGTAGTGTAGTTCTTCTCATGAATCTTTAACTGTCTTGATGCATAGGCTATGACTTTATCCCGTTGCATTAATACACAACCGAGTCCCTGATGGGAAGCATCACAGTATACAACAAAATCATCACAGCCTTCTGGGAGAGATAGGATTGGAGCATCACATAATTTCTGTTTCAAGGTCTGAAAAGCATCCTCTTGTTTCTGCTCCCAGACAAACGGTTCACTATTCTGAGTTAGTTTAGTGAGAGGCAAAGTTATCTTAGAAAAGTTTGAGATAAACCTTCTGTAATAACCCGCCAATCCCAGAAAAGACCGTATCTCCGTCGGTGTCTTCGGAGTGTCCCAATTCTTTATCGCTTCAATCTTGGCAGGGTCTACATGAATCCCCTCGCTGTTGACCACATGACCCAGAAATTGAACTTCTCTTAGCCAAAACTCACATTTGGAGAATTTGGCATAGAGTTTCTCTTCTTTCAACAGCTCCAAGATCTTCCTAAGGTGTTGCTCATGTTCTGTTTTGGTCTTGGAATAAATCAGTATGTCATCAATAAAGACAATGACAAACTGATCCAAGTACGGCTTGCACACTCGGTTCATGAGATCCATGAAAACCGCGGGTGCATTTGTCAATCCGAAAGGCATCACCATGAATTCGTAATGCCCGTATCTTGTTCGGAAGGCCGTTTTCGGTATGTCTTCGTCTTGAACTCTCAGTTGATGATATCCAGACCGCAAGTCAATCTTTGAGAAGTATTGAGCTCCTTGCAGTTGGTCAAACAAATCATCGATCCTCGGTAATGGATACCGATTCTTGATGGTTAGTTTGTTCAGTTCACGGTAATCTATGCACATTCTGAACGATCCGTCTTTCTTCTTCACGAATAAAACCGGAGCTCCCCAAGGTGAGTAGCTCGGTCTGATGAAGCCCTTATCAAGTAACTCCTGTAATTGATTAGACAATTCCTGCATCTCTGAAGGTGCTAACCTGTAAGGAGATTTAGCAACAGGAGTTGCTCCAGGAATTAAGTCAATACGAAATTCTACCGGTCGCGCAGGTGGCAAACCTGGTAGGTCTTCGGGGAATACTTCAGGATATTCTTTCACTACTGGTACATCTTGAATCTTCTTCTTGTCTTTCTCTTTTTCCACCACATGAGCCAGGAATGCTATGCACCGCTTCTGTAGACACTTACGCGCCTTTATGCAAGAAATGATTTTGACACTTCGCTTTGCTTGATCCCCTTTAACTTCCAATACACGATCACTCGGCAATGGAATTCGAAGCAGCTTCTCAGAACAGATGACTTCCACTCGGTTAGATGAGAGCCAATCCATTCCAACAATGATGTCAAAACTACCCAGCTCCATCGGTATCAAATCGATGGTAAATGTAAAATCATTTAGTGTCAATGGGCAGTTCCTATAAACTGTACTAACTGTGATCTGTTTCCCGTTGGCTACTTCTATAATGTAAGGGGAGTCTAACTGTTCCTCTATTGACTCTAGTTGACATGCAAAGTCGGTAGAGATAAAACTCTGATCCGCACCAGTATCAAATAAGACAGATGCATAAAAGTCATGTAAGAGAAACGTACCAGTGACCACATTTGGGTCCTGGCGTGCAGCTGGTGCTCCGATAGCAAAGGCTCGTCCACGGGGTGCTTGAACTGCTGGTTGAGCCTTCTTTGGGCAGTTCCTCGCAAAGTGGCCTTGTTCGCCACAATTATAGCATCCACCATTGTTCTGATTTGCTGGTGGAGGAAGAGCCAAAGCAGCATTGTTGACTGCTTGGTTAGGTGTCATCCTACAGTATTGGACCCAATGGCCCTTTCTTCCACATCCCGTGCAATGTTTACACGGAGCGTCAGCAGGGTGATGATACTGACACTTGGCACACAGAGGAAACGTGCCAGTGTAAGGCTTGCGGTTGGGGTCTTGTGGTGTTGCTGTTACTTGTTGGAGAGGTGTGGCCACCGTGTAGTTCTTGATGGTCTTCTGTTTCTTCTTTTGATGATGGGAGGGTTTCTTTGAAGATTCAGCTTTGTTCTTGCTGGGTTCAGCCTCTTTCTTTAGAACTCCAGAGGCTACCATGAGGTCAGTGAGTTTCCCAGACAATCTCACTGCAGATTCAACAGTAGTAGGGTTGGCTGAAACAACCATACCCTGAATGCAGGCGGGAAGTCCACCTACATAACGGTCTATCCTTTTCTCCAAAGTTGGTACCATGTCAGGTACCAAAGCAACCAACTCGTGGTAACGAGTTGTATACCCCATGTGATCAGCTCCCTTCATCACATGGTTGGATAGTTCAACTTCCAATTTCTGCAGCTCATTCTTGGGACAGAACTCTGTTCGCAGCAGTGTCTTGAAATCTTCCCATGGCATGGCCATGGCTTCCTCTCTTCCTCGAGCATTGATCTGACCGTTCCACCAGGTCAGAGCCCGTTTGTTGAATGTTCCCGCTGAGTAACGGACCTTGTGGTGTTCAGGGCAGCTGCAAAGATCCAATGTTGCCTCAATCTTCTCAATCCATTGGATTAATCCAACGGCGCCTTCAGACCCACTGAAACTGGGTGGCTTACATCCTACGAAGGACTTGTAGGAGTAGTGAGATGAATCTCCAGTGTTTCCACTGGCTTCCCCTGATGTGTTGCCAGTATTGAGGATCTCATTACGAAGACGAAGGAACATCTCCGGTATAGCTTCTTTCATCTGATTCGTCATCTGGCTACTCAGTAACGTCACCAGAGCGATAGTAGCAGGATCCATGGTCGGTACCGTGCCTGAACCAGATGCTTGAGTAATCAATGGAGGAGGGGGAGGAGGAGGTGGAGGAGGTGGTGGTGGAGAGTCATTCGGAGACGGTGTGGAGGAGTGTGGAGCCAAGTCTTGTGGTGGTAGCTGTATCAAAGGAGGTTGTCTTCGTGGAGGCATTCTGATCATAACCAATAAAGTCATCGGTTAGTGCAATAATCGAATACAGAAGACAATATGCAAATAAGTCTTAAGTCTTACTTTCTCTACATGCAGGGTCCCTAGGTTATAGTCTAGGCCAAACCATTTAAATAAGTGACCTATATTTCTCTATAACCATGGCTCTGATACCAATCTGTCACACCCCGAGCCGGCGGGGTAGGATCGGAGTCCCCGTCGGGCGGAAGGTTCCCGGGGCGCGATATCGGGAGTGATAATCAGGAGTGATCAGATTGTTACATTGCACATGATATAAATGAGAAATGCTAATTTAAAATAGAATTACAAAGTTAAATTACAGCAGTAATGTTTATAATTTAACAATGTAAATCTATTGTAAAACATCAATAAATGACTATCTTGTATTTACACAAGATATACAAAATAATTTATATCATGATGTCTTCAAAAGTATGCAGGTCCAAAATACTAGTCTTCTATCTGAAGTCCTAGTCCAAAAGAAATGACTTCCTAATTGACCTGTTCGTCACCTGAGAAGTCATGCAAAAATAAAGGTCAACACATGGTTGGTGAGTTCATATAGTTTAGTATTTGAAAATGATTTGAAAACCTTCTTTGGTAAAGACCCTAACCTCATTAACACCACATGTATCATCCAGATCGGTATGCTTATGTATAGGGCATACCCCTGAGTCGAGGCTACAACCCCGCCCAGACGCCGTCCCACCACATACTAATCCGCATAGGACATTGTTGTTAATGATAATTAAGCATCTTTACCTATCACACACTCTTGTCCACAATGACTCTAATGTTCTCACAAAACCTTTGTTTAACCCACGGGTAACAACCTTAATCTCATTAACATCACATGTATCATCCGGATCGGTATGCTTATATATAGGGCATACCCCTGAGTCGAGGCTACAACCCCGCCCAGACGCCGTCCCACCACATACTAATCCACATGGGACATTGGTGTTAATGAAAATTAAGCATTTTACCCCTACCTTTAACCCAATGATTCGTCAGTCCTTTGTTCCTGTAAATACCACAATTTGGAATCTATGTTGATTCCTTAAGTTCATCACAATAGTGATCAACCACAGAAATTGTAGAAACAGTTTAATAAATGCTTAATTAAATAAATAAATAAACATTTAATAAAATCTAAGTCCTTATGATTGGGGCCTATGGTCATACTCGAGTAGACTAGTCTGTCAATCTAGGTACTTAGTAGTTAGGGAATTCTGTAAATATCATCAAACATAAGACCTACAAGTCAATCAGTCTAGCTAGGACTTCTTGAAATATAGGATTTCTGAGTTCAATGTGTTGGCAAATGTTATCTCTGATATTTCACATACTACCCCTTAAAAATGATTTAATGATCGTCTGATTTTGTCACAAGATGTACTTGATGTGTTGATCATAGAATACAAGATTCATTGATCGGTTGTACACTTGATTCATTTTCCAACAAACACTTGGTTTGTGGAACATTGAATGTTATCTTTGCAAAGATTGTTTTGTTTGATGTCTTGAAGTCCCACCCTTGTTTTGTCAAACTGTTTGATTTGATTTCTTGAATTCACCCACTTGATTTCCCAAAATGTTTGATTTGATTCCTTGAATTCACCCACTTGATTTCCCAAAATGTTTGATTTGATTCCCTTGAATTCACCCACTTGATTTCCCAAAATGTTTGATTTGATTCCTTTGAAATGTTTTGACTTATTGAAAAGTTTAGTTTAACTCGTTTATTCACTTAATATATAAGTAAATCAGTTAATAACCTGCATAAAATCTTCCTAGACATGTCTAGGATAACATTTATATATATGTAAAACATATAAGTTTAAAAACATTAAAGTAAACAATTTAAGTAAACAGTTTACGCATGCTTCTCAGCCCCGCGTTTTAAAACAAAAATGTTTAGAAAAGGGGCAATGAACTCACCTGTGCTGCTATGTAATTTGATCTAATACAAAATGCGCGCTCCTGTATGTAAGCTAAGTTTCTTCGGTTCCTGAGTTATTTTATAAGAATTCGAATATAATAAGTACGCGTAGTAGTCGTTGTGCCTAAGACCTTGAGTCTTGTTGTGTGTGCCACTAAGTGTCTTAGTACTAAGTGTATCTAAGATCTACTCTATCTTAATTACCCTTCTTATGATCCCAATTCCCATGGTTAGTTACAATAGCACTCTTTTATATTTTAGAAAATTTTGGCAGAGTTTCCTTTGTTTTTAAAACAATTCGAGACAATTAAATCGTCTCTTTTTCAACAAGTCCTCAAATCAATCAATTCAAGTAAGTAATTTAAATCAACAAGTCTTTAAACCTAACATTACAATTAACTTTTATAATCAAGTAAACTTAAAGGAAATCAATGCCATTTATGATTTCAAATTAAACAAAATTTTAGAAAAATTATTAAATTTAATTACTCGTTTAACATTTGATGGACTTAATCAAGTCCCATTGGGCCCATTTAAGCCCAATTGACAATACTTGACTTCTTTCTTGATCATAATCAAAATTGTTTGAACCATGTGACATAGATGTCTAAGTTATTCATGTTTACAACTCGTTTTAAGTTGTTATTGTATGTTAGAAAGATATCTTGACATAGAAATCCTTACTCCATACTCCCATGCAACTTCTACATTTGTTTAAGCCATGCACACACACAAAACTTAATAACTCATGCATGTTTATTATGTGATCAACTTTTCATGAAATACTAGATTCAATGGTCCACTAGTCATTCCCTAGGTTATATCATTTGTTTCATTGATCCTAGTCCCATCTCGACTTCATTAAACAATTTCTAGGCTTTGCATGAAATCCAAGGCAGCGAACCTATGAGGTTCTAGATAGGGTTCGGCTAATACTATATTTCCCACGAACCTTATGGGTTCGGCCCTGATGATGGGTTCGCGGCTAAGGCTCGTCTACTAGAAGTGAGGAAAGGTTTGGTCATCAATGGTTCGTGAGCCAATGGTTCGCTTTATATAAGGTTCGGCCATTCACAGCATGGTGGTTCGCGAACCCATGCACAAAAGGGTTCGTCACCCCTAATGATTCGGCACTGCACCACAGGGTTCGGTGCAGTGGGTCAGGGTTCGGCTGTCAGTAAGCCATAGGTTCGTGATTCAGACTGCAGGGTTCGGTGCCCAGGGTTCGTGGGGTGCCAGAAAGGTTCGGCTCCATCATTTGCAGCGCACTAGGGTTCGGCTAGCGAACCTGTCTCCTTCGTTCATCTTTTTGTTCCACGAACCTGCAACCTTTTCTCCTTGTTTGCAGCCACAATCTGTTATAACCCATTTCTAACAATACATAAACGTGTGTGCACCTACATCTATGTGTTTCTAGTGTTTAAAATCGATTAACATAGCAAAACTTACATGAGTTCGTGAAACCCTACAAAATCGAGTTTAAACTTAAACATTACCTCGAATTTCGTGGATGAATGCTCAGATAAGTTGTACTCCCGTGATCTACGAGATGAGAGGATCAAGATGACGCCAAGTTTGATCGAATCCCACTTGAAACAAGCTTCCAATCTTAGAGAGAAGTTGAAATTTCTAGAGAGAGAGAGAGCTAGAGAGAGAGTGACGAGTGTGAGAATGAGGAGGGAGGTTGGTGTAGGTGGTTGGAACATAAATGTTTCATTTAATGTGAGTTATAATACCCACTCGTTCGGTCTCGATCGATTTCGCGTAAAATGTCCGTTTGTGTAGTTTTCGTGACAAAACGACACGGTTATATAAAATAGAGTTTATTTAATTATTCCAGGTTGTGATTCCTAATAAATTAACTAATATCTTTTATTTATTAAAAATTTAAAACAAAATCAACTGTTTAAATCGAAATGTACGGTCGTCGCGCGTATTCGTTCGAATCGTCACCCGTACGAACACGACAACAACTATACTTTTCAATCTTGTTTTCTAATTAAAGAATATCATTCAGAACGTTAAACTTTCAGATATATTCGTACAGATCGTCACCTATACGAATAACCCGTAAATTTAGCATTCACATAACGACATTCGTGTGTTTTGTTCTGTAAAGCCTCACATACGTTTATACATAATAAGTCCTAAGCAAATAATCACATGATGGTTCTGTATTGCCAGATAATTATCCGACTCAAGAATCATTGTTCTGAACTGTGTTTCTGTTAAATGTGTCTGAAACTGTTCTATGACAACTCACCATGATAATGATAAATGACATGAATATGAAAAATACTGAAATGTGTGATTCATACCTGTTTTACTGTTCCTGTACTGTAGAGATCACTGTTCCGGTGGCGGTTCCGGCACTGATGTTACAGAAGAGAAGGAAACTCAGAATTCAAGAAGATGAAAGTTCTGATGCAGAAGACAGGTTGCCTATCTCCACAGTCATCAAGCCAAAAGATCAAAAGCCTGCACCTTCAACAACTAGGGTAGATCTGACAGTTCCAAAGAAGAAAATTACTCCTCCTGCCAATTACATTCCTGAAAAGCCATTAGTTTTTGGCCAACAGCCAATTATTACACCAGAGGCTAGGATGTTGGCAGTCAAAGTAAAACTGGAAGAAGAAGAGAGCCAAAAGAAACATGATGAGCAATTTCTCAAGTTGGTGGACAAAGATTATCCTCAGACTTCAACTATCACTGCAATGAAAAAGGAAGCTCAAAGGTTGTATGCTCTGAAATGGACATTTAAATATACGAAAGAATTGATTAAGATGTGGCCTGACCCAAGGGTTCTTCATAGGATTCACAAGAGACAGCCCCCAGCAACTTATGCAAATAGGATCAAAAGAGTGTTGAGTGCTGAAATCATGCTTGGGTCAGTGCTTGATCCTTGGGAAATCATTAATGACTTCAAGAGTGTCTACAACTCGGGTGCAAAAGCTCCTAACTTCTTAGAGAACAAAATGATAAAGAAGGGACTGGTGTATAGGAGGCTGGAACATGTTCAGCAAGAAGAACTCTTTTTGTTTTTAGAGGGTAAGCACCCTGATGAGTTTGTGTACAGGGAAATTACAAGAGTAGAACTGAAGGATGGAACTACGGCCAGATACTTGTCTGAATTTTATGGGCCTGAGTCCTTCTTCGAAGGTGAACCTGAAAGAATGACTCCAGAAGAGAAGATGTTACTACTTGAAGCTTATGTCCGGGAGTCTTTCAGGTTAGTATACAATCAATAGCTTCAATGAGAGGGGTTAATGCTCATAGTCCATCTCCCCAATGGAGTTCCCTCTCATATTTTGAAAGTTAGAGTTTTTGGAAGCTGTTGGTTATCAGGCTTATACTTTAACTGGTCATTTTGATACTGATCTCAAAGAAAAAGACATTTCTTTCTGCCTGGAATAAATAAGTGAGACCTTAAATAAGTTAGAGGTTTTTGGCTGCATTGGTTCAGGGGGAGTTTGTTGGACTAAAAGAACCAATGAGCCTGATCAGAAAAATCTCTAAGTCTCACAACATTACAACAACTGAAGAAGAACACAAAGGCTGATATTCAAATGTGCAGAAGTCACAAGATCTGAAGACATGTACAACAGCTGAAGTGTAAGTCATCAGATGTTGTAGTGTGTAGTTAGTCTTCAGTAGTTTTCTTTTATTGTTTGTAAAAGTCTGATGAGTAGTTTACTCATCAGATGTTTTAGTATTTTGTATTTCAGTAGTTTCAGTATTTGTACTTCAGTAGTTTTGTTCTTCAGTAGTTGTAGAGTTTGTCTTCAGATGTTGAAGACATTCTCAGTCGTTTAGTTAATTTCAGTTGTTTTGTTTTGTCTGTTAGATGTCAACATCATGTGACATCATCAGACGTCACTGCCTTCTATATATAGGCAGTTGACACGATTGTAATGTAACGAAGTTAATGATCTGAATGAGATATTCCTTTTTACAGAAAACTTTCTCTCTCTATAACAAACTTGCGTTACTGTTTGATTGAAATGGATCTTACTTTGATTATGCTAATTCCGTGCCAATTCTGCCCAGAATGTGAGAGGTAAACCAGAATCAGCAAGCATTGTTCTGGCAGCTTCAATCAGGGTCCTATTCTTCCTTTCTACCACTCCATTATGTTCAGGAGATCTGGGAATGCTATACTGTCTCTGAATTCCCTTTGACTGATAAAATTCATCAAGAAGATGATTTCTGAATTCAGTGCCATTGTCACTCCTAACACACTTGATAGAAAGAGAATACTGCTTTTCAGCATACAACACAAAATTGATAATAGCCTTGGCAACCTCACCTTTTGAGTGTAAGAAGAAAGTCCAGACAAACTTTGAATAGTCATCAACAATAACTAGACAATACTTCTTCTTTGCCATAGACATTATCTGCACTGGACCAAACAGATCCATGTGTAACAGTTGTAAACAACCAGTGGATTTGGAATCTCCAATTGAAGGAAAAGAGACTTTGTGTTGCTTTCCTTTCAAGCATGCAGAACAGTTTTCATCACAACTAAAATCCTTTAAAGGAAGACCTCTAACCAAACCATGTTTCACTAATTGATTCATGTTCTTAATGTTCACATGACCTAATCTTCTATGCCACAGATTGGATTCCTTGAAAGAGGCCTTAGAAAATAAACAAGGATGACCTTTGACAGAGATTTTCTTAGAAAGATCAAAGGCATAGACCTTTCCCACTCTGTTAGCCTTAAGAAGTGTGTACTCATCTAACACTTTGCTAATCAAAGGCATCACATCAGAAGATAGAATCCTACAATCTTGCTTTGTGAAGAGAGACACATGACCCTTATCACACATTTGACTAACACTCAGCAGATTGTACTTAAGATTCTCAACATGATTAACATCATCAAACCTAATCTCACCATTAGTGACTACACCTTTACCTATGATATACCCCTTAGCATCATTACCAAAGGACACAAATCCTCTCCTTCCAGTGAAATAGTTATGAAGAAGAGATCTGCTCCCAGTCATATGCATGGATCCTCCACTATCAACATACCAGATGCTACTTTGGCATGCTGAAGGACCCTGCATACAACAACACACTCGGTTAGACTTTTGGACCCAAACCATTTTGGTTTTGGGTCTGTTAACATTTGAAGAAACAGAACTAGCATTATCAGTTGAAGCAACACTTGAAGCATTCTTATCAGAAATTTTTGGTTTGACGTTTGATTTTGATTTCTTTTTATGAAATGAATCAACAGATGCCTCTGCCATATTGACCCTACCTATCAGTTGTTGCATCATTAGCATCAGTTGATTATGAGTTTGAGTTAAAAGCTTGATTTCATCAGACACATCAGGACTTGATTTTTTATTTTTCTTTTTGATTAGTTTTGTGTCTTTAGTTAAAATAGATGTTTTCAAGTGTTGTTTCCCTGAATCTGGAATAATTTCTTTTCCTTTCTTGAATTGACTTGAAGTATTTCCTTGTACTGATTTTCCAGATTTTGAAACAACTGATGATTCTGGTACAAATTTTGAACTGAATTCACTTTTCATTGTAAGTATATTCTTGTTTTTATTCTTGATTTTATTGAATTTTGAACCTTTTCTGTACCAGCATTCATCAGTTGAATGATTAAACAACCTACAAATATCACAAGGCACTCTCTTCTTTCTTTCCTTGTGATTGTCTACAAGTACTGATGACTTAGAAACAGATTGTTTGTTCATCAGAACATCTGAGGCATCAGTATTTGTAGTCAAATTGACAACAGCTGATGGATTGATAACATCTGAAGAGTTATTCTTCAGCACTTGTGTCTCAACACATTTACCAACATCAGTTGTTGCAGTATCAGCTTTGTCACCAACTGCTGATGAATGACTTTGACTTATTAAAAGTCTTGCATCATTTTCTCCAACACCATCCCCATCTGACTCAATTAGGTGTAAGTTTAAAACATTTGAGACATGTTCATCAGGATTAATCTCAACTAAAACATTATCCTGACAAGTGTCATCCTTAATGACATTTGTACACCCAATTGAATAAGAATAGGTTTCAATCTCAACCTTTTCAGTAGCAGCTTTGCAAACATTTGAGTCTTCTTCAGATATGTCTGCAGAATCAGACACTTCTGAAGAGTTGGTAGATTGGTACACACTCTCCCCATCAGATTCACAGTCAAGACTTTTTGGTTTATAATCAGCAGGGGGGCCAGTGTGATTGTAACCAATCCCAAACTTAACATTTGAAGCTGACTGTTTGCTCAACAACATTTCAAATCCTTTACAGGACTCAACCCATTTTTCACAATTGACTTGGGTTGCTGCAAGTGTTTGTTTTAGATCATTATGCTTTACCAACATGACTTCCACTCTAGCTTTTTCATCAGACAACAAACATTTAAGTTTATAAATTTCAGACTCTTTCTCATTTAAGGCTTTTTCAAACTCAGTTTTGTTTTTAGCCACAACCTTTTCCAATTCAAATTTCTCATTAATCAGTTCTACATTGATTTCCCTAATGGAAGCAAATGCTGAAATGCATGACTCTGAACATAATTTAGCTTTTGATTCAGAAGATACCTGAGATGTTGAAGAGGATTGACAGGTATTTTCAGTTGAATCAATAGCCATCAGTGCCAGATTTCCAAAAGGATTGTCTCCACCATGTGGACCAGTTTCAGAAAAAGGCTGCATGTTGAAGTCTGATAAGTCATCAGGAAAGCTACTCCAATCAACAACACCAGGAGTGAAGAAACTCTGATGCTGTTGTTGTTGAGACTGTTGAGTTGATTGAGGTTTGCTGGGTTCAGGAAGAGCAGGTGATTGTGGTGAGATTAATGCTGGATTGTGAGGAGGTTGAGGCATGTAAAAGCAAGGATATGGATAGGGCATTGGATTTTGTGGAACAAAGTGAGCTGGATAGAATTGCTGTTGACTAGTACTAGAAGATTGTGGTCCTTTGCCTGAGGAATTGTTGCTTGGAAAGGTCACAAAAGGTGCAGCAGGATTAGAACCAGATGTTTTGCACTCCCTAGCAAAGTGACCAAGCCTATGACACTTATGGCACCTCAACTTCCCTTTGTCAAATCCAACCTTAGTCTTGCCAGATAATCCAGGGAACTTCCTTCCTGTTCTTTTATAAAACTTTTGTGATCTGATGTTGATCAATGCCATTTGACTTAAAATGTCCATCTCCTCTAGATCATCATCCGGGATACCTTTCAAATCATCCATCACAAAACACAAGTTGTCACTATAACTTCCTGCATTACCCTCAACTCCCACAAAAGCATGATCAGAATTGTTAGTAGAAAAGTCAATATGTTCATCATAAGAACATTCAGACCCATTAAACTCTGACTCCTGACCAAGTAAAGCAGTGTTACCTGGAACAAAATCATCAGCAAGTTTTCCAGATGAAGACAGTTTTCTCTTCTGTTCTACCTCTCTCTCAAAAGTTAAGAGTTTCCCATGTAATTGGGTGAGAGATAGACTTTCTAGATTAGCATTAGAGCGTAGGACAATTGTATAAGTGTCCCATCTCTCAGGCAATGATCTGAGAAATCTGTTATTCATCTGACTATTAGTGTATTCTTGCTTAACCATTTTTAACTCAGAAATTAAACATGAGAATCGCTCAAATTGTTGAGTCAAGGATTCACCCTTTCGGTGAGAAAATGTCTCATACTGCTGAGCCAGAATTTCTCTAGTATTTGCTAAAACCTCATCAGTTCCACCAAATTGTTCTTTCAGTGCAACCCAGAGATCATGAGCAGTATCATGATGCATCAAGCCAGAATAAATCTCATTAGGCAGAGCCATGGCCAGAATACCATGAGCTTTAGCATCAATTTCAAACAATTTAATGTCCTCATCCGAATACATATCAGCAGGTTTCGGAATCATGATCTTAGTTTCAGGATCAGTGATCGTGGGTTTATATGGTCCATGCACAACAGATTTCCAACATCCTGCGCTGTTAATCGACAGGTGATGTAGCATTCTACGTTGCCATATGTTGTACTCACTCCGCACAAGCATCGGAGGCTTGGTTGCGGAGCCTGTATTGTGCGGATCATTGTTCGGAGTTGACATGATCACAGATTCAAGCAATTTACCACAAACTAATGCAAATCTCAATCAATTGATGCAAAACAGATTGATATTGAAATACAAATCAACAGAAGTTAACAGAAAACTTCAATCTATAACAAATTCTTGCTTAATCAGCTAATTCACTCAATTTGAGAACAAATTTGAGCAGTTTCAGAGATCAATTGTGTAATCGATCAATGATTAACCTGCTCTGATACCAATTGTAGGATCAGATGTTCTCAATTGATACGATAGAAGAGTATAGCAGCGGAATTTAACACGGAATTAGCATAATCAAAGTAAGATCCATTTCAATCAAACAGTAACGCAAGTTTGTTATAGAGAGAGAAAGTTTTCTGTAAAAAGGAATATCTCATTCAGATCATTAACTTCGTTACATTACAATCGTGTCAACTGCCTATATATAGAAGGCAGTGACGTCTGATGATGTCACATGATGTTGACATCTAACAGACAAAACAAAACAACTGAAATTAACTAAACGACTGAGAATGTCTTCAACATCTGAAGACAAACTCTACAACTACTGAAGAACAAAACTACTGAAGTACAAATACTGAAACTACTGAAATACAAAATACTAAAACATCTGATGAGTAAACTACTCATCAGACTTTTACAAACAATAAAAGAAAACTACTGAAGACTAACTACACACTACAACATCTGATGACTTACACTTCAGCTGTTGTACATGTCTTCAGATCTTGTGACTTCTGCACATTTGAATATCAGCCTTTGTGTTCTTCTTCAGTTGTTGTAATGTTGTGAGACTTAGAGATTTTTCTGATCAGGCTCATTGGTTCTTTTAGTCCAACAACCATCTTCATCATTCAAAACCACTGTCATCAATATGAGCAGTGAGCTTATGCCGGCACAAGGCTCCATGTATTTAGTCCGATCGACTCTTACCATGTTTATTGCCCGATCGGCTCCATGTTTATAGCCCGGTCGGCTCCATGTTTATAGTCCGGTCGACTCCATGTTTATAGCCCGATTAGCTACGTGTTTATAGTCCGATCGACTCCATGTTTATAGTCAGGTCGACTCTGTGTTTATAGCCTGATAGGCTCCATGTTTATAGTCCGGTCGACTCTGTGTTTATAGCCCGATCGGCTGTTCATATCCTGATATAATCAGGCCATCATTCTTACCTACCCAGTACAAGTACCGGAGCATCATCATTCATACATACCCTATAGAACATATAGTGACTTCATTTATTCATCATACATGATACATTAGCATCATATCATCATTCATCATAATCGTCATACATTTCATGCTAGCATCATCATTCATCATAATCATCATACATTTCATACTAGCATCGTAACATCATTCATCATAGTCATCATGACACCCAAAACACGTCATGCTAGCTTTACTTCATCATATCAATTTCCTAATAACATAGGAATCATCATACTACATTATGCTAGTATCATGTCATCGTATCATAACATCATGGCATCACATACATGTTACACTAGTACATATTCATCATATCATGCATCTTACTTTCATCCTAGCAGCCTAGGAGTTCATCATAATATAACATCTTATGATTATCCTCATGGCATGTTATGATATACAGTTCATCATCATATATTGCTAACACGCATTCATTATACTTAGCCTACCTTCATGCCTAAATCATGCTAACACATAAACATGCATACATAGTCATGGCATATCATCGTAAGCACATAACATCCTAGACATAACAATAAGCATGTATGCCAGCCCAAAACATTATGCATAAAATAGGGCATCTAGAGCTCTTGTTTTCCTTAGCCGAACTCCTTAGCTAGGCCTTAAGAACCTACATCAGTTACATCATCTCATTACATTACATTCTTAGACTTAGAAATTATTCTAAGTCCTTATAGCCTACTAGTTTCCCTTTCTGAGTACAGGTCCTCGAACTTGGTGATATTCGAAATACTTGCAGCTCATTACGCTCCATGTACACGAAATCCCTGAGTATTCGAAATACTAGAGTATACGAAATACCCAAGGTACTCAAACCTCTAGGTGTACTCGAACCTCCATATATACTCGAAACCTTATACTCGAAGTTCACATACTCGAAATGGTATACCCGAAGTAGTAGACTTTCGAATATGAGCCAAACCTGATTTCGAGTATTCCCCTATGCATATCTTCGAGTACTCGTTTTTCCATCATAGACTATCTTAGAAATTTATCTAAGGCCATGGGGAGCTAGTTACAGGTTCTTTAGGTTGATACCAACACACTGGAACCTCAAAGCTTCGAACTTTATGCATAAAGGTGTGAGCTTTATGCATAAGTTCACTTTTTCATAAAAATCCTAGCTTTCTAGTTTAGAACACTTACTTGATGGTAGATGCTCCTCATGGTAACTTCCTATGCGTTCCTTCTCCTTCCTGAGTGATTTACAGCCGATCCTTGAAGTCCTTGAACCTTACTTTGTGTACTCGAGAGAGAATGTGCTTCAAGCCAAAGGTTCAGACATTTCCCAAGGCACTAGTATTTATAGACAGTTATCCGAAATTCTGGTTCTCGAAATGGGGAAATTTCGAGTACAGGTGTTTCGAGAACTGGTGTTCTCGAATCCATTTCGAGTACATAAATTTCGTGAACTGATCTTGTTTATTTTTCGCCTGTTTCCCAGCAAGTTAATTATTCGTTACGCATTCGTAAGTTCAAATAACCTGTATTAGAAAATTTTCGGGATGTTACATAACAGATAGTTACAGTTAGTTAGTTTGATTGGTTTGTTTCGTTGACTTTGACTTTGATGTATATATATATATATATATATATTAGGGCTTGTAATATTTCAGTGATGAGATAATAAAATTTTACTTTGATTACTCAAAATAACATGGTATCAAAGCAGGATTCCTCTTCTGCTGTTCGCAAATTCATCTGATGTCTTTCAATTAATATATATATTAAAAACCAGATTTCGTATGTGTCTTGAAATCATTGTTCCTTTTGTTACCATGTTTTATGCATAGAATGCAACCTATCAATGCATGATTACTCTTTGTCTTCATCTCTCATCCATTTATTTCTCTCTATGTGCTACCATTTCAGCCTTCATCCAGCATCCTTTTCTCTCTTTCTGCTACCATTTGAGCCGATTCCCATATATCTCTGGTGTGTTATCCGGTGAAGAACCTGATTGCGACCGTTCTAGAGAGAAGAAGGAAGAGTATGTGTGATGGTGGTGACCAAAGCATCAGATGACAACCGCTGTACAGAGAAAATAGAGAGGGTAAGAGAAGGTTGATACGTCGGATGTTGTTTCAGCTACGATGACGACTCATCTACAGCAAACACCGCAGCCTCATATCATCGTATCTCTCTATCTTTCTTGCTCTGATGCCTATCTTCCCTAGCTCTGATTATGTATGACCACTGTCGCCGCCTTATCAGCATGCCCTCTCTCGCTCTTCTTCGAGCGACCACCACCGTCACCCTCTCTTTTTTGCTCCGATTGATGATATCTGGAGCCTAGGCTTTCCGGTTTGACAAAGACCCCCATATCCCTACGATTCTATGGTTCTCAGTTTACATCTTCTTCGTTTCAAGTAATAGAATAATTTTAGGTTTTGGGCTATTTGATGATTTGGGTTGTTTTCATGTTGAATTGTGATGTTTGATTTTGTTTTTGTACTTTAAGGAACCTTGATAGGAATTTTTTTGATGTGTTTTTTGTGAGAATTTGATCTATAGATTGCATGTCTTTTGGTGTAGGTTTTTCTTTGCAACCTTCTGATTTGGTTTCTTACTTGCGTCTTTGTACATGTAATTTCACTTTCAGGGCATGTTCTATATAGAGGTTACAATTACAACAACAAATGATCAAGAACATCTGTTGCATTTCTTTTGTCAGGTAGTAATCCTAAAAGCCTTGAACATGCATGGTTCTTGCTGAGAATCTTCTAGATACAGTATGTAAAGAATGTGGTGCCTTTAGGATGTTAGTAGTAAAAGTTGATGGTGTTGTCCCACCACCCAAGAAGTTAATGGCAAGGGTCTAGAATCTGGCTGTTGAAATTTGTAACAACTTTCCTTGGCCCTTAGGCAATCAACCATTGAAATTTGTATTTTCCAAAAGAGTGTTAGTAATTTAGTTATTGGTTTGGACATATTGATTTGTTATACTGCATAGGCAATTTTTCGAGGTTGTAGATACAAGCCTTTATAGCTTGGTGGTCTTTTATAAAAGCTGAAAAACTTTCAACACCCTTAAAATAACATATGTAATTATATATAGTTTTTGACCACATATTATATATAAATATGTAAATATGCACTTCTACATGCTGGAAGTTGGAAGACTCTCACCATAATCTTGAAATAAAATCGAGCCCAAATCTAGGAATGATGCCAAGGATGAAAGACTTGAGTACACATGAAGATGTTCTTTCTTGGAGATTTACAATGAACAAATAACTAATATCCTTGATCCTTCATCTACAAATCTTCAAGTAACAGGCGGATTTACATTGAGACATATCGATTTAGTATATCCGACCCAACGCAACGCGCGGGTCCTAAATCCTAGTTTCTTCAAATTCTAATTCATTTTCTTCAATTTCATCATCTTTTCATTTCAATTTCTTCTTCTTTTCAGTTCTAATCATGGCTACAACCAGTAGCGTTTCGGTTCGCATAACAACGTCAATTGATTCATCTAATCCTCTTTATCTTCATCCATCTCATCATCCAGGTATGATTTTAGTATCAAAATCATTTGATGGATCTGGATTTGCAGCATGGAAAAGAGCAATGACTATTGCTTTATGAGCCAAAAACAAGTTATGCATCATTAATGAAAATTTTGTTCGACCTACTGATTCTACTCAACTCGCTCTTTGGCAACAATGTAATGATATGGTGATTTCATGGATTTTGAACACTTTATCAAGAGAGATAAGTTAAAGTGTTTTGTATGTAGAAAACGCTCACCAACTCTGGTGCGAGCTACATGATCGATATGGTCAACCAAATGGTGCAAAACTATCAATTATAGAAAAATTTGTGTGAAATTTCTCAAGGAAGTGATGATATAGCTGCTTATTTCACAAAAGTAAAACGTAACTAGGGAAAATTAAATACTTTGAACATATTTCCTGCTTGTACATGTGGTTCTTCTCAACTTTTAGCTAAGCGAGAGGATGATCAACGCCTAATTCAATTCCTTATGGGCCTCAATTCTGCATATGATGTTGTTCGAGGTAATATTTTAATGATAAAGCCTCTTCCTTCTATAAATCAAGCATATGCGTTGCTTATTCAAGATGAAAAACAACGCGAAATTCATGCAGGTGGTCAGTTTGTTTCCGAATAAGCTTCCATGAATGTTCAAACTCAATTTATGATGCATCAAAATGGGAAACCTGACATCAAGAGATATGTTATATGTGATCATTGCAAAAAGCCTGGTCATACATCACAAAAGTGTTATAGACTTGTAGGGTTTCCTAAGGATTTTATATTCACAAAGTCAGAGAGATTTGCCAATAGTGTTCATTCTGAAGATATGGACCAGACTTCTGTTGAAAAGACTAGTAACACATCTATATCCACCACTCCTTTAACTACATAAGAATACTCTATACTTTTGCAAATTTTGCAAAAGGCCTCTTTGGAAAAAGACAATACATCTGCTACAATTAATGCCAAACCAATTACCTATGCTAATTTTGCAGGCATCATGTCTTGTCCTTCCATCAAACTTGACGCAAAATGGATTATAGATGCAGGTACTAGTGATCACATGTGTTTTGATGAAAATATTTTTTCACATATCCAATTGCTTACTAAACCAGCTTATATCATTCTTCCAAATGGTCAAACTTTCACTTTCATCAAAAGTGGAACAATTACTCTCACTCCTGAATTTTCACTTTTCAATGTTCTTTTTGTTCCTCAATTTAAACATAATTTGTTGTCTGTTCCACGATTGTGTAAAGATACCAAAGGAAAGGTTCAATTTTCTAATACTTATTGTTTCCTTCAGGCCCTTTCATTGAAGAGGCCACTGGTTCTTGGTAAACTTCTCCATGGGTTATACATACTTCATTCTAATAACATGTTTTCAGTTGATTCGTTTCCTTTCCTAAATGTTTCTTGTAATTCAGTTTTTACTAGTCAAACTTGGCTTAATAGACTTGGTCATTTACCTTTGTATAAACTCAAGCAATTGGATATCTTTTCTAATATACATGTTGATAAACTTGAGCATTGTGAAATTTGTCCAAAGGCTAGACAACATTGTCTTCCTTTTTCTCAAAGTACTAGTCAGACTTCTCATATTTTTGATCTCATTCATGTTGACATATGGGGTCCATATAATACTTCAAACTATGATGGATATAGGTATTTTCTTACCATTGTTGATGATTATAGTAGAAAAAATTGCACTCACTTATTGACTACTAAAGTAATGCTTTTATTGTCATCCAAGGTTTTATAACAATGGTGGAAACTCAATTTGGTATCACTATTAAATGTGTACGATCAGATAATGCTTATGAACTTGGATCAAGAAAATCTCCTCCTGAGTATTTTATAAGCAAAGGTATTTTACTACAGACATCTTGTCCAGGTGTTCCACAACAAATTAGAATAGTGGAACGAAAACATAAACATATTTTAGATATAGCCAGAGCTTTACTTTTTCAATCTCAACTTCCTTTAAAATTCTGGGTTGATTGTTATACTCACTGCCACACATCTTATTAAATCTTTTTCCTACTCATACTCTTGGAGGGAAAACACCTTATGAGATTTTGTTTGGGAAACCTCCAATTTACACTCATTTAAAAACTTTTGTTTGTCTCTGTTATGTTTCTACTCCCAAACAAGGAAGACATAAGTTCAAACCTCGGGCTTCTCCTTGCATTTTTGTGGGCTATCCTTTTGGCAAGAAAGGTTATAAAATTTATAACCTTTCCACTCATACTATTTCTATTTCAATAGATGTCATTTTTTTGAAAATAATTTTCCTTCACTTAAACAACCTGCTTTTTCCTTGTTTCCTACTAGTTTTGTCAATCATTTTGATGATGTTTCTACTTTTCATACTTCTTCTTCCCAACCTACTGATATTACTCCCACTCCTTTTGATTCTTCTCCTTCTTCGATTTTTTACCTACTCCTGATGCTTCATCTGCTTCTAATGATTCTTCTCCTCATCTTCGTCGCTCTAGTCACACGTTGGTTCCACCTTCTTATTTGAAAGATTATGATTGTTGTTCTATTGTTACCTCACCTGGCCCTTCTTTTTCTTCGTGTTCTTCTCATATACTTCATGCATGTTCAGCAACAACATCTTTACAGACAAATGATTTGCCTCTATCAAATTAGTTTTTACTGTCCAATTTACAAATTCTTCATGAACCCAGATCTTATAAAGAAGCTGCTATTCATCCTGCTTGGCAAGAGGCTATGCATAAAGAATTACAAGCTCTTTAAGCCAATCATACATGAGATGTTGTTAAACTTCCTCCTGGTAAGAAACCCATTAAATGTAAATGGGTTTATAAACTCAAATATCATGCTAATGGTAGTCTTGAGTGTTGTAAAGCTCGGTTAGTTGTTCGTGGTGACGCTCAAACTCCAAGCATTGATTATAATGAGACTTTTTCTCATGTGGTTAGAATGACTACTATTCGTAGTCTCATTGCTATTGCTACCAAACTACATTGGCCTTTGTTTCAACTTGATGTAAATAATGCATTTTTACATGGAGATCTTGATGAAGAATTATATATGTCTCCACCTTCTGGTCTGGATATTCTTTCCAATCATATTTTGAAGCTTAAAAAAATCTCTTTATGGCTTGAAGAAAGCATCTCGTCAATGGTATGGTAAATTGGCTGCTTCTCTTAAGACCAAAGGATATGTTCGATCACCAAATGATTATTCCTTATTTTCTAAAGCTATGGGTATTTCTATAGTTCATGTTTCCGTTTATGTTGTTGATATTTTTGTTGAGATTACTCATCTTAAGGAATTTCTTCATTCTACTTTTCAAATGAAGAACCTTGGTTTTCTGAATTACTTTCTAGACACGGAAATTTTACAACATTCTGGTGGTCTTCTTATCACACAATGCAAATTTGCTATCGATATTCTTAATGATTTTAATATTTCCCCTCTTCCTTCAGTTAATACTCCACTTCCTGTTCATTTGCAACTTAAAGCAGATGATGGTGCAATACTTTATGATCCTCTCTTGTATCGTCAACTTGTGGGCAAATTGAACTATCTCACTCATACTCATCCTTATTTGGCTTTTGTTGTTCAATTTCTTAGTCAATTCATGCAAGATCCACGCGTTCCTCATTGGAATGCTGCTCTACATACTCTTGCTTGTGTTCACAATACCATTTCTCGTGGTATATATTTCAATAATTCTTCAACATTTGATTTACAGGTCTATTGTGATTCTGGTTGGGCAGCTTGTCCAAATACCCGAAAGTCTGTCAGTGGTTATTTTTTTTCTCTTGGTGGTAGTCCTATCTCTTGGAAATCTAAGAAAAAACTTACTGTTGCCTTAAGTTCTTCTGAAGCCGAATACAGATCTATGAGGCGTGTGACTGCTGAGCTTGCATGGTTAACTCGTCTACTACATGAATTAAATATTCCAACAGTTACTCCAATTCCTCTTAAATGTGACAATCAAGCTGCCATTTATATTGCTAAAAATCCTGTTTTTCATGAATGGACCAAAAAAATTGAACTAGATTGTCATTTTGTTCGTGAAAAGTTGTAGGAAGGTCTCATAACTTTTTCCCACACTCGTACAAATGATCAACTCGTTGATATTTTCACTAAGAGTTTGGCTACCTCTCAACATAAGGATCCTCTTCCTAGTTGCTGACTCATGTTAGGTCATTTAGAAGGAGGAAGAGAAAGAAGACGGTAGAAATACCAAAAAGAAGAATATAATGAGTAACAAATTTTAGTAGTCAATGTTTTTTATAATTAGTATAGGCCTATATGAAAATAAACCTATTGCCCGCTATCTATATTATGGATTAAGTTCAACTTAATAGTCTCATTATCCAAAAAAGTCTAAAAATAATTATTTAGCATTAGATCATGAGATCAAATTGAAGAGAAAGAATTTAAAATTTTAGATGAAAAAGTTGTTACATGGTAATTTAGTCATAACCACTTTACCTTCACATTTTTTAAATGTCATAACTTTTACATATGATATTATTTTTATCAAAATATATATTATAAAACTATCATTTTTTTATATTTAAAACTTGGTTAATATCCCGTGTATTACACAGGTTAAATAAAAAAATAATATATAATCATTAATAAAAATCTTTATAATATAAGTCGATTTTTTTAAATAAAATATGATTAAAATTTTTGAAAAACTTAATATTTTAAGTAATAAAATAATAATATTTTTTTTTAAATATTACTTTTTAAAGTTTGTTTTTTTAAACATTTTATTTTAGAAAACTATTTACAATATTTCTTATCTTATAATAATTTTGCTTTTGAAAAAAAAGTATTTTTAATATTAATATATTTTTAATGTCTTTAAAAAATTTAAATTTAAAAATGTATAAATGTGTATTCAATATTTAATACTATTATTTAATGGATGATGCATTAAATAAGTGAGAGAAGTGGGAAAATTATTATTAGAATAGTGTAGATTAGTGACATGTGGCCTTTTGTATTTTGATTTATTATATATAATAGATGAGTATACTGTTGTTATAAAAAATAAAAAAATTTCAGCTCATTATGTCTAATTATCGTCATTGTATCTTTCTTAAACGTTTGTTTATAATTATCTTTTTGTGCTTTTCTTATATGTAATTGTTTCTATTTTACAAGTAATTGTGTTTTTTTAAAGATCATTGTGTTATTTATACTCGTCAGTGTGTCATACTTGATTAACATTATGTATTTTACAACATCATTGTGTCTTAAATTCTTTAGGAAAACACAATATTGAGCAGAAACAAAAAAGACATAAGGACATGCACAAAAGACACAATGTCTATGCAAAAGACACAATGATCTGTATAAAATTGTTTATACTCGTCATTATGTTTTTTACAGGTAATTGCGCATTTCTTAAAAATCATTGTGTTATTCATACTTGTTATTGTGTCATCCTTGTTTGACATTATGTATGCTACAACATCATTGCATCTTAAATTATTTACGAAAACACAACATTGACCAAAACCACAAAAGACACAATGAGCTATACAAAAAACACAATGACATGTACAAAAGACACAATTACCTGTGCAAAAAGACACAATGACCGGTGCAAAAAGATACAATGAACTAAAAAAATTTCTATAGCAGTACTATACTAATTTTGAAGATAAAAGATGCTTGTTTTTATGGGTTTTTTTTTTCAAAAAATAATTTCGTATGTAAAAGTTATGAAGTTTAAAGAAGGTAAGGCAACTTGATAAAAAGTAAACAAAAGTAGTTTTTACTTAAATATTCTTCAACTAATAACAGTCATTGATTAATGATATAATGGCTCAAAATCCTTCTTAGTCTTTTTAGGTTAAGAATCTTATGTAGTTTAACCTAACCCTCAAAATTATATCTTTAATCATTTATAAGTTTCTTTTTTATTTATAATAAACGATGTCATTGTAATATAATCAAGTTAGGTTATCATGTTATTGTTGTTTTTAAATTATTTATTAATGTTTTTTAGTCTTGTTCTTTATATAAAACATAATAAATACAAATACATTTTTAGGAATAAAAAAATGTGTTATTTCTATTTTTACAGACTAAATATAATTTTACAATTTAAAAAAAAAAAAAATCTTTCTTTAAACTTAAAACTCATTATTTTATCAATTATAGAATAAAAAGGTCTATTTTTAAATTTTTTTAGTTGGAAAATCCATGTAACCTTCCTCCAAATCTCAAATCTTAATTATGTATAATGTAAATCATTAATAATAAATTATAACTGATAATTAGTGTAATTTAGAAATTTATAAAACTTCGCTTGAAAAAATTAAATATAACAAAAAAAATAATAAATCTTTCAATTTGTAGAAATTATAAAATAGTAATATATAAATAATATTAAAGATTTATTAAAATGTATAAATATTTTATTTATATAAATGATTGAAATTTTTTATATAAACTTTATAAATATAAATGATTATAGCTAAAATGTTAAATAGATTAAATTAGTTAAAGAGTAAAATTGATTTTTTTAGTGTTATAAACCTTGAGAGACTTATAATGACAAATTAAAATCTGAAATTTTATAGGAAAAGGAGAGGGACTAAAGTTGCCAACCATCCAAACCCTACCTTCTTTTCCAATGCATTCCTTCCATTGTAACATCAGTGCCGGAACCGTCACCGGAACAGTGATCTCTACAGTATATGAACAGTAAAACAGGTACAAACCATATACATTTCAGTACATTTCATATTCATATCATTTATCATTATCATTTTGTGTTATCATAGAACAAATTTCAGGAACATTTGACAGAAACACAGTTCAGAACAATGGTTCTTGAGTCAGATAGTTATCTGACAACACAGAACCATCATGTGATTATTCGTTAGGATTTATTATGTATAAACGTATGTGAGGCCTTATAGAACAAAACACAGGAATATTGTTATGTGAATGCTAAAGTGATGGGTTATTCGTATAGATGACGATCTATACGAATATATCTGAAAGTTTAACGTTCTGAATGATATTCTATAATTAGAAAACAAGATTGAAAAGTATAGTTATCGTCGTGTTCGTACGAGTGACGATTCGAACGAACACGCGCGACGACCGTACGTTTCGATTTAAACAGTTAATTAATATTTTAAATTTAAAATAAATAGAAGATATTAGTTAATTTATTAGGAATCACAACCTTGAATAATTAAATGATTTCTATTCTTAAAATCGTGTCGTTTCGCCGCGAAAATTTCGTGAACCGGCTCTTTACGCGAAACCGATCGAGACCGAACGACCGGGTGTCTCTAAACAATTAATGAGGCATTAATTACCCAAACAACCACCATCAAACTCCATCTTTCTCCCTCATTTTGTTTTTTCTCTCT
The DNA here is from genome assembly GCA_009363875.1 of Mikania micrantha. Classification (NCBI taxonomy): domain Eukaryota; kingdom Viridiplantae; phylum Streptophyta; class Magnoliopsida; order Asterales; family Asteraceae; genus Mikania; species Mikania micrantha. The sequence continues at coordinate 56,552,790 of CM018691.1, read as the reverse complement.
CTCTCTAACAAGAAGAAGCTCCACCTTCTCTCTAGAAGTTTTCTTTCAAATCCTCACCATTTCAAGCATATTTGGTGTCAAAACGACCATCAAGCGACGTAGATCAAGGAAGTACAAGTTGTTTCGAGAGTTCATCCATCTATTTTGAGGTAAACTTCAATTTAAGTTTGGTTTGTGTGTGTTTAAGATCGATCCTAAAACCCTACATAAATTAAATCGGTATCCTCACTATTAAGGCACATAGATACACGTATAGATATGATTGGGATACATAGAAAACTGAATTGTAGCAGGTTGAAGATTGGGAAGAAGATGCTAACACAGGTTCGTGAACCCCATCAGTTGGCCGAATCTTTTTCAGGTGATTAGGGACCGGCCGAACCCTCTTTGAGAATGGCCGAACCAGGGGCGAACCCTGGGCACCGAACCCTGCAGTCTGACTCACGAACCTGTCCACCTGATCGAGTCTGCAACGAACCCTGCACTGGCATGGAGAGTTGCTGCAACGAACCTGTGATCACCATGCAGCCGAACCTATTAACCACGAACCTAGAATCTTTCGGCCAAACCCTCTTTGCAAGCCGAACTCTCTTCAGCCGAACCCTAAGTGTCACGAACCTGTCTTGGCCGAAACTCTGAGATTACAACGAACCTTAGCATGGCGAACCCTAGGAGCCGAACCCTAAGGGTTCGGTGGTGTATGGGCCGAACCTTATGTCTATGTTAACCGAACCTAAGGAGGTCTTCTAATAAGGTTTGCTGCCTTGGATGAGGTATTGAGCCAAATTGTTATAAAACCCTTAATTTCCTTGATGCATGGGAATATAGAAGCAACAAAACAAGGGTAAATGATCTAGGTAATGGTTAATCGACCATAAAAATCCTAAGTAGCATAAGAAGTTGATCACATAACGAACATGCATGGGTTATTAAATTTATGTGTGTGCATGGGAATTATAAGGATCATGCAAGTCATACAAACTTATGTTATGGTGAGCTAGAGTAATCATGAATGTTCATTATGTTATAATAATGTTTCTTAAATTGGTGAACACTTAAGAAAATGGTTAGAAGTCATGAGAATCAAAAACGAAAGTTGGATGATCAATTGGGAATCAAAGGTCTTCATTTGGGTTTAAATGGGTCCAACGGGACTTGATTAAGTCCATCATATGTTAAACGTTTAAATTAAATTTAAGTAATGATGTTTTAACTAAAATGAAGGTGTTATAAATTATAAAAGTTAATAATTTCTAAAGTCTTGTTTAAATTTGAAATATGAATTATAAATGGTATTGATTTCTTTTAAGTTTGCTTAGTTATAAAAGTTTGTTATAACATAATTGATTGGGAAATTGCAAAAATAGACAATATAGTTGTCTGGATTTTAAACAGAAAACAAAGGAAACTCTGCCGAAATTTCTAAAAATATAAAAGTATGTTATTATAACTAACTATGGGAATTGGGATCATTAAAGAGGGTAACTAAGTTAGATTAGATTCTAGATGCACTTAGTGCTAGGACACTTAGTTGCACACACGACAAGACCAGACCTTAGGCACGACGACTACTACGCGTACTTATTGTATTCGAATTCTATTAAAATAACTCAGGAACTGAAGAAACCTAACTACAAACAAGAGCGCGCATTTTGTGTAGATCATTTACATAGCAGTACAGGTGAGTTCATTGCCCCTTTTTCTAACATTTTGTTTTAAAACGCGGGGCTGAGAAGCATGCGTAAACTTTTTTCTTTAAATTGTTTACTTAAATGCTTTTGAATTGATATGTTTTACATATATAAATGTTATCCTAGACCATGTCTAGGAAGATTTTATGCAGGTTTTATTAACTGATTTACTTATAAATTAGGTGAATAATCGGGTTAAACCAAACATTTTGACAAAACAAGTGTGTAAATTCAAGGAATCAAACGAAACATTTTGACGAATCAAATGGGTGATTTCAAGGAATCAAACGAAACATTTTGACAAATCAAGTGGGTGAGTTCAATGAATCATACGAAACATTTTGACGAAACAAGTGTGGGATTTCAACAAGTCAAACGAAACAATCTTTGCAAAGACGATATTCAATGTTCTACAAATCAAGTGTTTGTTGAACAATGAATCAAGTGTACAATTGATCAATGAATCTAGTATTCTATGATCAACGAATCAAGTACATCTTGTAACAGAATCAGACGAATCAATAAATCATTTTCAAGGGAAAACCTGGGAAATATCAGAGATAACATACGCCAAAACAGACGAAACATAAATCCTACATTTCAAGAAGTCCTAGCTATACCGTTTGATTTGTAGGTCGTATGTTTGAGGATATTTACAGATTCCCTAACTACTAAGTACCTAGATTGACAGAATACTCTACTCGAGTTTGACCAAGGCCCCAATCATTTGGACTTAGATTTTATTAAATGTTTATTTATTTATTTAATTAAGCATTTATAACTGTTTATACAATTACTGTGGTTGATCATATTGTGTGATGAACTGATGAAGTCAACATAGATTTCAAATAATTGTAACTACAGGGACAACAAACAGGAGGACTCATGGGATTGTGTTAAGGGTAAAAATGCTTAATTATCATTAACAACAGTGTCATATACGTATTAGTATGTGGTGGGATGGCGTCTGGGCGGGCTTGTAGGCTCGACTCAGGGGTATGCCCTATATATAAGCATACCGATATGGATATTACATTGAAGTTAATGAGGTTAGGGTCTTTACCGAAAGGGATTTTTAAATCATTTTCAAATCATTTTCAAATACTAAACTATATGAACTCACCAACCATGTGTTGACTTGATCTTTTTGCATGACTTCTCAGGTGACGAACATGTTAATTAAGAAGTCATTTCTTTTGGACTAGGACTTCAGATAGAAGACTTAGTATTTTTGGACCTGCATACTTTTGAAGACATCATTATACAAATTGTTTTGTATATCTTGTGTAAATACAAGATATTCATTTTATGATGTTTACAATAGATTTACATTGTTAAATTATAAACGATACTGATGTAATTTAACTTTGTAATTCTATTATATTTAGCATTTCTCATTTATATCATGTGCAATGTAAACAATCTGATCACTTTCGATTATCACTCACGATATCACGCTTCGGGAACCTTCCGCCCGACGGGGACTGATATACGTCAAATTATACATATTATTCGACTCAAATTCCCCCGGTTTTAACGTTAACAACATGCAAATTCATTCGCAAATAGTCCTAATTATTGTTTTTGTGAATTTGTAGGATAAACGGCCTTGCTCGGAAGAAAATCAAGCTTTGTATGGAATTTCAGCATTTTCTGAGCAAATCCCCAGATGCGCACTGTCATGCCAAATCTTGCACTGGCAGTGCTGGCCTATGCACTACCGTGCACCTTCTTGCATGACCGTGCAACCAGGTAGTGCTAGGCCATGCATGGTAGTGCTGGCCTATGCACGACCGTGCACCTTCTTGCATGACCGTGCAACCAGGTAGTGCTAGGCCATGCATGGTAGTGCTGACCTATGCACGACCGTGCACCTTCTTGCATGACCGTGCAACGAGGTAGTGCTAGGCCAGGCATGGTAGTGCTGACCTATGCACGACCGTGCACCTTCTTGCATGACCGTGCAACCAGGTAGTGCTAGGCCATGCATGGTAGTGCTGACCTATGCACTACCGTGCATAAGCCAAGCACGACCGTGCAAGCTAGCCAGTGCCGGGCCAAAGCAAGGCAGTGCCAGGCCAATTGGAGGTAGTGCCGGCCATGACGACTTGCGCACGACCGTGCAACTTTTGGCACGACCGTGCCTGACACCTCGAGTCAATTTTCGAGACTTAGCTGAAAATGGCAACTGCGAAAACCGTCCCAGACCAAAAGTGAAGCACTGTAGCACCTTGCACGACCGTGCACCTATGGTGCACGACCGTGCCAAGTTCCAGAATTTCTATAAATTGAGCTTTTCACCTCATTTCAAAGGGTTGGACTTCCTGGAGCAAAAAGACCTTCTGTCCAGATTTCTTAAGGCTATCCAAAGGAGATTGTGAAGGTTTTGAAGATTCAAGGAGCATCCAACACCATCTTGTTTCCAATCCTTGCTTGCTAGTGGTTTGAATTTGTTACTTTAATCATGTTTCTTGATAATTCTAGCTACTTTGTTATTGTTCTTGTAAGCCTCATGGGCTAAACACTTCATTGTCTAGATTATGATGAAACTTTTGTTTATGTGATGTTAATTTTATGAATTGGTCAAATGGGTTTATGTCAAGATTCAAGATGAAGTTATGATTATATTCCAATGATGTTGTAAATTTGTGTAGGTTGATTAATGTTCAAGAATGATGAATGTTTAGTCATACTATGTTGGAAAACCATGATCAAACATTTGTTCATAATCTTATAACTTGTTTTTAAGATTATGCCATGAGATTAGGAATGATAATTGGTTTCTTGAATATTATGAAATTTGCATAAGTATACTTTCTTTCACTAGAGTTTGGAAAGACCATGGTGATATTATAATTTGTTGAATATGATTAACATGTAAGTTAGGAAATTATGGCCAAATGACCTCATTTGCATGATTATGTTCATAGATTGTAAGTTGGAAGAAATTGTGATTTTGTTGAATTTATGCAACTTAGGGTGATTAGTGTGTATAATTCATATTAGTTTTCCCTAAGTTGTAGAATTAAGATTCTTGACGGATGAATAATTCTTGGATAAATCTTGACATAGACCTTGACATTAGGCTTCATAGGATAATCCTAGGTGATTAGAATGTGTTATTCATTTTAATTTTCCAAAAGATTATATGATTAGATATCTTTGACCGGAATCTAGTCAACATTTGGTTTACCAATTCATAATAATCACATCACTAAACTAAGTGGATTCATGATCTAGGCAATTTTCTTATACTTTAGATTATCTTAAAAATCTATTTATTTAGTTATTATCTTAAAAATTCACAAACCCAACTTTTCATGTGTTTGCTAAACATTAACCGAGATCTAGTACCGAGAGCTACCGTGTCCACGGATTGATATCCGGTTCTTACCATAAGCTATATTGCTTACGATAGGTACACTTGCCTATTGTGTGTGATTTAGTTCTTAGTAAAAACCATTTTTTAAAACTAAAATCTGTGTGAAAAATCCATTTAATAAATATATAGTTTCACGCACATCAAGTTTTTGGCGCCGTTGCCGGGGACACGGTGATATCAAGAAAAATCAGAGTTGGTGATTTAGCTTAGTTTTTAGTATAAAAATATCATTTTTATTCTATTTTATTTTATTTCACTAGTTTGATTTTTTGACTCTTAGTTTTTATTATTTTTCAAAATTTTAAATTATTTTATTTTATTTTTATTTTATTTTATTTTTTTTATTTTTAACAGGTTTGATTCGGTAACTCGTTTATGCATTAAGTGTGTATGTCCTCAACCCCCGAGCCGGACATTGTCGAGCCTAGATCGGAACCGGAGCGGTATTTTCGGCAAAGGTTGCGGGAGCGGTCCCGCGTTGTAGCAAATACCATCGAAGGAGACGGAGAGACCGACAATATCTTTGGCACGGGAGACACGACCATGGCGGACCAAGATGATGACCGGACGATTTCTGACTTCGCGAAACCATCTCTTGGAGGTTTGGAGCCGAGCATTACCCGACCGACTGTTGAAGCTAACAATTTCGAGATCAAGTCTAGTATAATCCAAATGGTTCAAAACACTGTTCAGTTTGACGGGAAGGATCACGAGGATCCTAATCTCCATATCGCGGGATTTCTCGAGATTTGCGCCACTTTCAAGATCAATGGCGCGTCTGATGATGCCATTCGGCTTCGGTTATTCCCGTTCACTCTACGTGACCGAGCCAAGGCATGGCTGATTTCCCTTCCCTCGGGCTGTATTACCACTTGGAATCAGATGTCTGAAAAGTTCTTTGAGAAATATTTTCCTCCCGAGAAAACTGCGAAGCTGAGAGCTCGGATTCTTTCGTTCCAGCAGGATGATGGTGAAACTTTCTATGAGGCATGGGAGCGATTCAAGGATCTGATGAGAAAGGTTCCACATCACGGTTTAGAGTTATGGAGGCAGTGCGAGACATTCTACAATGGTCTCGACGTGAGCGGACGACAGTGGCTCGACAGTTATGCGGGTGGAGATTTTGGAGCGAAGCGACCGCGAGAGGCGTTTGAATTGCTCGAGAAAGCAGCTAGGAAGAGTTATTCTCAGCAGGCCCCGAGAGCCAAGGCACCCAAGCAGGGTGTCCATCAGATTGATTCCTATTCTGCTTTGACTGCACAGTTGGAGGCCCTCTCCCACAAAATCGAGCAGATGTCTGTAAACAAAGTCCAATCTTGTTGTGAGGTATGTGGGGGAGCACATCATAGTGGGGATTGTTCGATTAGGGATAGATCCGTTCACGAGCAGGTTAACTACATGGGCAACCAAAATCAGTCTCAAAATAATCCCTACAGTAACACTTATAATCCGGGGTGGAGGAATCACCCAAATTTCAGTTGGAAGTCTGGTACCACAAACCAGCAGCCACCCGGATTCAATCCACGTCCCCCATTCCAAAACCAGTCTCACGGTCAGTCCTCACAGATTCGTCCTCCACAGAACCAGTTCCAAAATCAAGGTTCTAGCAGTGGGTCACAACCCGCTCCTGAAAAGCGATCCAATTTGGAGGACATGGTTGCACGGTTGCTAGCTAACTCCGAGAGCCAAAGCCAGTTGGCTCAAAAACAGAATCAGTATATGGAAGACCGCTTCCATAAGCATGAGATGGAGTTGAGGAACCAAAAGGCATCGATGCAAGCCATAGAGAATCAGGTAGGACAGATTGCTAAGTTGCTTTCCGAAAGGCAACAAGGTGGCCTCCCGAGTAACACTGAGCCGAATCCTAATGCTCATGTTAAGGCCATCACATTGAGGAGTGGTAAATCCACCACTGCACCTCCTCCACCGGCTTCCCCTTCTTCTTCTCTTCCGCCAGTGATCGAGGAGGTTGCGACTGAGATTCCTGCTGAGGTGCATTCCAGGCCAGGCCCAGCAAGTACAGCACAAGCAAAGGAACCAGTCAAGGACTACACTCCTCCTGTTCCATACCCCAGCAGGTTGAAGAAGCAGAAATTTGAGGAACATTATGGTAAATTTCTGGAATTGTTCAAGCAGTTGCACATCAATCTGCCATTTGTTGAGGCACTTGCTCAGATGCCTAAGTATGCCAAGTTTTTGAAGGACATCCTCACCAACAAGAAGAAGTTGGAGGAGTTATCTCATGTTACATTGAGTGAGGAGTGTTCTGCGATCCTTCAAAACAAACTTCCTCAGAAGATGAATGATCCTGGGAGTTTCACTATCCCATGCTTGATTGGAAGTTTATCAGTCAGTGATGCATTGGCTGACTTGGGGGCTAGCATCAATCTAATGCCCTATGCTGTGTTTGAGAAACTTGGTGTTGAGGAACTTAAGCCAACCCGAATGAGCATCCAGCTTGCCGATCGGTCAGTCAAATATCCGAGAGGTATAGTTGAGAATTTGTTGGTTAAGATTGATCGATTTGTATTTCCTGTGGACTTTGTGATCCTTGATATGGATGAAGACAAGAATGTACCTCTCATTCTTGGTCGTCCATTCCTAGCCACTGCTAGAGCCCTCATTGATGTTTTCTCGGGCAAACTGACACTTAGAGTTTATGATGAGGAGGTGACCTTTGATATCGAAAGGTCAATGAGGCATCCACAGAGTCAGGACGATTCACTCTACTTCATTGATGTTGTTGATTCATGTATGAGTGATCCATCACAGGATGGGTGTGTTGTGGAGGTGTGTGGCACCCAGTTGTTAGGAGGGGAGGATGTAAACCCAGTATCTGAGGGTCGATTTGATGAAGAGATGGTGGCATTGCTGAGCCATGATCCTTCCCCTCAGGATGAAGTGTTTGAAGTCATGGATCGCAAGGCTGAGCCTAAAGCATTACCTTCTCGTTGGTCTGGCCCGTACACAGTTCGTCAAGTCTTCCCGTATGGAACTATGGAGATTGAGCATGAGGATGGCAAAATTTTCAAAGTCAATGGCCATCGGTTGAAGAAATACTTGTCCGGACCCGTCGAGCCGGCATTGGAGGTCGTAGTACTCCACCCCAAGGACAATTGAATTCGGGGACTCGAGTCTAGCTGAGGACTCAGTAAACTTAGCCATCCTGAGAGGTTCTCGGTCAAAAAAAAAAAAAAAAAAAAAAAAAATCTTCAGGTTCGCACGACCGTGCGGCCTGTACGCACGACCGTGCATCGTGTCAGATTTCTCAATAATTACTCCACTTGCACCCACTTCCCTAATAATTCGGTTCTACGTATTAACTCTGTTTATCATAGATTTTATTTTTCATTTGGGTTGTAAACAATATTTTTGGTTGGCTCTTTTATGGATTGATGGATCTTGGTGCTTTGGTTTTGGTCCCTTGGTTGTTGTGAGTTGTTACTTTCAGCTTTGTTTTGTAGATGATTTTCAGTGCAGGTACACGGAATGCCCTTACAGTTGCAAGGATCATGCAGATATTACACACCGGTCTCTCCAAAGACCCGTAGGGAAGTCTTATTCCTTTTCACGCTCGTGCGAGATCACTCTTATTTTTCGCATGTTTTTGTTGCACAATAGGGACATTGTGCAATTCAAGTGTGGGGAGGGGTATATTTTCGGGGTATACGTTTATTGTTGATATAACTTTGTTTGTCCAAGAGTAATAAGCATTTTTGCAAAGAACCTTTCATTGTTTTGGTGCAATTAATTTGTTTTGTAATCAACAAGGTAAGCAAACAAGTTTTTGATAATTGAAACGAGGCTTGTTTTGATAAAGGATATCTTAATTTGGAATTTTTAACAAGTGAAATAAATTTTTTTGTTATCATCAATTGTGATTAGACAAAAGGAGGAATTACAAGTTATATCCTATATTTTTACCCATTCCTTCCATTTTTTGTGAGCATTTGAAACCTTGAACATTCGTAGTTATTGAATATTTTATGGATTGAGTGTGCCGGATGTTTCATACAAATTAATATTTGTTTAAAACATACATCTCCAAAGTCATAAGCTTGAACAAAGTTATATTTAATCAAGGCATTAGAACAAACCCTCATCACCACTTTCTCCATCAACCCACCTCTTTTATTGAAATCCAAGTTCAAAGTTGGCAAGAAGTTCTATTTCCCTTTAGTAATTCTTGTGAAACAAATAATTAAGCAACACAATGTTTGCTTGTTGTTAAAAAAAAAAAAAAAAAAAAAAAAAAAAAAAAAAAAAAAAAAAGCTCTCATTTAAGCCAAAAAGGCTATGTAGTATACATTTTGTTTGCAAATTCTTAGCCAACGAAGTTCCCCTCATCTCAATCCTTCTATCCCCAACCATCCTCCATCCAAACACAACCCAATAAAGGCCTTCTGATTAAATTGTACTTTGTTTTTGCTATTTGATTTAGAGTTGATTTTTATTACAAATATCATATTTGTTGATCCATTGTCTTGGCAATTGAGTGTTCTATACATACACATTACATGTATGAATCCGAAATAAACCGAGTATGTGTGAACATTGTGAGAAATATAGGGTGTAACATGTTAGTGAATCCTCTTGTTTATAAATTCTTGTTGATAATTTTGATTTTATTTTCTTGCTTAAAATTTCAAATTTGGTAAACCTTTGAAAAACAATCTAAGCTTTTGATTATTTGACTCAACGTTGCTTACAAGTTGATTTTTGCAAATTGGTTCCACCATTAAGATTCATTGTTTGCTTGAGGACAAGCAAAGTTCAAGTGTGGGGATGTTTGATATACGTCAAATTATACATATTATTCGACTCAAATTCCCCCGGTTTTAACGTTAACAACATGCAAATTCATTCGCAAATAGTCCTAATTATTGTTTTTGTGAATTTGTAGGATAAACGGCCTTGCTCGGAAGAAAATCAAGCTTTGTATGGAATTTCAGCATTTTCTGAGCAAATCCCCAGATGCGCACTGTCATGCCAAATCTTGCACTGGCAGTGCTGGCCTATGCACTACCGTGCACCTTCTTGCATGACCGTGCAACCAGGTAGTGCTAGGCCATGCATGGTAGTGCTGGCCTATGCACGACCGTGCACCTTCTTGCATGACCGTGCAACCAGGTAGTGCTAGGCCATGCATGGTAGTGCTGACCTATGCACGACCGTGCACCTTCTTGCATGACCGTGCAACGAGGTAGTGCTAGGCCAGGCATGGTAGTGCTGACCTATGCACGACCGTGCACCTTCTTGCATGACCGTGCAACCAGGTAGTGCTAGGCCATGCATGGTAGTGCTGACCTATGCACTACCGTGCATAAGCCAAGCACGACCGTGCAAGCTAGCCAGTGCCGGGCCAAAGCAAGGCAGTGCCGGGCCAATTGGAGGTAGTGCCGGCCATGACGACTTGCGCACGACCGTGCAACTTTTGGCACGACCGTGCCTGACACCTCGAGTCAATTTTCGAGACTTAGCTGAAAATGGCAACTGCGAAAACCGTCCCAGACCAAAAGTGAAGCACTGTAGCACCTTGCACGACCGTGCACCTATGGTGCACGACCGTGCCAAGTTCCAGAATTTCTATAAATTGAGCTTTTCACCTCATTTCAAAGGGTTGGACTTCCTGGAGCAAAAAGACCTTCTGTCCAGATTTCTTAAGGCTATCCAAAGGAGATTGTGAAGGTTTTGAAGATTCAAGGAGCATCCAACACCATCTTGTTTCCAATCCTTGCTTGCTAGTGGTTTGAATTTGTTACTTTAATCATGTTTCTTGATAATTCTAGCTACTTTGTTATTGTTCTTGTAAGCCTCATGGGCTAAACACTTCATTGTCTAGATTATGATGAAACTTTTGTTTATGTGATGTTAATTTTATGAATTGGTCAAATGGGTTTATGTCAAGATTCAAGATGAAGTTATGATTATATTCCAATGATGTTGTAAATTTGTGTAGGTTGATTAATGTTCAAGAATGATGAATGTTTAGTCATACTATGTTGGAAAACCATGATCAAACATTTGTTCATAATCTTATAACTTGTTTTTAAGATTATGCCATGAGATTAGGAATGATAATTGGTTTCTTGAATATTATGAAATTTGCATAAGTATACTTTCTTTCACTAGAGTTTGGAAAGACCATGGTGATATTATAATTTGTTGAATATGATTAACATGTAAGTTAGGAAATTATGGCCAAATGACCTCATTTGCATGATTATGTTCATAGATTGTAAGTTGGAAGAAATTGTGATTTTGTTGAATTTATGCAACTTAGGGTGATTAGTGTGTATAATTCATATTAGTTTTCCCTAAGTTGTAGAATTAAGATTCTTGACGGATGAATAATTCTTGGATAAATCTTGACATAGACCTTGACATTAGGCTTCATAGGATAATCCTAGGTGATTAGAATGTGTTATTCATTTTAATTTTCCAAAAGATTATATGATTAGATATCTTTGACCGGAATCTAGTCAACATTTGGTTTACCAATTCATAATAATCACATCACTAAACTAAGTGGATTCATGATCTAGGCAATTTTCTTATACTTTAGATTATCTTAAAAATCTATTTATTTAGTTATTATCTTAAAAATTCACAAACCCAACTTTTCATGTGTTTGCTAAACATTAACCGAGATCTAGTACCGAGAGCTACCGTGTCCACGGATTGATATCCGGTTCTTACCATAAGCTATATTGCTTACGATAGGTACACTTGCCTATTGTGTGTGATTTAGTTCTTAGTAAAAACCATTTTTTAAAACTAAAATCTGTGTGAAAAATCCATTTAATAAATATATAGTTTCACGCACATCAGGGACTTCGATCCAACCCCGCCGGCTCGGGGTGTGACATCCATGGATACCCATTATCCATCCTTGACCCAAAATCGACCCATCGATCTGTTCTAGCCACATATCAGGATAAAATTTAACAAGTTTGAATATTTATCATCTAGGAACATCATGGAATCGATAACATCAACCAATTTCATCGTTTAAAAGTCAAAATGCATACGAAATCGTTGCCTAACAACTCGTATTCGATCGGTTATGCAAAATCTATATAAACACACATAAAAACTGAATTCAATTGAACCATATGTGCGTCTGAGAGCGGTTAATCGCTATGTGCAATCGAAACTAACCCTCAAACCCCCTGATCTCGAAATCAAACTCCCAAGGTTCGGTTTTTTCTTCATCTCGGCTCCTACTCGAAAACCTATCAAATCTCAACAAAGGTTAGTCTTTTACACACCATTTGATTCGTTTTTCAAGCCTTAACAAAAGCCCCATGTTTAATTTTGTTATCCGGTTTGAAATCGAGCGAATTCGATTGAGGAAGGATCTAGGGTTTCCGGTTAAACTGAATGGGGGGAGAACCTTTGAAGGTTATGTTACAAACAACTCGGAAGGAAAACCATCGAAGACTTCGGTCTAGATCAGACGGTTGTGGCTCGGGTGTTTCATACGGGAGTTCGCGGGTTCGATCCAGGTTCCAGCCGGGTTGAACCATTTTTTTATTTTATTTAATAACTTTTTATTTAATAGTTAGTTTTAAATTCTGATTTCACCAAAAATTTTTATAAAACTAAAACTGTCATTTTAAATCAAAAAAAACTCAAAAATAAAAATAAAAAAAAATAAAATAAGTAAATATATATATATATATATATATCAAAAATAACAAAGAAAAAGAGATATTGCTATTATTATCATTATTTCTATTATTAATAACATTATGATTGTTGTATCTATTATTATTATTATTATTATTATTATTATTACTATTTATTACAATTACCATTATTACTATTACTAATATTATTTATTACTATTAATATTATTATCATATCATCAATTATTACTACCATTATTAACGATGTTAATATTACGATTATTACTATCACTTTATTTAATATTATTAATTGCATTGATGTTGTTATTATTATTGTTATCATTATTATTATTACTAATATTATTATTATTATTATTAATACAAGTATTATTATTATTATTATTATCATTATTCTTATCACTATTATCATTATTAATATGGTTATTATTATTGATAATAATGATAGTATTGATAATAGTATTATTATTATGAATTTTTTTTAACATTAATAAATGTTTTAAACTTAAAACAACGACACGACTTTTAAACAATTCTTATGAAATCATACTTATGAATTTGGTTATAAACATATGTAACACAAATGTATTATGGAAATTCCATGCAACGTCAAATTTATCTTAGTTATGTGGGATTGAATTATAGGTTAAACTAGATCGTGTTGGACATTGCTTAAACTACATTTGACTTCAAATACTCTACAAAGACTAGTCAGCAAACAAGGAGAGTCTTCATAGCCCCTCTTTTTACTTGTTTTAAAGTTTTAGGGGTGAAACATGTGAACTTATGAACTTTGCTTTAAACTTTATTTCATGTGAACTTAGCTTTATGACTTAAACTGTAATTAACTTAGCTAGAGCTTGCATTGATCATAACTTTAGTAAACTATGATAGATCTATTGGATTGATCATCCCACCCAGGCTGGGTTTACCTTTGTGGTAAATTAGTGGTGATATGTTACTACTTCGGCATTGTTAGGAATGCTAGCTTGGTCACAACTTAACTTTTGATCTGCGTATGGTTTACTTACATGTTTTATTTCATATTAGCTTATTATCACATGTGACAACTTATATCTTTCAAACTATTTTTGGTGTGTGTGATTAAAACCTGTGAAGCTCACTAATTTCTAGGTGACATTTGTTTTAAACATGTTTTAGGTGGAAACGCTACTTAAGAGTGTTAAGAGCTTGTATTTTAGAATATTAGTTTCTTATTATGTTTAGACTTTAAATTTAGGAAATTTCCATTTATAATGTAATAGATTATGGATGTCGAGCTTTATTGGAATGTTAAGTTGAATTTTTTTAATGAAATTGTTTGGATTAGTTATACTATGAACCTTGTGCTTTTGAACAATTTACACTTCATGAATGCTCCGATGATTCTGCCATTGGTCAGGGTGTTACAGATTGGTATCAGAGCCAGGTTATAGAGAATTAGGTTATTAAGAATGAATGACCTAGACTATAACCATAGAATGACTTAGTTGAACTCTATAGTTGCCATGCTAGGCCATGAACTCTAAATTGAACTCTATAGTTGCCATGATTAGGCCATGAACTCTAAGTTGGAACTACATAGTTGCCATGATAGGTCAAACTTGATTATGTGAATACTTTGTGCTACTTGACTTGTTAATTGATAGTTCAATCCTTTGAACCTAGTTTAGGATACCTAATATGCACACACTAGACTTAGGGTTCTAAACTTCTTGACCCCTTTCTTACGTCTTGCAGCAATTGGTTTTACATGCAAAGGGTCTTGTACCCATGACTCAAAATTTCCTTGCCAAGCTACATGAAAGAGATTTCCGGAAGTCCACAGAAAATTGATTGCTAATTGGCTGAACTGATAAGCAAAAATATTATGATAAAGACGTTGTCTGATTAACTCTTTGAATCTCGTCAATAGTCTTTAGGTTCACATTGGTGAGTAAGAAACACATACAATCTGGAAGGGGGAATACCTGTACTTTAGGGAGTTCTGTCTAGGAGAGCATTTCGTATAAATCCAAAATCTACCGATAGACCTGTTCTACTTTCCTGGGAACCCTTGGAGTGAGTATGAACCTATAGGCTAAAATATGTCTTTTTGAAAGTTAAATTGGACCTAACACTTTGATATGTCAAAAGTATTCCTTTGGGAATACAATCCAAGTATTACTTTGTGATTTAACTTTCATTTGAACTATAAGTTCCAAATTTTGAACTCTTTGAGTTATATAAATTCTGATCCTTTTATCTTGAACTCTTGTAGAATCATGCCTCCTCATCGCAACATTGCCAACAACGCAAACAATGCGAACGTCAACAATACAGGCAACACGAATGCTAACGATGCCAATAACAATAGCAATGATACCACCAATACCGACAATGCCAACAACACAAACACCACAAATGCCAATAGCACCAACACCACCAATGCCGATAACATCAACACCAACACCACCAATGCTAATAACACCACCAACACCAATATTCCCAATATACAAGAATTGGCTACCATCATCTCTCAGCAAATAGCCATAGTCCTACCTGGCCTTGTGACTCAGCTCAATCAAGCCAATGGGGTTCAAAACAAAAATAGGAATGGTGAGGGTGCAAACCAAACTTGCACCTTCAAGCATTTCAACTCTTGCCACCTGCCAAGTTTCTTGGATCGGAAGGAGCCACTGGACTGTTTCAGTGGTTTGAAAGCATGGAAAGTACCTTCCTCCATTCTAACTGCCCCGAGAACCTTAAAGTTCGTTATGCCACTAGTGTCTTTTAGAAAAGGGCACTCACTTGGTGGAATACCGAAAAACGAACTAGGGGTGCAGAAACTGCTATGTCCTTAACTTGGGATGAGGTCAAACAGTTGATGACAGACGAGTTTTGTCCACGCAACGAAATGAAGAAACTCGATTCAGAATTTCGGGATCTTAAACAGGAGACTGGAAGAACCTGGTTTACACAAACCGTTTTCACGAACTTAGTCTGTTGGTGCCACATATGGTCACTTCACTTCCTTCAGCTATCAAGAAGTACATGTCACACCCCCAAATTGCCACTCGTGGTGTCAGTCCACGTGGGTGTGACGTGGCCAGAATCACAGCTCATGGTCATATAGAACAACTCTATATGCATTTCAAATACACAGTTTTATAAATAAAGTTGAAATAGTTTGCAGCGGAATGTTAAAAAGTATTGCAGCGGAAAATAAAAGTTTAACACATAAGCAGCGGAAATCAAAATGTCAACACTACACTGTTTAATACATAACAAAAGTCAAATTGTTTTCAAATGACACAAAAACGGAATGCATGAGGATCCTAATGCTCGTTCCCTTAATTGTGCATTCCTGGATGTCCCTCATCCTGTCAGTTACCTGAGAATACAAGTTTAAAAAGTGTCAACACAATGGTTGGTGAGTTCACAGGTTTTGATATGTACATAATAATAAGAAAACGTGTGTCATGCTGTTTATCATATGTTAGTACCAAGCCCGAGGCTCCAAGTGTCAGTGCGTCACTACCGAACTAGACTTGTTTGTCCTTGCCTCCACTATGTATCGTGCACACAGCAAGTTAGGTCAAAATTTCACGGGTAATGACACTCAGTCAACATTGTGCCCCGTGGGCTTAGTCACACCCAAACGGATCCATTCAAATCTAGCACGTTGTTCGTACATTAACGGTAAGACTTTGTGAGGGCTTGCTACGAGTTCAACACTTAATGTTTGTCCAATAAACCAGCATAAACAAAAATGTTTGTCATAGTATAAATGTTTGACTCGATGTAACTAGTATTCTCCCCCTATCTAAAAGCGTTTGAAAAGAGTAAAGAGGGGCCGTAAACTCACCTTAGTGAAGAGAGTGATAAACAAGCGTAAGCTCCTGCGTCGAAAGGCGTGTCGGTCGCCGGCGACCTATATCGTATACCATACGTGAGTTCGTGTAACGACTGTGTTCGTGTTCGTGTTAGTGCTCGTGTTTGTGCTCAATAACCCTCGGTTATTCATGTTTGTCCGTGTCGGTCCACAATGACTGTGTTAGCTCATGTTGGTCCTCATCGACTGTGCTTGACCAGAGTTGACCGTGTCAAGTTAACGACCCGTTGGTGAACCGTGGATTGGTTGTGAATCGTGTAGCAATCGTGTAAGTGCTCGTTGTGTGCAAAACGCGCAAGTCGCGTCTATAGACAACTTACTATTTATAGTAAGTTTCCACTTATGGAAAGTTTCACAAAGCATATAGATTTTTGAGTTCTAGCATGCTCGTTAGTCCTACGTGATCATGTTAACACATAGCACATTATCATACGAAATCACATAAGTCATTTTCATCATGTTAGCACACAAAAGTTTCCTAAAATGGAAAGTTTCCATTTATAGCATACGTGATATTGGAAACCGTCTAACTTAGCATTTATTCATTATTCTAAGACATAATAAACCATTTAGCATGCTCAAGTCATGCCAAATATTCATAAGTCAAGATTTCTAAAATTAAAGTTGCTATAAATAGTAACTTTGTGGTTTTGCATGAAAATGACCATTCTAACATTTCTAAACCATTTTTATATCACAAGTCATCAAGATAATCCATCTAATACCATCTAAACATACCACATAGCCAAAATCACCATTTAATATTCTTTGGTCCATAAAAGTTACTATATTTAGTAACTATGTCCAAATAACCAAAATCAACATCAAGACTACCTTCTAAAGTTCCTAAGCATCATAATATCATTCAAATAACAAGTTTATAAACATGCATGTTCATCATTTTCACCAAATCATTATTTTGTAAATAAAAAGTTTCTATTAATAGAAAGAATCATCAATGACTAGATTTTCACCATTTTAAACATAACTATTCATGTATATCA
Source organism: Mikania micrantha (assembly GCA_009363875.1). Lineage (NCBI taxonomy): Eukaryota > Viridiplantae > Streptophyta > Magnoliopsida > Asterales > Asteraceae > Mikania > Mikania micrantha. The sequence continues at coordinate 56,535,190 of CM018691.1, read as the reverse complement.
TCATCAATAACATTTATAATCACCAATATTTCATCTAACAACCTTAGATGGTGCATGCATGTAGGTTTCTTACTCATTTATGACCAAATCAAATGATACACATACACACACCTTCATAGATCATCGTGGATCATCATATAACATTATCTAATCATCATAGATCATCATTAATCACACTAAAATCATCAAACCCAGAAATGAATCTCATGCATGTGCATCAAAGGTGCTTGCATGTGGGTTTTAACACATGCATGTATGCGTAGAAGTGAGAAATGGACATTTTAGCTATGGGGGGGATGTAAATACTACCTTCTAATGCTTCTTGATTGCTAGAATGGCGCTTGAGCAGCTTCTAAGGCTCCTGGATTGTTGGATTCGACAAATGCAAGAAGGGAGGGATGATGCTCAAGCTTGGAGGGCCTTCTCCTTTGAGTTCTCTAAGCTTCCCAAGCTTCAAATGGGGTCTCTAATGGCTTCCAAAGCTGTTGCAGGTGTCTAGAGGAAGAAGGAAGTCGAGTGATTGAGTGTGAAGCCGGAGAAATGATGTTAAAGGATAGCCTAGGCATGATTGTCTTGGTTTAATAAAGATTTTGTCGACTGGACGGCGTCGCGTACCGCGATGGAGCTCCCAGATCCTCTCCGCGTACCGCGGCGGATTTCGGGAGTCAAACCCTCGCGCCGCATGTCGCGCACCGCTACAGTGCCTCTTTTTGGGCCTTCATGTACCGCGATGGGCCCCTGAAGAGCCCAATAAGCCTAGTTTAATGGGTTTGATCCGTTCGTCATCGTTTTAACGTTCACGAACTACCGTTTGGCCTCGTTTGAACTTCCAAGTTCAATGTGTGAGTGTTTCGTGAGGTTTCGAGTGTTGTGTTACACAATGTGCTAAACGTTCACCAACGTTCGTGTGTTTTGACTCGTGTGTGTTGTTTCTCGATAATTCCTTGAATTATCTTGTTGTGTGTCAGTGTCTGTACTTTCGTGCCACGTGTCACACTAAATTAAACTAATTCTAGTGCCATGTATACAAAAATCATTTAAATAAACATTTAAATAAAATCAAAGCTGACCTGGAAATTACGGGTGTCACATCCTCCCCTTGTTAGAAAGAATTTCGTCCCGAAATTCAACTTGCGTTGCCAGTGTCTGTCAGTTCCGCGAACAGGTGTGGGTATTTCTGTTTCATCTGGTCTTAACGTTCCCACGTGAATTCCGGTCCTCGTCGTGAATTCCGGTCCTCGTCGCGAATTCCATCGCACTTTCACGATCGGTATCTTACTGAGTTTGAGCTTCTTGGTTTCCCGGTCCATAATCTCCACTGGTTCCTCAATGAAGTTCAATTGTTCGTCGATCTGTATCTCCTCAAGAGGTATAACAAGCGTTTCATCGGATAAACACTTTTTGAGGTTTGAGATGTGAAATACGTTGTGCACGCTGCTCAGCTCGTCTGGCAGGTTCAGCTCGTAGGCCACCGGGCCTATGCATTTCGTGATCTCGAAAGGTCCAATGCAACGAGGGTTCAACTTTCCTCGTTTGCCAAACCGAATGACTCCTTTCCAGGGCCAGACCTTGAGTAACAGTCTGTCTCCCACTTGGAATTCTAGCGGTTTGCGTCGTCTGTCAGCATAGCTTTTCTGTCTGTCCCGAGCTGCTGCCATTCGTTTGCGTATTTGCACGATCTTCTCAGTCGTTTCGTGCACAAGCTCTGGTCCGGTCAGTTGGCTGTCTCCAACTTTCGCCCAGCAGATGGGTGATCGGCACTTACGTCCGTAAAGTGCCTCGAATGGTGCAACTTGTATGCTCGTGTGGTAGCTGTTATTGTACGAGAACTCAACTAACGGTAGGTGAGTCTCCCAGCTACTGCCAAAGTCAATGGCACATGCTCGGAGCATGTCTTCCAGTGTTTGTATAGTCCGTTCACTCTGCCCATCTATCTGCGGGTGGTAAGCGGTGCTCATATCCAATCTCGTGCCCAAAGCCTTATGCAAAGACTTCCAGAAATGCGACGTAAAGTGACTGTCGCGATCAAATATAATTGAGATTGGTACTCCATGTCGAGTAACCACTTCCTTCAGATAGATTCGAGTGAGCTTGTCCAGCTTGTCGGTTTCCTTGATGGGTAGAAAATGTGCAGACTTCGTCAATCGGTCTACGATAACCCAGATGGTATTGCAACCACTTGCCGTCTTAGGTAGTTTGGTTATGAAGTCCATGGAAATTTGCTCCCATTTCCACATTGGTATTTCAGGCTGTTGGAGTAGACCTGATGACTTTTGGTACTCAACCTTGACCTTTGAGCAAGTCAAGCACTTACCAACGTAAGTTGCAATTTCGGCTTTCATGTTTGGCCACCAGTAAGTTGTTTTCAGGTCATGGTACATCTTGTCAGAGCCCGGATGTATAGAGTACCAGCTCTTGTGAGCTTCGTCCATCACCACATTCCTCAGTCCTCCGTGGTGTGGAATCCAGATCCGATCCATGTAGTAGTACGCTCCGTCGGCCTTCACCTCCATGTGCTTGTCCATGCCACGCAAGGATTCCTGTGAGAGGTTTTCGACCTTCATAGCTTCCTGTTGAGCGTTTCGGATCTGTTGCGGTAACTCAGAGTGAATTTTAAGTTGTAGAGCACGGACGCGTTTGGTTGTTTCTTTCCGGCTCAACGCGTCGGCCACTACGTTTGCCTTACCGGGATGATATTTGATAGCGCAATCATAATCGCCTATGAGTTCAACCCACCTTCGTTGTCTCATGTTCAACTCTTTTTGGTCGAAGATGTGTTGTAAGCTTTTATGATCGGTAAAGATAGTGCATTTTGTGCCGTATAAGTAGTGTCGCCAGATCTTCAAGGCAAACACTACGGCTCCCAACTCAAGATCGTGAGTCGTGTAGTTTTTCTCATGCACCTTCAGTTGTCGTGAAGCATATGCTATCACTTTCTCGCGTTGCATCAGTACGCAACCGAGTCCTTGTTTCGAGGCGTCGCAATACACCACGAAATCATCGCAACCTTTCGGCAAGGATAGGATTGGTGCAGTACATAGTTTATGCTTCAACAAGTTGAAAGCAGCTTCTTGTTTCTCTCCCCAATCGAACTTCTTGTCTTTGTGTGTTAGGGATGTCAGTGATTGAGCAATCTTTGAGAATCCTTCAATGAATCGTCTGTAATACCCGGCCAGTCCTAGGAATTGTCGCACCTCGGTTGGGGTCTTGGGTGCTTCCCAGTTCTTAATGGCTTCAATCTTGGCTGGGTCTACATGTATCCCTTGGTCGCTAACCACATGTCCAAGAAATTGGACTTCGCGAATCCAAAAGTCACATTTTGAAAACTTCGCGTACAGTTGCTCGTTCTTCATTAATTCCAAGACTAACCTCAGATGTTCAGCATGTTCTTCCCGATTCCTTGAGTAAATCAGGATATCATCAATGAACACTATGATGAATTTATCAAGATAAGGCTTGCACACTCTATTCATGAGGTCCATGAATACAGCTGGTGCGTTGGTCAGTCCAAAGGGCATAACCAGAAATTCGTAGTGTCCGTATCCGGTTCTAAAGGCAGTCTTAGGAATGTCATCTTCCTGTATCCTTAGTTGATGGTAACCTGATCTTAAATCGATCTTTGAATAGTAGCTCGACCCTTGCAACTGGTCAAACAAATCGTCTATTCGCGGTAACGGGTATCGATTCTTGATCGTCACCTTGTTCAGTTCTCTATAATCGATACACATACGGAATGATCCGTCTTTCTTCTTCATGAATAGGACCGGTGCTCCCCAAGGTGAGAAGCTCGGTCTGATGAATCCCTTGTCTAACAGCTCCTGCAACTGGTTAGACAGTTCATGCATCTCGGTCGGTGCTAGTCGGTAAGGTGCTTTAGCGATCGGTGCTGCTCCGGGAGTGAGGTCTATCTGGAACTCGACTTGTCGTTTCGGGGGTAGTCCAGGTAGATCCTCGGGAAACACTTCGGGAAAATCGCGGCCTACAGCGATGTCCTCAATCTTCCTTTCTTTCTTCGGTTGCACAGTGATAAGAGCTAGTATTGCAGTGTATCCCTTCTGAATGTACTTGTTTGCCTTCATGCAAGACATAATATTCAGTGGTACTCCTCGTCGTTCTCCCTGCATCGAGATATGTTCTCCGTCCTGCAACGTCACTCGTACGATCTTCTCGTTGCGTACGATTTCTGCCTGGTTTGTGGATAACCAGTCCATTCCAACGACCACATCAAAGCTCCCGAGAGTCACCGGCATCAAGTCGATTTCGAGTTCGTGATCCGCCAAAACCATGACGCATCCTTGAAAGATGTGTTGTGTTTCAATCAGTTTGTCGTCGGCTAGCTCTACGGTATACTTATAATCTAGTGGCGTTGGGGAAATATCTAGCAATTCATTAAACTCACTAGATATAAAACTCCTATCGGCACCGGTATCATATAATATGCTAGCATAGACATTATTTAAAAGAAACGTACCGGTTACGATGTTCGGGTCATCTTTGGCTTCTCCCGAGCCTATCACAAATGCTCGGCCTTTCGCCGCTCCACTGCCGGCCTTTTTCAACTAAGGGCAGTCCCTCTTCATATAACCCGGTTTTCCACATTCATAACACCCTCTGAGGGTGTTCTGGTTGTTGTTGTTCTGGTTGTGGTTGTGGTTGGGGTTGTTGTTGTTGTTGTTGTTGCTAGGAAACTTGGATCTGCAGTCTTTGGCCATGTGGCCATGTCTTCCGCACCGCAGGAAACGGTACCGCTCGCATTGCCCGGAGTGGTGGTATGAACATCGGTTGCACAAGGGGTATTTCCCTTGATATACGCCCTTCCCCTTGTCATCAGGTTGGGTGGCAGTAAAGGCTCTTGCAGGTGCAGATCTCTGCTGCTGTTGATGAGACGGATGAGGTTGATGATGACTGGGCTCCCACTTCCGTTTCTGGCTCTCCTGAGGCTTCAGATGTTCGCCTCGCTTGGGTAGCTTGCCCTGAGCTACCGCTTGATCGGTTAGTTTGTGAGCCAGTCTGATCAACGGTTGGATGGTGGTGAGGTCAGACGCAGTTACCATGCTCTGAATCTGTTCTGGCAGCCCACTAATGAACTACTCAATCTTTTTGTACTCCGGCGTCACCATAGCCGGGCATAGCTTGCACAGCTCGTGAAATCGAGTGCAATATTGCTCGATTTCAGAGCCCACCATTTTCAAAACCCAGAATTCGGCTTCCAGTTTCCTGATCTCGTCACGAGGACAATACTCCTCTTGCAGCTGTCTGGTGAAATCAGCCCATGACATGGAGTTGGCACCGTCCAACCCTAGAGTTTGAACATGGGTGTTCCACCATGTGAGAGCCGGTCCTTCCAGTGTACCGGTCGCAAACTTAACCCTTTTCTCCTCAGCACATTCACACGTGGCGAATACATATTCAATCTTTTCAACCCAGCGGAGCATCCCAACCGCTCCTTCGGTTCCCTTAAAGGTATGAGGGTGGCAGTTCAAAAATGACTTAAACAAGCACCCTTTGCCATTATTGTCGTGTGACCCTGTTTGTCAGAACCCAATGTCATGTGTTAGTATCGTGTTAGCTACACTATGTTAGTCATGTTAGGCGAGTGTTAGTACCGTTGTTAGTTCCATTTGTTTCACTGTGCTGGCGACTCGCTTCATACTCAGCGATCGCCTTGTTGACCCGTCGGTCAACCATCATCTTGATGACAGCTGCATCCAGTGTTCGCTTAGTGGAACGCGCATATGGTCCTCTTCCCGCCATAGATGTTTTCTATACGGAAGGGATAAAATGTTAGTTAGCATGTGTTAGAGTGTTAGCCAGATGTCATGTCAGACGTCATGTCAAATGTTATGTTAGGTATCATGTCAGATGTCATGTTAGCAAACAACCAAAAATCAGAATACGATAAATAAGACAAAACATCATTCTCATTAGTATAAGATTTTGAAGTACAATAATTTCAAGAGATAATAATACTACTGGTTTGTACGAGCACATCCCGCTCGTATAGGCACTACAAAAGTAATACAAGATAAAATAACATATCTAATCGGAGTCTATGGTAACATGTGAGATGTCACTATCAGCTCCGTCATCGTCCCCGTCCTCCTCGAGATCCTCGTCGGGATCCTCATCAAAGTCATCCTCCTCGAGGTCCTCGACCTCGAACTCGAACTGTGGTCCGTCCTCAAGTGGCGGCTCGACAATAAACTGCTCGGCCCATGTGTTAAGCATGGCATCGCTAGCCAGAATCATCGCGTGATTCTCCTCTATAGCGACCTCAGCTGCGGCAACACGTCCATCATGCTCCGGCATGATATCAACCATTTGCCCGTGCTGACTCATCAGCTGGGCCACCTGGAGACGTAGCGTCTTCACCTACTCCTGGAGACTATCGTTACGCCTCTCAAGGCGTTCGTTCTTCTCGTGAAGAACTCTGACTTCGTCCAATAAATCTCCATTCCTCCTAGCTTCACGCCTGGTATAAGCGACGTGAGCTGCGAAGGCTCGCTCCAGTGGTACCTCAAGTGGCGGTAGTCGATGTCCGGTAGAGGTGTCGCCAGGGTATCGTGGCGGAGGTACTCGCTCCCCCACTATCGTGCATCGCCCGTCGGGCTCGTCGGTCCATCTCGGCGTCAACCTGCGCTACAATATTATCAACTTTTCAACGTATCTCCTCCGTCAACTCGTCAGTTACCGGGCGTTTCCCCGGGTTCCTCCTGGCATCACCATTGTTATCGGCCATCCTGTAAGTCTCAAGTTAGTAAGTAACAGTTTAACAGAAATAATAACATCGTCAGTGTGCAAGTTCTAAGTGTAGTGTCTAAAGTTGAGCAATGGCTATAGTCTAAGTTTACTACATGCAAACCTAGTTCTCTATAACCAAGGCTCTGATACCAGTCTATCACACCCCCAAATTCCCACTCGTGGTGTCAGTCCACGTGGGTGTTACGTGGCCAGAATCACAGCTCATGATCATATAGAACAACTCTATATGCGTTTCAAATATACAGTTTTATAAATAAAGTTGAAATAGTTTGCAGCGGAATGTTAAAAAGTATTGCAGCGGAAAATAAAAGTTTAATACATAAGCAGCGGAAATCGAAATGTCAACACTACACTGTTTAATACATACAACAGTCAAATTGTTTTCAAATGACACAAAAACGGAATGCATGAGGATCCTAATGCTCGTTCCCTTAATTGTGCATTCCTGGATGTCCCTCATCCTGTCAGTTACCTGAGAATACAAGTTTAAAAAGTGTCAACACAATGGTTGGTGAGTTCACAGGTTTTGATATGTACATAATAATAAGAAAAAGTGTGTCATGTTGTTTATCATATGTTAGTTCCGAGCCCTAGGCTCCAAGTGTCAGTGCTTCACTACCGAACTAGACTTGTTTGTCCTTGCCTCCACTGTGTCTCGTGAACACAGTAAGTTAGGTCAGAATTTCACGGGTTATGACACTCAGTCAACATTGTGCCCTGTGGGGTTAGTCACACCCAAACGGATCCATTCAAATCTACCACATTGTTCGTACATTAACTGTAAGACTTTGTGAGGGCTTGCTACGAGTTCAACACTTAATGTTTGTCCAATAAACCAGCATACACAAAAATGTTTGTCATAGTATAAATGTTTGACTCGATGTAACTAGTATTCTCCCCCTATTTAAAAGCGTTTGAAAAGAGTAAAGAGGGGCCGTAAACTCACCTTAGTGAAGAGAGTGATAAACAAGCGTAAGCTCCTGTGTCGAAAGGCGTGTCGGTCACCGGCGACCTATATCGTATACCATACGTGAGTTCGTGTAACGATTGTGTTCGTGTTCGTGTTAGTGCTCGCGTTTGTGCTCAATAACCCTCGGTTATTCATGTTTGTCCGTGTCGGTCCACAATGACTGTGTTAGCTCATGTTGGTCCTCATCGACCGTGTTTGACCAGAGTTGACCGTGTCAAGTCAACGACCCGTTGATGAACCGTGGATTGGTTGTGAATCGTGTAGCAATCGTGTAAGTGCTCGTTGTGTGCAAAACGCGCAAGTCGCGTCTATAGACAACTTACTATTTATAGTAAGTTTCCACTTATGGAAAGTTTTACAAAGCATATCGATTTTTGAGTTCTAGCATGCTCGTTAGTCCTACGTGATCATGTTAACACATAGCACATTATCATACGAAATCACATAAGTCATTTTCATCATGTTAGCACACAAAAGTTTCCTAAAATGGAAAGTTTCCATTTATAGCATACGTGATATCGGAAACCATCTAACTTAACATTTATTCATCATTCTAAGACATAATAAACCATTTAGCATGCTCAAGTCATGCCAAATATTCATAAGTCAAGATTTCTAAAATTAAAGTTGCTATAAATAGTAACTTTGTGGTTTTGCATGAAAATGACCATTCTAACATTTCTAAACCATTTTTATATCACAAGTCATCAAGATAATCCATCTAATACCATCTAAACATACCACATAGCCAAAATCACCATTTAATATTCTTTGGTCCATAAAAGTTACTATATTTAGTCACTATGTCCAAATAACCAAAATCAACATCAAGACTACCTTCTAAATTTCCTAAGCATCATAATATCATTCAAATAACAAGTTTATAAACATGCATGTTCATCATTTTAACCAAATCATTATTTTGTAAATAAAAAGTTTCTATTAATAGAAAGAATCATCAATGACTAGATTTTCACCATTTTAAACATAACTATTCATGTATATCATCATCAATAACATTTATAATCACCAATATTTCATCTAACAACCTTAGATGGTGCATACATGTAGGTTTCTTACTCATTTATGACCAAATTAAGTGATTCACATACACACACCTTCATAGACCTGCCCTAACTAAAACATCTCAATCTTAATAGGATACAGCTCGTCCCGATGTCATTCTCCATTCCAATTGGAATAGCAAGCGTAAGCGCAGGAGTTTTCTAGCCTCAGAAGGTTCAGCCGAGGGATTGGAGGGGGGGACCCCAGCCAGGTTCAGTGTCAGTAGGACTAGCCTTTCTTTCCTTATTTACAGGTTGTTTTTAAAAGAAAAGGCGCTATTTAGCCCTACATTAGTAGAAGTCAGCGGCTGAGTTAGCCTAGCCTACCCTAAAAGTGCTTCTATGTTGATCCTCATATTGCTTCATTCTAACTTGTGCCCTTGACTGTCCTTCGAAATCTGTATGACAGTCGACTGCTCCCTGATCATCATGGATCATCATATAACATTATCTAATCATCATAGATCATCATTAATCACACTAAAATCATCAAACCCAGAAATGAATCTCATGCATGTGCATCAAAGGTGCTTGCATGTGGGTTTTAACACATGCATGTATGCGTAGAAGTGAGAAATGGACATTTTAGCTATAGGGGGGACGTAAATACTACCTTCTAATGCTTCTTGATTGCTAGAATGGCGCTTGAGCAGCTTCTAAGGCTCCTGGATTGTTGGATTCGAAAAATGCAAGAAGGGAGGGATGATGCTCAAGCTTGGAAGGCCTTCTCCTTTGAGTTCTCTAAGCTTCCCAAGCTTCAAATGGGGTCTCTAATGGCTTCCAAAGCTGTTGCAGGTGTCTAGAGGAAGAAGGAAGTCGAGTGATTGAGTGTGAAGCCGGAGAAATGATGCTAAAGGATAGCCTAGGCATGATTGTCTTGGTTAAATAAAGATTTTGTCGACTGGACGGCGTCGCGTACCAGATCCTCTCCACGTACCGCGGCGGATTTCGGGAGTCAAACCCCCGCGCCGCATGTCGTGCGCCGCTACAGTGCCTCTTGTTGGGCCTTCGCGTACCGCGATGTGCCCCTAAAGAGCCCAATAAGCCTTGTTTAATGGGTTTGATCAGTTCGTCATCGTTTTAACGTTCACGAACTACTGTTTGGCCTCGTTTGAACTTCCAAGTTCAATGTGTGAGTGTTTCGTGAGGTTTCGAGTGTTGTGTTACACGATGTGCTAAACGTTCACCAACATTCGTGTGTTTTGACACGTGTGTGTTGTTTCTCGATAATTCCTCGAATTATCTTGTTGTGTGTCAATGTCTGTACTGTCGTGCCACGTGTCACACTAAATTAAACTAATTCTAGTGCCCCTTATACAAAAATCATTTAAAAAACATTTAAATAAAATCAAAGCTGACCTGGAAATTACGGGGTGTCACTGTACATTAGTGGCCTACCCATGTAAATACAAGATGCATGTTTTGGGAGCAAACCTTCCATAGTGGAAGATGCTATTTGTTTGGTTGTAACTCTAACTGACAATCATGTCAGAGCTGGTACCTTAACAAGGAACGGGACCAAATTGATGGAGGCCAAGCCCACCGCTGATGAATCTTTTAAGGAAGACAAATCTGAATCTCCCAATGCTTTAAAATCTAGCAAACGTAAGCAAAATGGCCAAAATTTCGCTGTAGTGACCCCTGTTATCCCTGTTGTACCTTTGAATCAACAAGCCCCACTAAACCTAAACAACAAACCCTATGCGGGGTCTCAACCCCTCTGCAACACTTGTAGGTTGCATCACCCTATGCGGGAGGTATGGCCATTTTGCTCAAACTTTCCGAATTGGGCCTCCAGTGTGACAAGGCCATCAAACGCAAGTTGAATAACAAACAAACCACCAACCAGTTGCACTTGCCATCCCTGCTATAAAAAATGCAAGGGCCTGCTTTGAATATGGCGACCCTAACCATTTCAGAAACCAATGCCCAAGGCTTGCAGGAAATAACCAGAGGGAAGCTTGTGCTCGAACATTTCAACTAAATATCCAAGATGCTCAAGAAAATCAGGACGTGGTAAACGGTACGTTCCTGATCAATGATGTTATGCTTAGGTGTTGAGTGACTTTAGTACTGATAGGAAAACTATATTTGATGAATTGAGTCTTTACTTTGTAGAACACAAACTAGATTAAATAGAGCATTTAACGTAAAAGCATTTTATGATAGCTCTATCAACATTAACTATATCATACTTAGATGAATGGTGAACCTTAGGGATCCCATGTTACTAATGGAACTTGTGTTCACTTAGTTGAGTGCCATAATCATAAAGTAGGGTAAACATGCAAGGCAAATTTTCGTTGCGGGTGCACACGGAACAAGAATTTGCATTACATGTAAACCTACGAATGCGAGATAAAGGACACAACTGTTGAAAAATTTGGGATGATTAACTTAAACTCAGTTGGTTGAAAAGTATGAACCATACTTATAGGGCCAACTACATGTTAACATCAAAACAAAGGGCAACAATTTTATGTTGTGTTATATTGGTAAGTGATTGGTATGGTTTCAAAGTATTGTTGATGTGGTGGGTTGGCTGTGGTATACCCTATATATAAGTACCAACAGTACATTAGGAGTAGGACCAACAGCTTGACCAATGTTACGATTCATAGATTGAGTGTAGAACTATAGGGTCAACTACATGTAAACAACAAACAAAGTGAAACATTTTATGTTGTGAGGTATTGGTAGGTGATTGGTATGCTTTCAAAGTATGGTTGGTGTGGTGGGTTGGCTGCGGTATACCCTATATAAACACCAACAGTATTTTGGGAGTAGAACCGAAAGCTTGACCAATGTTAGGATTCACTAATTTAAGTGTATCAACAAGAAGGAAAATCTTAGTCAAAGCTATTCGTTGAAACGATAAAGCTTTGTATACTAAGAAGAATAAACCATTGTTACAAACAATTGAATTGAAACACAAACGATGAATATGTTATCTATCAACACTTAGTTGAAAATTTTCAAATTCTTAAACTCACATCTATTCACTGATAGTTTCTTCTTAATTTCGGGACGACATTTCTAAAAGTAGGGGATACTGTAACCTTCCTTCAAATCTCAAATCATAATTATATATAATGTAAATCATTAAAACTAAATTATAACTAATAATTAGTGTAATTTAGAAATTTCTAAAACTTAGCTTGAAAAAAAACTAAATATAACAACAATAATAAATCTTTCAATTTCTAGAAATTATAAAGTAGTTATATATAAATTATATTAAAGCTTTATTAAAATGTATAAATATTTTATTTATACAAATGATTGAAATTGTTTTATAAACTTTATAAATATAAAAGATTATAGCTAAAATGTTAAATAGATTAAATTAGTTAAAGAGTAAAATTGATTTTTTTAGTGTTATAAACCTTGAGGGACTTATAATGACAAATTAAAATATGAAATTTTAAAGAAAAAGGACAGGGACTTAAGTTTCCAACCATCCATACCCTACCTTCTTCTCCAATCCATTCCTTCCATGGATACCCATTATCCATCCTTGACCCAAAATCGACCCACCGATCGGTTCTAGCCCCATAACAGGATAAAATTTAACAAGTTTGAATATTTATCATCTATGAACATCATGGAATCGATAACATCAACCAATTTCATCATTTAAAAGTCAAAATGCATACGAAATCGTTGCCAAACAACTCGTATTCGATCGGTTATGCAAAGTCTATATAAACACACATAAAAATCGAATTAAAGTGAACCATATGTGCATGTGAGAGCGACTAATCGTTATGTGCAATCAAAATTAACCCCCAAACCCTCCTAATCTCGAAATCAAACTCCCAAGGTTCGGTTTTTTTCTTCATCTCGGCTCCTATTCGAAAACCTATCAAATCTCAACAAAGGTTAGTGTTTTACACATCATTGGATTCGCTTTTCAAGCCTTAACAAAAGCCCTATGTTTAATTTTGTTATGGGGTTCGAAATCGAGCGAATTCGATTGTGGAAAATCATCGCAGACTTCGGTCTAGATCAGATGGTTGCGGCTCGGGTGTTACATACGAGAGTTCGCGGGTTCGATCCGGGTTCCAGCCGGGTTGAACCATTTTTTTATTTTATTTAATAACTTTTTATTTAATACTTCTTTTTAAATTCTGATTTCACCACAAATTTTTATAAAACTAAAACTATCATTTTAAATCAGCAAAACTCAAAAATAAAAATAAAATAAAATATATATATATATATATATATATATATATATATATATATATCAAAAATAACAAAGAAAAAGAGATATTGTTAGTATTATCATTATTATCATTATTTCTATTATTAGTAACATTATGATTGTTATATCTATTATTATTATTATTATTATTATTATTATTATTATTATTATTATTATTATTATTATTATCAATTATTTTTATTACTATTTATTAAAATTACCATTATTACTATTACTAATATTATTAATTACTATTATTATTATTACTATAATAATAATTATTATTATTATTATTATTATGATATCATCAATTATTACTACCATTATTAACGATATTAATATTACGATTATTACTATCACTTTATTTAATATTATTAATAGTATTGGTGTTGTTATTATTATTATTACTAATATTATTATTATTAGCATTGTTATTATTATTACTAATATTATAATTATTATTAATATTAGTATTATTATCATTATCATTATTCTTATCACTATTATCATTATTAATATGGTTATTATTATTGATAATATTGATAGTATTGATAAAAATATTATTATTATGAAATTTTTTTAACATTAATAAGTGTTTTAAACTTTAAACAACGACACGACTTGTAAACAATTCTTATGAAATCATACTTATGAATTTGGTTATAAACATATGAAACACAAATACATTATGGAAATTCCATGCAACGTCAAAGTTATCTTAGTTATATGTGGGATTAAATTATAGGTTAAACTAGATCGTGTTGGACATTGCTTAAACTACATTTGCTATCAAATACTTTACAAAGACTAGCCACCAAACAATATGAGTCTTCATAGCTCCTCTTTTTACTTGTTTTAAAGTTTTAGGGGTGAAACATGTCAACTTATGAACTTTGCTTTAAACTTTATTTCATGTGAACTTAGCTTTATGACATGAACTGTAATGAACTTAGCTTGAGCTTGCATTTATCATAACTTTAGTAAACTATGATAGATCTATTGGATTGACCATTTCACCCAGGCTAGGTTTACCTTTGTGGTAAATATGTGGTGATAGGTTACTACTTCGACATTGTTAGGAATGCTAGATTAGTTACAAATTAACTTTTGATCTGCGTATGGTTTACTTACATGTTTTATTTCATATTAGCATAATATCACATGTGGCAACTTATATCTTTCAAACTATTTTTGGTGTGTGTGCTTAAAGCCTGTAAAGCTCACCAACTTTCTAGTTGACATTTGTTTTAAGCATGTTTAAGGTGGAAACGCTACTTAAGAGTGCTAAGAGCTTGGATTTTAGAATATTAGTTTCTTATTATGTTTACACTTTAAATTTAGTAAATTTCCTTTTATAATGTAATAGATTATGGATGTTGAGGTTTATTGGAATGTTAAGTTGAATTTCTTTTAATGAAATTGTTTGGATTAGTTATACTATGAACCTTGTGCTTTTAAACAATCTACACTTCGTGAATGTTCCGATGATTCTGCCATTTGTCGGGGTGTTACAATCCAACAATTATTTAAAACAACCTAACACATCATCATTGGTAACCTAGTAATATAGTAATTACATAATAGTGGAACAACAAATGAAACTTTAGTAACTTTAAAGAAACCAAAAAAAATTAAGTGACTTAATTAGACATTTTTATAATTTTACCCCTTATTTATACCAGTTAAAGAAAAAAGTAAATCTACACGCATCGCCAGAAACCAACCAAAAAACTTGAGAGAACGTAATCACCATTCTAGTGTAATACTAGTGTATGTTATATTATTTTTTTAATTCAGTGTTTGTTATTTGTTAAAACTTTACCTATTAGAACCTAAAATATGTATACTTAAGATTTTTGAAATAAAAGATTTAGGCTAGCCTTACGGTTTTATAAAATTTATTAAGCATAAATAACAATTATAATAATAAAAGTTATAATAATAAAAGGACAAGAGAAGAATAAACTTAATTGGGTTTAATTTTTCACTTTTAGAAAATACGAAAAGATTTTTTTTAAAAGAAAGCTTCTTCTAAGACTCTCCAACATATTAATTTAGGTATTTCATTGGATACTGTGGAACAAAAACCAACATTCTATCTGGTTTCAAGCTACCATTTGTTTGCATTGCTACTTGTTGAAGGACTATAATGTAGGGGTGTTATTGGGTCCGATAACGAGTTATTCGGGTTTATTGAATCGGATTTTTAGGGTTTGAAAATTGTTTTGGTCTATCCAAAACCTGACCCGAATCTTAAAATATATTATCCGAACCGAAAAACCCAAAAATTTACATCTTAATAACCCGAACAACCCAAATAAACCTGTTTTATTCGAGTTATTTGGACATCCACCCCGAAAAAACTAGTTTTTACTTATCCGAAACCCGACATGAATCTAAAATCTTATTATCCGACCCGACCCGAAATAGATTTCGGATGATTTTTTTCGGGTTTCGGATACGATTCGGATTTCGAATTTTTTGGCTTTTCGGATACTTTGAACACATAAATCTATTCATCATATAAGGAAAAATTCTACTGTTATGTTGAAAATGAATTGTTTAGAAAAAAAAAAGTTAGTCTAGAGGATGTGATAGATCATTTTGCAAAAGTTGAAAACTCATAAAAAAAGAATTGCAAGGGGATTAGCATTTTTAATGACATATATTTATCATGTATAATGAATTTGAAATATATTTTTTCCCCCAAATGAACCAAACCGGACCGAAAAATATAAAATCACATAGAATGCATTTGAACATTGAAAATTTCTGACATCTAATGAAAAAAATTCCAGGAACCATCATCACGTGCTAAAATTACCCTTTTGAGTTTTGACTAACCAAATTATCTTGTTATCTATTCACCAAAAGAGCACTTGCCATGTAACAACTAAGCCATGATTAGTTTTACCCTTTTTCTGATATAAACCTAAAAAACATTTAATCATCATCATTCCAAATATATCATTTGGAACTCGTACCCGCTCGCTATCGTCAGTTATTGCCCCAGGTGAGGAAGTGCGTGTATCAGACTTGATTCTATGGAGTGGAGATAATCACCTTTAATTTTCTTCTTCTTTCGATTTGGAAGGAAATAGAAGGAAAACTTTTCATTCTTTTCTTTTCATTTCATTTCCCTTCATTTCTTTTATTTTTCTTTTGTTTTCTTTATGTTCTCTCCTTTAGTAAACTTGAGAACATAGCGTAAGAGGTAACTCCAAACCCTTAGTCTCAATGAACGTATATGAAGAGAGAATCATATATATATATATATATATATATATATATATATATACACACACACATATAAAAGGAATGTTCTCTAAAAAAAAGTCAATTTTTCCTAAGAAGGCTAAAAGGCTAAGAAGGATTTATAAAAGTTCGAAAATCGACTCAAACAAACTCTGATTGATTTCATTTTTGCGTCATTAGAAATTTAGAACCGGCTTGTGAAACTCTAAAACCTAAATTTTAAATCATAAACAATAAAACCTAATATTAAAACCAAAATTTTAAAAACAAACCATAAACTAAAAGACAAAACATAAAAGCTAAAACTAAGCCATAAAATCTAAACTCTAAAACCCGTTAATAAAGCTTAAACCTAAAAGTTAATATTGTAGGGTACGACGTGTCGGTTCCAATGTCATCGAAATGAGTTCAATTGGAGTTAGTTTGGTTCGGTTTTAAAGGTTTTAAAAATCTTTTTTAGCCTTCTTAGGCAAAATATACTTTTTATTTGATTTTTCTCATATATTTATAGGGATTTAATCCTATGAAAACTCAATTTTAAAGAAAAAACTTTTAAACCATATGTGAGCCATTAATTTGAAATCATAAAAATAAATATGTCGCTCACATTAAACCTGAATAAAAAATTGAGTTTTGAATAAACAAATCATTTTTAATGTGGGTTAATGTGGACCACATATTTATTTTCAATATTCCAAATCAATGGCTTCAATAGGGTTTAAGGGTTTTTCTTTAAGATTAGGTTTTCATTAGATTCAATTCCTATAAATATATACAAGGTTGCAAAAGTCGCTAGGCGCTCCCAGGTCGGAATAGCTCCTTGGAGCGAGTAATCGGGGAATACTCGACCCTAGTCGGGAGCACTCGGGTAAAACTTAGGAAGTACTTGGCCTCGGAACAACCCCTTGGGGCGAGTACTCGGCGAGTACTCAGCCTTGACTTTTGCAACAGTGTGTGTGTGTGTGTGTGTCTATATATATATATGAATTGAATCATATGAAAACTCAATCTTAAAGAGAAAACCCTTATACCCTATGCGAGTCATTGATTTGTAATCTAGAATATAAAAATGTGGCAAACATTAAAAATGATTTGTTTATTCAAAACCCAATTTTTTATTCAGGTTTAATTTGGAGCACATATTTATTTTCAAGATTCCAAATCAATGGCTCACATAGGGTTTAAGTGTTTTCTTTCTAAGATTGAGTTTTCATAGGATTAAATCCCTATATATATATATAGGGTATGGTTCTAATGTTAACCCTTCCTTATTGTAATAACCGAATAACTACATCTTATTAGGTTGGGGCCCACATTAAAGTAATATAAAGGTGTAGGTTTTTTCTTATTTTTTTTTTATTAATACAAGTTGGCCCTACATTAATTGAAAAGCAAAAGAAAAAACCTACACATTTATATTTACTTTAGTGTGAGCCCCAAAATAATAAGATGTAGTTATTCGGTTAACGCAATAAATATGGTTACATTTGTTCCTCTCCCTATATATATATCCCAGTGTTTATGAATGATAACACATGCATTAAAAACCAAACAAAAATGAAGAGTAATTTCTTCGCACAAACTATAAATTCGAATTAATAGTATATATTGTATCTCGTGAAAACTCAATCTTAAATATGAAACCTCTAAATTATATTTGGGCTCTTTATTTGAAATCTTGAAAATAAATATATTGTTTAAATTGTAACCTCTAGGTTTTTTCGTTTCAAAATTAAATTGTAATCGCACTCAATTTTAAGAAAACAAAGTTGTTGCCAATCTTTTCGTTCTTGTATTCATAAATGCACACATAAATATATGTGTATTTAGATAGATGTAAAGATATATATATATATATATGGGATGGTTCGAATGTTAACCATTCATTATTGTCTTAACCGAATAATTGCATCTTATTATTTTAAGGCCCACATTAAGTTAAATCTAAAGGTGTAGGTTTTTCTTATTTTTTTTAGTTAATGTAAGTCGACCCTATATTAATTAAAAAAGAAAAAAAAACATACACATTTAGATTTACTTTATTGTTGGCCCAAAAGTAATAAGATGTAATTATTCGGTTAACACAATATATATATATATATATATAGGGAAAGGATAAGAAAATAACCTAATAAATATGCAATAACCGACATAATTAACCCGTCAAGATCAAGCCACATCTTCGAAACTTTTTAAAATCATTGTAAACACATTTAGAACATTTTCTTATTATATAAGTTTGCGTAAATTTATCACTTTTGAAAGTTAACATCATTGTAAGTTTTGAGAAAAAAAACACTTACAGTACTCTAAGTTACAAAATTTTAAAAACTTACAACGATGTTAACTCTCAAACGTTGATGAATTTACGCAAACTTATAAAATAAGAAAGTGTTCAAAATGTGTTTACAATGATGTCAAAAAAATTTCGAAAATTTGGCTTGATATTGACGGGTTATTTCGGGTTATTTCATACTTAGTGGGTGATGTATACAACAACAACAACAACCTTACCTAGTATATTCCCACTTTTCAGTAGGGTCTGGGGGGAAGGATAGATACAAACCTTACCCCTATCCCAATTAGGATAGAGAGGCTGTTCCGAAAGAGTCCCCGGCTCAAAGTTATCGTTTGAAGTTGATCATCCCAATGATTTTAACGTTATTTTCACAAAATAGTTAAAATAACGTTAAAATTGGTGCACTTTTACTTTTGCCCCTTAAGGACCCACACATATATACATTATATGCGTGCACCGCAAATGGGGCGTGGGGTTATGTATACAACCACTCCCTATATATATGTGTGTGTGTGTGTGTAAATAAAAAAACAACAAATCTTACTAAGATTAGAATTTAATAAAATAAAACGTTTTTAAAATTTTTTTATAAAATTTATTATGTGTGTGTATTCATATATACTTAATGATAAATATAAATAAAAATTTTATTATAGGTAGGGCTGTAAACGAACCGAACGAACACGAACGAGCTCTTGTTCGTGTTCGTTCGTTTAACTTTTAACATTTTCACGAACGGTTCACGAACGCTTACTGAACGAAAATTCTTGTTCTTGTCCGTTCATTAAGGATTTAGCTTGTTCACGAACGGTTCACGAACACATATTATTTAAATAATAAGAATCAACATTTTTAATCTCAAACAATGGAGATAATCATTTATAAATATATAAATTAAGATATTATTGTATTAAACTAAAAATTAAAAATAAACAACATATTTAATGACTAAATATAATAAATGAACTTAACCGAACATAAACGAACGTAAACGAACATGTTAACGAGCGTTCACGAACACAAATGAACGAACACGATCTCTGTTCATGTTCGTTCATTTAACTAAATGAACGGAATTTCTAGTTCGTGTTCGTTCGTTTAATAAACGAACGAACATAAACGAACTTCCCTCCGAACGGTTCACGAACTGTTCACTGAACGTTCGGTTCGTTTACAGCCCTAATTATAGGTGTATGCATATTTATATACATATTATATTAAGACTTATAGAATTAATAGATTTATTTTTGAAATAAAATTTGTAAGACTTAAGTTTTATAGAAATATTTTACTTATAATTACATAATAGAAAGTTTTACAAACTTTTATTAACACCTTTTATATAAAATAATATGCACAATAAATTGCCTGGGCTAATCTTGAAAATTCTAAAATCTGAATTAGTGAATACCAGGTTTGAATCAAAAAGGTAAAAACTAGCAATTTCGAGGGACAAAAAATTGTCCTTTTTCCCAATTGATATTGTGTTCGATACCTCGCTATCACACCCCCGCCGATGGAGGAATCACGAGCGGTGAGACGATGTGGTAATCAAGAGTCTTATGGTTTAAAACAATGTTAAAACATCAATTCATCATTCAAAATAAAACAACCAACAACCAATGTTTTAAAGTATTTATTACAACACATAGAGATTCTCAAAAGATTATACCCTATATCATCTAGGCAATAAAAATGAATCTTCGTGAGTAACATCCAAAAATATGCACCAACCTCAGGTTTTGGATAAATGACCTGAAAAGCATGAGAAAAACAGTCAACAATATGTTGGTGAGTCACACAAGTTTGGGACTCGATAAAATCAATCCTTGGGTTCATCTCCCCAAGAGTTATGCTATCTGTAAATCATTTTATATGTTATTCACAAGTAAGTAAGGATGCAATTTACATAAGACAACAACCAAACCTATAACGGATTGCCCTTGTGTTATGATCTCATGATCACCAAACTCGTCCTGAGTTCAAAGTATACAATAGAGTTAGACATATTCATTTATCGTATAGGCATTATTGGGTGTCTGTAACTAGCAAGACCA